>CM035420.1:119527289-119689789 GCA_020310875.1 Ceratopteris richardii
AGATAAAGGTGAGCAGAGATGTGGATATTTGATGAAATGTCAAGCTTCTATGCAGATGCCAAAGAAGGACTCAATCTTGAACCAAATGACAAAGAAAATGCTGAAAACTCAAGTGCAAAATCTCAAGCTTTGAGTGGACGGATGCATCACCAAGCAATAATTCCAACTCAAATCCATGGAGTGGAAGATTGCATGGAAATTTCAGTCCAAGAAATTTGTCAAATACATCCAAGAAAGGTAAAGAAAAGCTTTTTGTTGGTCATAAAACATGTGCAAGTTTTCAAGACATTGACAAAGATTCAAGTGGTTCAAAAAAGAGTCTTGATGAGGAACTTGGATTGCCCTCTGTGAAGACTCTAGGAGTAAGAAAGGCACATGCACTTGATACAAGGAGAAGTGACCAGGACTAAGAAGATCTGGGGGGATACGAAATTCAGTGCAACGATTGACATATGATAGTTACATGGCTCGTCACTGTGCCTACATGACAAAGGTAATACAAGATGTTGAACCTTCTTATTTCAAGGATGCAATCGGAAATGCAGATTGGGAAAAAGCTATGGATGAGCAGATGGCTGCACTTTATGGCAATGATTCATGGAAGCTAGTTCCATTGCCACAAAGAAAGAAACCCATAGGTTGCAAGTGGGTTTATAAGGTAAAGCACAATGCTGATCATAGCATAAGCAGGTATAAAGCATGATTGGTAGCAAAAGGATATGCACAAACATATGGCATTGATTATGAAGAAACATTCAATCATGTGGCTAAAATGTCTACTATCCGAACACTTGTTGCATTAGCTACAACAAAAGGATGGAGTTTATATCAAATGGATGTGAAGAATGCCTTCCTACATGGTGAGTTATAGGAAGAAGTATACATGGACCAACCACAAGGATATGGAGATTCAAAGCACCCAGAGTATGTTTGCACATTGCAAAAGGCTTTGTATGGGCTTAAGCAAGCTCCTCGTGCATGGCATGCAAGGATTGCTAATTACTTAACCACCATACGGTTTGTTGTGTGTGATGCAGATAATTCACTATATGCAGGGAAGCATGATGATGGTATCATGATTGTGGCTATTTACGTTGATGACTTGATTGTAGGTGGTGATAATGAAGAAAGCATTAAATAGGTTTATCAACTTCTTATGCAGGAATTGGACATGAAAGATCTTGGTGTGCTGCACTATTTTTTGGGCATTGAGTTTTATATACAGAAACAAGTATATGGATGTTGCAAAGGCAATATGCCTTGAATATGCTCCAAAAGTATGGTTTGGCTGATTGTAAGCTGATTTCTATGCCATTAGATCATAATTTGAAGTTAGATACTACATCAGATGAAGCATTGGAAAATGCTACTATGTACAGGAAAATTATGGGAAGTTTGGTATATCTCACAATTACAAGGCCTAATCTAAGTTACAGTGTTGGACTTGAAAGTCAATTCATGCAGGTTCCCAAGAAGCCACATTTGGATGCTCTGAGGTGCACTCTACGTTATGTGAGTGCTACTTTGGATTATGCATTGTTTTATGAAGTTGGTGTAGATTTGGAGGTTCATGGATACATCGATGCAAATTGGGTTGGTAGTACTCCAGATAGAAGATCGATCTACTAGTGGCTTTCTATTCTCACTTAGAGGTGCAACTATTACATGGAGCAGCAAGAAGCAACCCACTGTTGCTTTGTCGAGTACATAGGCTGAGTATAGAGGTGCTGCAATGGCAGCATGTGAGGCATCATGGTTGGAGACACTACTTGTAGATTTAGGTGTGGAAGTGCAAAAGCCTATCACCATATATTATGATAATCTTAGCAGCATATAGTTAGCACAAAACCCTCTTTTTAATGCTAGAACAAAGCATATCGAGGTACATTATCACTTCATCAGAGAGAAGGTATTAGCAGGTGATATTGATCTTATTTATGTGAGAACAGATGAGTAGGTTGCTGATATTTTCACTAAAACACTTGGAGCAAAGAAGTTGAAGAAGTTTCGGAAGATGCTTGGATTCGAGGACATGGTGTTAAGCTTGAGGGTGAGTGTTGAGATACCAAGCTCAACATGTGATGATCTAGGATGACACGTATCATTTTTTCATTTCTCTGACATCTGTAGTGGTCACGTCGGTATATGTTTGGGACACTTCATTGAGATTTATTAGATTTATCTACTAAGAGTGACGACACATTTGTTTCTTGCCAGCTCACTCATTCATGAACATTAGGCTTTTCCTTATGTACTGGCCTCTATATATTGCAGTAGTTGTATTTTTATTTTTAGACCATTTCCTTTTTATGTACTAGAAGAAGAATAAGAAGAAGATCATTCTTCCTTGCCTCAATCTGAGTGTGTGCTTCTCTTTGATTGTGAGTGTGTGTGTGTGTGTGATCTTTCTTCCTTATCTCCTTGCTTGTGACAATAAGTAACTGTAATGTCGTAAATATGTGCTATTAGATGTAGAACCAAGCTTGAAAGGCTGGAAGTCATACTTCCCAATCAAGTTTAGAAGGTACCGTATGATGGACATCCAACCTGATGAAGCTAATATTATCCAAGCTTATAAAGCTAGGATCATGCTCTCTAATAAGTCTAGGATGTAGAATAAAGATATTTTAGGAGTCGCAAAAAGATGAAATAGCTTTGAGATGTAAGGTAGATTGGAGACATCTATCACCTAATCTAAGAGTTCTTACATGCATCTCTCTTTGTCTCTCTCTCTCTCCATCATATGCAACATAGAGCATCAAACAAAAGCTAACAAGAAAGGCTATATAGTAATCATGTTTATCAATTCCACCAAGTCTCATGTGCCATGTACTTATAAAAAATAGTGAAAGCTCCAACAGAGTGATTACACTTGCGTAGCGAAATTGCTTAGAAGGACACACCAACTTTCCATGAGTGCCACAAAGATTGTTTTATTGTCAATTGACGATCCAAAGGTAGACGTTATGAGTGCATGTTCTAGAAGCTTGATGTGAAAGAAATTTATTAATAGTTCTGCAATCTCATCATGTGTAAGCATATATATATATATATATATATATATATATATATATATATATATATATATATATATACATATATATATATATATATATATATATATATATATATATATATATATATATGAAGTTCTTCTGAAATTTAATCTCCTTGGCCTTAATATATTGAAAGAACAACTCTACAAGTGAAAAGCATAATATCCATGGGACCCTTGTATCTCAGAAAGTAAAGGTTAGACTTCCAAAACATCATAAGGAGAAGCATCACAAGGAAAGGGCTATCCAAAGGTATCTAATTTCAATGGCCCAAATACATTACAAAGTTAGATTGACCACACTAGCTCAAGCATGTCCAACAACCCATGAAGATCTAACACATGACCTCCACCTCAAGAGGTGAATGTCCACATGCCGACCATGCATAGATAACAAATAATATTAAAAAATAAAAAAGAGAAAGTTCGACCGAAGCCTAATCTCTATTGTTTGAATTGTTTGAAAAATTGACTATACAAGTGAATGGGGATAGTACCCATGGGACCTGTCATATTGTACAAGGAGGAAGAGGTTAGACTGCTAAAGATGGCATTTGAAAAAGATTGCCCCGAAGAGAACTTGTTTAATTTTGCCCTAAAGCAATACACTCACTTAACGCATAGACAACTGTCTTGCCATAAGGAGCTGAAGCCTTGCTCCATTGTCTCAAGAGTAGAAAAACCCAAGCAATTAAGCTACCAGCGTGGACGATAACATAGGATATTGACCAACAAAGGATGTGTGGCAGCTAATGCCCATTGCCCATAGTGGAGAATCAGTTGAACAGGGAATCGAGCAAACAGTCGGTGACATCATACAGTGAGAATCTCGAAGATCAGAGGCGACCTTCGCTCCTCTATCTCGCAGAAACCAGAGACCTAATCGAAATCAGCGGCATCCAAACAGCTGCGAGGCGCTGACGCGTTTGCTACAGGATACCACACTCGGACTCGGCTTAGCGCTATTGAGGATTTGATACGGCGTAATCAGCTTGCCTCAGAATTTTCGTCAGCTCTTCCTACTTGGCCATGTAGGGCTTACTCGGATCTATCGTGTCCATTGCTACTTAAAGGGGCACGCGCTCATGTCCTCGATCAGGAATTAGGTTTTACAGATATTTCGATCTCAGTCCCATCGCCCGCCCTCCCCCTGAACCGCATCAGTAGCCCATTCCGACACCTCCACGCTCTCTTCGCTCTCCTCACTTCCTATTCTGTTTCTTACTCGCTCTACAGCCGCCATCTTTCTCCTCTAGACTATTCATAACATCCACTCGATTCACATACCTTCCAGTATAAGTTTTTTACCACTTCTTCACTCACTGGATTCTTCACAGACAAACACCATACCTTCCATCATAAGGTTTTCTTGTAGTTTAAGATCCCTCGAGCCAAGCTGTAAACGTCATTTGGAGCTTTCAGAGCTTCCTCAGAAAAGATCTAGATCCGCAAGCCCAAATCATTCAAAATGTGTCACGGCCCGTTGCGTCCGATTGCCGCGGCCACGTTCGAGCCTGCGTATCCTTTCAAGGTCGATCTAGATTGGCAAAACTTTGTTGGTTTCAAGCAGCTGCTGAGTGTTCCCTCTCCTGTATGTACGGACTCTTGGGATGCACCTTTCAACTGTGATAGCAAGGACTCTGGCTCAGTGTGCTGTCCTGGCCTCGAGGATTCTGTCTCCGAAAAAGCTCCCCGAAGCCCAGAGGCAGCTGATATCCCCGCGCGCAACTGTGTCCTTCCCTCGGACAAGCAGCAGTCTCCAAGGGGTACACCCGAACGAGGTAACTATTATTCTCGAAAGCGCAGTTCTACTTTGTTTTTCATGCACGCCATACGAGTGCAATTAACACCATACATGTGAAATCCTGAAGGAACAAACAAGTACAATAAAACTCAACGATTTTATGCGAATAAGTTTGCTCGATGGCACATATTTTGTATGCCTTTGTCACATGTATAGGGCAGTCGTTTAATCTCCTTTTTAATCCCCATGCTTGTCTCACGAATCATAGTGGATGCACAGGAATCTGCAAATTGCATATGCGCGTTAACACTTGGTGCATTATACATCTGTTTGAATGCACTCGGATGTAGTTTTGCTTAGTTTCATCGTGTCCATGTGAGGTTTCTTCATTGTATATCGTAAACGTGTGCATCATACTAAATGTGCATATGATCATGCTAATGCATGTGCGGCGAACGCTGCTTCAGTTACTTACGTTACCCGATAGATTTTTATGTATCTTCATTTTTCGAGCAGATGAAATAACAGTAATTTTTGTCTCTTCTGTTCTTGATTTCCAGATATGATACAGTCTTTTGATGCAAAGCTGAACGTGGACGCTGTAAATAATCATTTTTCTGCATCGTCCCCCGAATTTTTCGAAGAGAGGAAGCGCAAGCATGTCTATCGCGGCATCAGAAGGCGTCCATGGGGGAAGTATGCCGCTGAGATCCGTGATCCAGGTAAAGGAATGCGAGTTTGGCTTGGCACTTTCGACACTGCCGAGGAAGCAGCCCGGGCCTATGATAGAGCTGCTATTAGAATCCGTGGTAGGAAAGCAAAGCTGAATTTCTCCTCGAGTGTGCACACCTTTGAAGAGTTTCAAGAGCCGGAGAAAAAGAAAAGGAGAAACGCCAACATGCCTTCGCGCAAGGGTACGGTAGAGGGCTGTGGATTGCCTAGGAGAAGCAGTAGCAACCTTGCACCAGAGATGCCGTCCTCTCAATTTCACCATGCTGCAGACTTTGCAATTCCTTCGGATAATGACATGATAAAAGGGGTTACTTGTCTGAAGTACATGCAAGACGGGGAATGTCCTAGTACGGGGCATTTTGGTAGTTTCGACCTTCAGCGTTTGATTAGCAACCCAGCAAGTACGGACAAAGAACTTTCCTCGGCTCTGCAGTCAGGCAACATAAAGTATTTCGAAAACGCTCTTCAAAGAACGAGTGACGACTCACAGCAACCCATTAATTTTGAAGAGGACGTGAAAGTTTTTGACACAAGGCATGTTGATGGCGAAGTCACAAGCACAAAGATGAAACATTCAAAGATTTTTTGTTTTCCAGGCGAGCTTGGCAATCCATTGCCTGTGGATTTCTGCCAAACCCAGTCTCAAGCCCACCAACAACAGGTGTCACAAAACATCCCTGTTGATGACCCACATGTGGGTGAAGTATGCAGAGCTGAACCGTGGTGTGAGGACTTTTTCACACTTGATGACCTTCTTGACAAAGCCTTCTGCGATGCCGAGGCAACGATGCAGGAATGGATATAGAATCATGCATTATGAATGCCTTCTCTTCTGAGGGAACGAAATTGCATAAGTCCCTCCTAGGATGTCTCGGGAGTCGGGAGAAGTCGAGAAGCCAAACATATGGCATAGAAGGATTAGATATTTTCCTGACAACAGCTATGAATGTGTGCCAGTGTACATGTTTACATTGAGAAATGACAGTTTGGAATCCAGGGGCAAAACGTGCCCTTAACATGGTTTTCATGAAGCGGATCAGAACTATATTCTGTTGACACTAACCATTACATTCATCTGCTTCATTGCTATGTGAGCCCGCCCCCCAATGTGCAGTGTAATGTTGGCCATGCCAGATTTCAAATCAATGGGCCCAGTTCAATTGGATTCTTTGTACTGATGAACTTAAGTTCACAAGAGACATGTTTTCAACTTTCACTGTAAGTAATGATAAATAGTTTTCTAAATGTCTAGAGACTCAAGAATCTGGTTTGTGTATCTGATGGGAGTTCTAAAGAGTACATCTTGTTGCACTAAAATGAAGTAGCCTGCTTTTGTCAAGGATGAACGAAGGCACATAGTGTGTAGTTCAGAGCCATGGATGTGATGCGTTCTTGTTTGGTTTCTTTGCAGCAACATTGCTAGTTTCGCTGACTGACTATCAGCGGTCAACTTTTCTTATTTATTTCTGGCACTTCATTGTGTAGTGCTTGCATTCTTCCTCAGTCATCTTGCCTCCTACATGAGTGCACTTGTTAAACACCTGGATACAAAAATCTTGTCAATTCAAATACAGGTAAACTATTGGGTGAGTTTAAAATTAAGATGTCGTTCCCTCCAGATTCTTGAAGATATCTTAGCTCGCAGCATATTCGACGCACAGATGTGCATGTTTGAAGATCTTCCAGCAAATAGTGCATGCTTTCAGACCTGCCAGTTGGGCAGTAGAAAGGAAGCTCTAAAAATGGATGGGTCGAAGAGTGAAGAGAAAGTGGCCATTCCGGGCGGAACACAGGAAATTCACCGTGCTGCCATCATCGATCAAAGAGCGTTGCACATCCAGTGGTATCACCCTCTTCTACCTTAATCCGTGAATAGAAAGAAAGAAGAGACAAGTTGCAACATCGAAGCGTGGAATAAAATCGTCAATATTCAGCTCTTTTAATCCGCAGACATGTTTCTCCATGCTTCAAATAGCCAACGCGCTCCTGAAATGGACCGTGGAAATTGAAGTCACGTAACACATAAGACTAAAGCCCGTTTGACCATAGGGGGGGAGGAAAGGCCAATGTTCGCTTTCCACTCGGAAAGTTTGAAAAGTTAATGGTTTTTCCAGGCAGCTATTCACAAATAGAGGTGGAACACTCGTAAAGTGTTTGTGCCGCCGCGTTATGAATAGATGAGGATTCAGGAAAGAGCAAACTTATTTTTTTTTTTGGAGAAAACTGGAAAGTAAAATCAATGGAAAGAATTGTACAATTTATACAGAGGGCGTAAGGACTCCCCTCATAACATTTTCTTCCCCTTAACTCCATTTTTGTCCTCAAAAATGGTATTGGAAGGTCTGGAAATCAATAGGGCGGTACTCCCACTATATTCCCATGTATGACAATACATGGTCATATCTTTGTGTTGTTCCCCCATGTCCTTCCCCTTAAGAAGACTCTTGGGAAGGTAGTCTAAAGCTGGGAAACTATCTCTAAAGGATGCTAACCCGCTCCCATGTGGCACTATCTTTTGAACTATCTTTCCACTTTACTACAGACTCTTTATACAAGTGACTTCTCGTCTATTTCTCTCAGTGCGTAGTATGCTCTCAAGCTCATGTGGAATAGATTGAATAGAAATAGGCTCTACTACCTCATTGTCTAGAATGAGGTTGTCAGATTTATCCAGCCTTTTCTTAAGCCGACAAACATGAAAAACTGGATGGGTTTGACTATTCTCTGGAAGTTGGAGCTTGTAAGCCATCTTTCCTATTCTCTTAAGGATTTGGAAAGGTCCACAATAGCTAGGAGATCATTTTGGACAAGGTCCCGTCTTTATGGTTTCAGACCTAGATGGAACTCTCCTACCTCAAAGTTGATACCTCTCCTTTGAGGGTCAGCATAGGCTCTAGCTCTATCCTGAGCTCTCCTAATGTTGTCCTTAGCAAGCCTAAGCATATCGTTCATCTCTTCCAAGAAGTCCTTTGCAGCTTGAACTTTCTCATTCTGCAAGTCTACTGCGTAAGGAACTCTTGGCTGAAACCCATACATATACATAAATGGACTATGCCCAGTGAAAGAGTGCTTGGCACGGTTATATGCAAACTCTACTATAGGAAAGTACTCTTCCCAATTAGTTTTCCTTTCATTCACATATGCTCAAAGCATATCCTCTAGGATTTGGTTAACCCTCTCTGTTTGCCCATCCGATTGTGGATGTTCAGCCGTACTCATGCTAAGTTTTGTGTCCAACCTTTTGAAGACCGCTCTCCAAAAGTGGCTAATAAATTTCCTATCCCGATCAGAAACTATGTCTAAAGGAAGACCACATAACGGGTATAGGTTCTCCACAAAGAGTCTAGCCAACTCTAGTGTCTTCACTGTAGTACGTGTTGGAATAAACCTAGCCATTTTGGTTAACCTATCCACAATTACCCAGACCGAGTCGCGCCCTCTTTGTGTCTTAGGTAATCCGACTATAAAGTCCATGGAGATACTCTCTCGCTTCCCATTAGGAATATCCAATGGGTGGAGTAGTCCTCCAATCCTCAATCTCTCAACTTTGTTGACCTGGCATTTGGTGCACTTAAGCACATACTCTAGGACATCCTTATGAAATCAAGGCCAATAAAAATGCCTCTTAACAAGATCATAAGTCTTGTTAACTCTTCGGTGTCCCGCACTAGGTGTGTCATGACACTCATACAAAATATGCTCTCTCATCTCAAAATCTCTAGGGACACATACCTTACCTTTTTATAACAGATATCCATCATGGACAATGTAATTATTCCACTTGAATCCTTCTTGAGTACTCCTCGATACTCCATCCTCACTATAAACCCGTATATCACGATCCCCATTCTCTATGGCTTCCCAAATCTCGAAATATGCAGGCTCAAGCCTACATTTTCCTCTAATGGACCCAAGTAGCTCGCTAGTGATCTAAGTAAAACTCAGTCCATTGAGCATAGGCATGCGACTAAGTGAAGGCCTTGCGACCTTTAAGGTCTATTTGATTAGAGAGTCACTTAATGCTCTCTTGACCAAACACTATCATAACTTTGGCACCATATAAATAATGATGCCACTTCTTCAAAGCATGTACAATTGCATACAACTCCTTCTCATAGACGTAGTAATTTTCTGAGTTGGTTCTAGTTTCTTACTCTCAAAAGCTACTGGTCGACCATCCTGTACTAAAACCGCTCCTATGGCAAAGTCACTCGCGTCAGTCTCAACCACAAAGGGTTTGTTGGGATCTGTTATATGTTACTACTTTCAATTTCTCCATACTTTGCTTCTGTTCGTCTCCCCAATGAAAGGCTTTCCCTTTCCCTTTAAGCTATTCAATCATCGAGACAACAATTTTGGCATAGTTCTTAATGAATCTTTGATAGAAACCTGATAAACCTAGGGAGATCTATAGATCTTCCAAGTTCCTTGGATGTGGCCATTCCATAATAGCCCTTACTTTTTCAGGATCCATCTGGATTCATCCTGGGAGACTATATGCCCAAGGTATCTAACCTCTTTTTTAAAAAATTCACACTTTGACTCCTTAGCAAAGAGTGAATTTTCCCTTAGCACTTGAAATACCTTTCTTAGGTGTTCCAAGTGCTCCTCTTCTGATGCACTATAGATTAGAATGTCATCCAAAAAATCTACTACAAAGTTTCCTAGATAAGGCTGTAAAACACTATTCATGAGCTTCATGAAAGTGGCAGGAGCATTGGTGAGACCAAAAGGCATCACCAAAAACTCAGTGTGCCCATATCTAGTCCTAAATGCAGTCTTAGGGACATCCTCTGCCCTAATCCTGATATGATGATATCTTGATCTAAGATCAAGCTTGGTAAAATACCTAGCTTGATTTAATTGATCGAATAGATCTTCCAATCTAGGCATTGGAAACCTATTTTTGATAGTTCCCTTATTAACTGATCTGTAGTCTATACATACCCTCATAGAGCCATCTTTCTTTTTAACTAGGAGCATTGGCGATGCCCAAGGTGAGTTACTAGGTTTAATGAAGCCCTTATCTAAATAATCATGCAATTGCCTCTCAACCTCCTCATGATGAGAAACACTAAGCCTATAAGGTGGCCTACAAATAGGGTTAGTGTTAGTAAAAACCTCAATGGCATGGTCAATGTCCCCTCTCAGGTGTTAGCCCTCTAGGTAAGTCAATGGGAGAAACATCTCTATACTCAAACATAAGATCCTTAAAACTTTTAACCACACACTCTTGCAAAAAAGAATAGTAGAAAGTCTTGTCCATATTTACATTTCTAGCATGAAAATATACATTAGATGAGCTGTCTATACAATGCTCCATATCATGACTATACAATAAAAACATATCCTATACATGCTGAGAATAACAAAGACTATACAACTCTAATGATGAAATGAGAGGTGCACTAGGTACATCTCTCTCTCCCTCAATACAAACTTTACTTCCATTCTTTTCAAATTCAAGTGGGTTCTTTTGATAGTTGCGTTTAAGTGTGTCTCCCATCCCCCATAGCCACTCTCTTCCTAAAACCAAGTCTATCCTCTCCATATTCATAATATAATCTATATAGTCCTGCATCTTGACTTCCAAATTGGATACCATAGTATCCCATATCCTCTTATCTTGCCCTTGCATCATAGATACAATGTATTTATGTGCAGTGGGCTACTGGGGAATCTTTAATTTCTTGTTCAAAGTATATTTTATAAAGTTCTGAGTGGGAAAGTCATCTATCATGACCCGCACCCTGGTTCCGTACACACTACCATGCAGTTTAACTAGGTCATGTGGTCCAAACTGCAGTGACTACAATGATTAAGTCAAACAACAGGTGTGCTCAATATCCTCGTGCATCACCTCCACTCCCTTGCAGCGAGAGCTACCATGAATAGGAAGGGCCTGCACTAGGTGGACCGCCTTTTTGCCCTTTTCGAGGGCCGTACTAGTCTCTGGTCCCTTCTTCTTTTCTTTCCCCTTCTTGAGTGGATAGTTCCACTGTGAATGGCTAGGAGACAAACACGCCTCTCAAATTGATCTGTAGATAACCTAGGTCCTTATGATGTTTGATTTTTTAATAAAAAATTTGTTTTTTCCCAAATGAAAATTTCTTATTGAATTAGTCATACTAAGAGGCTTGAGGGGTTGATCCGTCTCCATAGGAGTGTATTGAGGATGGTTATGGTCCTCATAGATCTCTGCATACTTAATCACATAGTCCTTCTGACTTCCCTCTTTATGGCTTTATCGAAGCCTCTAAGAAACCCTCTAGTCTTTTGGAAATCATCTAAGCCCTTAAGTTTCAAAATGATCTCTCTATAGTGGGATAAGTAGACCGTAAGATGCCTACCTCTCTGGATAATCCTATCCCACTCATCCCAATTCCTCTCTTCCTCATTCTCAGGAAGAAACTCTTTTAGAAAGAGTCTCAAACTCAATCCAATCAGTAGGGATAGAGTTCGCCTCCTTAAGACTTGTCCACCACTTGTAAGCACGTGGGCCGAGCGAGAGACTCGCCTCTAGCACATGGTACTCTGGTGGGGTGCCCTTCAATTGATGCAAATCATACCACTTTTGTAAAAAAGTGTAGATTGCATCCTTATTCCTATCTTGATCATCCCCCATAAAGGTAGGTGGCTTCTAGTCTTTCATGAGGGAAGCTTCCCTAGAGCTCTCTCCCTTAAGCTTACTAGGAAGAGAAGTATATTTCCTAGTAATCTCTAGAGGAATAGAAGGGGTTTCTCTTTCCTTCATGCTAGGAAAGAGGTGATACTATTCTCAAGTGAGATCATTTGAGTCTTTAGCGGCTAAATGAGAGATGTGATGCTACCAAGATCTCTCTCTAATTTACGGGTTTGCTCTTTTAAGTCTATGAATTGATAATTAGTGACAAACGCATCCAAAAGTTCCTCATATGTATACTCTTCTTGCTGAGGCTCTTTCTCTTCTAAATTTTCCTCTACTTCCTGTCCTAATTCTACTTCTTCCATCTGGAATCATGATCCTCTAGTTGGTCTTTAGATGGAGAAGTATGTTCACCTACTTGTTTCCCTTTACATTCCATGTTTTACTTACCTTTCCCTGTTTTCTAACTAGAGTATGTGTTGCTCTAGCACAATGGTGAGAACCACGTTAAGAAGCTCCACCTCCTTAATGTCAATCCGCGAAAGAGATAGAAGTGATATGAAGATCGTGAATGTGAGATGAAGTGAGAGTGAAGGTGAGAAGCATAGAAATGCACACACACATACACACACACTACGAAGAGACAAGCAAGACATAATGGAAGGTGAGAAATCCACTCTATTGCTCAAGAACACTATTACAAGCTCAAAATAACTCTGACCTCAAACAAGCTAACCTCAAAAATGAGCTCTCTAGCTCTTTTTATAGTTTCTAGACTAGTTTTGACTGGTTTCACATCTAGTGACCGGCATAGTTAAAAATTAGGTCCTAGATGCTATTTGGAAGGGTAAACGGTGTCTAAAAATAACGAAAATTGATACGCTTGTTCTACCTAAGCTCCTCAAGCTTGAGGACTCCTCGGCTTGCACAAAATGGAGCTATGGATTACAAAATGGGGTTTCCTATGTTACATATGTTACAATAGTGATAAAAATCACTGTTGGAGGTTTTTGAAAAGTATTTGAAAACATAATTCTTTGAAAAAAGATTCGACTGGCTCCTTGCTCCATTGTTACATGCTTCCGCATCTTCTATGCCTCTGGCTGCTTCCAACACCCCCCTCCCTCTCACTTCTGTCGTCCCTGACAGAACCTTGTTGTGAGGTCTGCCGGATATAGTTCTGTAGGAGGTCTTGAGCGAGGGTGTGCTCGGAGATACGAATGCCTCGGGCCAGATCGGCCTCGAGTTTCTCCCAGTCTATTGGTTGCGGGAGCTGATAGTGTGTGGAATAGACCATTCGTTCACAGGCAAATAAGTGTAATAAATGTGTAGGTCTGCTTATGAATACCTCTGAATGGTATTCCCAGAAGCCGGTTGTGGACATCTCTTCGAACGTCTGCTTGTAGCACGCCGGTAGGTACTTTATTCTGCAATGCCAGGCATAACACACCCGTAGCGATGGCGTTGTACTCATATCATATACCAGATCGAAATTGCCATGCTCAAAGCCCGGGGTGTTTACATGAGGTGCCTTGACGCGTCGGAAGACTTTAAAAATCATTTGCATCATGTCAAAGATTTTGACAGTCATATGCGCCGCTATATCGTCCATATGCTTTAGTCGAGGGAGCCAGTGGCGAATTGTAGCCATCATGTAGCCTACAGTTGGTAACTCGATGGGTGGCTTAAAATAGGGGTAATTCAACCAGTCCTGGCACTGCTTATTGTTTTGTACCTTGATAGCAAAGGCCGTCCAGGAGCGGCGTCATGGTACTGGTCCCCAACATGGGTTGTACTTTAAGTGCAAAGGTGCCTTTACCCATGTACTCATCATTTCTAGATACTTCTGTAGTAAATTTTTGCGCCACTCTGGTTGATAGATCTCTCCTTGCTGTGCATCAAGTGGCAAATCGTCCTCTTCGAATTGAGTTGCATGCGATGGTTTCTTACCTGTCTCTTTCTCAATGGCTAACTGGTATTCAGCCATTAACATAAAATACGGTTTATACTATAACTCATGCCCAGATATGTATCGTCGCGGGGCCAAATGAGCAAAGAATGGAGACTGTAAAATTCTTTCTTCTATCATCGCCATGGCATGTAATTGTGCCTCTACTCTAGCTGAGTGCGTTGTCCCAAGTTCCTCAATAGTCTTCATCCACGCGGGGGTCGGGAGTTCGTAAGTCATCTGGCCTTCGGCCGTGACGCGTCCGCCTGGGATGGGTTGTGGCTCGTACGCCTCTTCAAACGTTTCCTCCACCGGGATGGTGACAGTTTCTTCCTCAGCTGGTAGCTCAGGTGGGGAATCTGGCCTTGGTGGTGCTTCATATACTACAATCCTTGCTTCAAGGTTTGATACCTGGGCCCGTAATGCATTGAGTTCCTCTAAGATGTCAGGAGAGGGGTCCACAGGTGCTGGTATGTCTTGGTGTGCCGGTGCTCGTAACTGGAGTAATTTATGATCTTCTTTGAGTTTCTGTAACTCCTCATTCATGCGGTCATATTCATCTAGCAATCTTACATGATCTTCTAGCAGCATCCTCATCGAGTCTGAGGGAATGGCTTTGAACAGGCTAGGACTGAGTGGTTGGTCTGGGTGGTCGAGCGCTGCTTCTAAGTTTTCTCGGTTCTGATCCTGTAAGCGCTGGTTTTCTTCCTTGGCGGCTGCTAGGTGTCTTCGTAGTAAGCCCATATTTCGTGTTAGCGTTGCATTGCGGACTGTCTGGGCTCTTAATAAGTTATCTAGGTCAGCAGTGGCTTCTTTGGTCTTTTCTTCGCTTTCTAGTTCCAATTTGTGATATGCCTCGCGTAATTCCTGGTATCGGGTGTTCAGAGAGGCATTTTCAATAGATAATAAATTAAGCTGCGACTGTAAGTCAGTGGTTGTCCTCTGCAGCTGCTGATAATTATCGCCAAGAGATGTGTACTCATCTCTTACTTGCGTCATACACATGAACATCTGTCGAAATGCATTATCTACAGTGGGTGATAGTATTAATGGGGTGCTAAATGAAGATGTAGTGGGTGCAGATGCAAAGGGAACGGGGAATGGGGGTGGGAAGGTGGATGCTGTGGTGATTGTGGAAAATTGTGCGGTGCCTAAATATGTTTGTGCTGTGAGTGAAGTGAGTGATGGTGCAGTGGGTGGTGAGATGTCCATGTCATTGGACGTGTCCAGTGCGGTGACTGTGAATATGGGTGTGACTGTGGGTGCTTGTGCTGGTGTAAATACGGGATTTACAAAGGTTGAGGAGTAATTTACAGGGGGGCTGGCTGGAGCAGCTTGGTGGAAAGGGGAAATAGGCGTTACAGTGGGTCGGGGAGGTGAGACTAGGGAGAAGGTTAATGGCGGTGGGAATGGGAAAAGGGGTCTTGGAGTTGTGGGGAAGGATGGAAAAGCTGGATGGAGGAATGGGTTGAATGGAAAGGTGGATGTGTGAGGGGGTAGACTAGGTCTAATGGGTGCAGGAATTGTGGGTTGAGTGGTCGTAAAGATGATTTCTGCTACGCGATCGGCGAATGAAGATGTTGGTGTGGGGGAAGGAGGGTAAAGAGGGGAGGCTGGATGGACGAGCGGTGATGGAGGAGCGGTTGGGGTGGTCGGTACTTCAGTTACTACTGAGGTATGTACAGTTGTAGCACGGGGTGGGGAATCTACAAGGATGGTTTCTACTGCCAACGAACTTTTGGGGACGAGGCGTGCCTCCCTGGCTTGTTCGGAAGACTGTGCTCCTGTTGGTACACGAATGTATTCGCTGGGCTTTGAAAGTAGTCGTACTCGGCGGGGGTCAAACTGTGGTAGTGGCTTTCTTTGCAAGTACCTGAGCGCTTCGTTGGAGTCTACTGATTTGACTAACTCGCGGAATCCTTTGATGTATGCATCTTCGAATCTGCCTGTGACAAGTTCCTGTTCTATTATGGCTTGACTCTCTTCCTCCGTCATTTTTTTGCGTGCCCAAACTTTTTCCATAGTTCTATACAGCTTCTTAATAGCCAGTGTGTAAGCTGCTGCTTCGTAAGTTTCATCCTCATGGGTGCTTGTATCACCATGTGTGTCTATTTGTTGGCCTTCGCCATCTGTCTGTTCATGCTCTTGGGATTCCTGAGTTCCCTGGCTAGCTTCGTCATCTCCTTCGTCGTCATCGGTTGCTGTTCTTTCATCATCAGAGCTAGACACAATCTGTCCTTGTGGCTGATCCCTGGGTGTGGTAGGGTAGCTAGGTCTTTCATATTCTTGAGAAAACAGTTGTCCTTCTGAAAATTGGAACTCATTGGAGAATGCATCGGGCATTTCAAAATCAAAAGTTGGATCCAGTGGTGCTGTTTGTTCTGCTTCTAAATGTGGTATTGGAAAAGAGAAAGCTTCCGCACCAATGGTGGTGGGAAGTTCTGCTGTCGTGGTTGTAGGTTCTGGGGTTGTGGCTGCTTGAGGTTCAACAGTACTGGTGGTGCCCTCCGGCGTAACTGGTCTTGATAACCGTATACGAATTGGTGGTACCGTGGGAGTGGCTGCGGTCGGTGACTGCTCTGGAGATGGTTGTGGTGAGGGTGATTCTGGGACTTGTAAGCATGGGATAGTGCCTCTCATCCGCTTTCCGGCTCTGCCTTTGCTAGACTTTCTAGCCTTCTTAGTGGTCCCTTTGAATGCTTTCAGTTCCTCACTTGTCATGGCACGCTCAATTGGTAAGTCATACGCCAAGCACATA
Source organism: Ceratopteris richardii (assembly GCA_020310875.1). Taxonomy (NCBI): domain Eukaryota; kingdom Viridiplantae; phylum Streptophyta; class Polypodiopsida; order Polypodiales; family Pteridaceae; genus Ceratopteris; species Ceratopteris richardii. The sequence continues at coordinate 119,544,152 of CM035420.1, forward strand.
TATATGATCCTGGTGAGGGCGCAGCATCCATTGATTACCTTCTTTCATTCCCATCTATGTTGTGCCAAATAGAGCTGATCAATTATCCAACTAGCTAGATCAACCGTTTGAGGTCCAGTACATGCTAAGTATAATCCAAACTAGATTCTTTTGTGGGGCATGGTAAAACGATCCTGAGCTGGGAAAGCAAAGTGCTGCATGCATATCCGTAATGGCTTGGAGAGCTCAGGGGTTATAGCTGAAATGTCCTCCCATTTAGTTACGTCACCACGTTTCATCTGCTCTGGGACTAGCCGTTCTCTCTCCGTCGGAGTGTGTGTTCCATGTATTTTGAGAGCTGCACGAATTAAATCTTTGGACAAATAAAACCTTCTGAATGGAGGGTCATTTACCAAGGATGGTAACATGAATGTTCCGGGTAGATCCTTGTTCTCTGAGGCTATCAAAGTGGTTACTAGGTAAAAGCATCTGTAAAAATCGGGTTTAGGCAGAGGGTCACTAAAATATTCTGTAAATCCTGCTCGTGCCCAAATGTGCATTAAATCTTGTGTATTCTGCAGTCCTTCAAATTCTCTTGAAAAGAACTGGTACTTGGCCCATGTGCGAAGATCAAACGCCAAATTGGCCTCAAATATGAAATCAGCGTCTGCTAAGGGTCCTGCTAGGCCTTGAAACCAGTGAGAGTTACGATGAATCTTCTCAGTGTATCCTCTAGGAGGATCATCGATTGGCATGGGTCCTGGAAAACCTTGAAACTCTGGTGGTTGCATCGTCGGATAAGATTCCGCGAGTAATTCTCCAATATGGGCCATTGGTGTGCTTGGGCCAGCTTCTGATGGTCCTTCTTCGGTTTGCATGATGACTGACGAGCTAATGGAAAAGATCTGCTACAAAAGATTAACACATTAGTATGGAAATTAATTATGATCCCATTAAGGTGAGACCACAATCCCTTTCCATAACCAATGTGTAACCCGTGTAGCCAGGTGTTGTGAAGTGATTGATGCAATGATTTTTTGCAGAGCTAATGCATGTCTCTAGACGCCTACATGGTCAGATTATGCATACATTTCTTGATGAGCTTTTATTATGAGTGATGTGGGGTTATGGTGTGTGAATTTATACAAGGTTTGGTTGAGGGTGAATTATTACAAGGGTGGAGTTTAAACGGGGTGGGAGAATTGTTAGATAAGGGGGTACAAGAAGAAGTCCGGGTACATTTCGGTATCCATTTCCTATGAGTCTTTGAGTGGGTGGTGTGTTTCTGCTCAGGGACAAAAAGTGGTATTGGGTTTGGTGGTATTGAAGGATGAAAACATTTCTGAGGGGTATATATTACATGGCTTGAGGGTTGGGCTATAATACATTGTTTGGGTACCCAAATCTGCATGGGTGTGGGTCGATTGATAAGATACTTCTTGGCGATCCAAATCTGTCGAGTATTTGTACTTGTAGAAGAAGATCGAGGGGACTTTGAATACTGACTCTGCTTCTTTTGAAACTTTGTCCTGTTCTTGTCTGCAGTGTTGCCAATAGGCTGTGGTTGCTGTCCTTTTGGCACCCATATTTGTCTCGTGCCACTTGTTCTGTGATGTTGATACTGCTGCTTTCCTTGCCTTGTCTGGTGGTGTCGTCGGTCTGGGTTCCTCTATTGTGGTTGACTCCTTCGTGGTTGGGTTTGAGAGGTCCATTGGACGCTCTGCATTGGAAAAGAAGGGAGATCCAACACTTGCGTGACCTGCCCATTAGGAAGTGATTCGTTCTTTATCTTTAATCTAGGCCAGTCCGCATCAAGTTTGGAAGGATGAGCACCGCAGGGTGTTGTGCTCATTTGGCCGCTGATGCAACCCACCTGACCGCTGATTGTGTCCATCTGCCCTAGCGGTAGGGTAGCTGCTCCTTCTAGTTTGCAGGAAGCCCCAGGGAAGATCTCCTGTCGTCCTTTTGATTGACAACTGTCTCTAGCCAAGCCCGAGTGGGTTGGTGTAGATGTAACGTGACTGATCTGACCCAAGATCTTCCGGTCTTCCGTCGCATGTATTTCATAGGGTCTAGGGTTACAAACCTCCGTTGGAATGCCGTTAGGGAAGTCAAGCGGTATCACTCGCTTCTTCTCTAAGGTTCCAATCTGTAAGGAGCCTTGTCTAAGATTTAGGTCCACTGAGTGATCGTATAACCAATCTTGGCCAAGGATTAGGGGTTCTATCAGGTCGTCATCATGGCACACTAGTAGCTTCACTGTCAAGGTCACTTCGTTTATGAGGATAGGAAGGTCCACCTCACCCATGCAAGGGGTTTCCATGCTTCCTAAGCCTATGAGGTATGCCTCAATTGGCCGCATTTCTATTCCTGAATCCTTATAGTGGGACAATCTAATCGCACTAGTCGCAGCTCCTGAGTCAATTAAAGCCCTGAGCTCTTGGCAAGGGTTGTCGTGCTCTAGCCTAACTATAATGAATGGTCTCCTGTCCACTATGCTAGGATGAGTTCGTGACTTTACCTCACACATAGCCATGGGATATCTGGGTGTTGTTTCCAGATGGTTATACTGCTCTCTCCCTAGTCCTTGTCTTCTTAACTTCATGCACTTAATGCGTTCTATAGCTTCTGCCTGAGCTTCAGCTCGTATTCTATTTTCTTCCTCAGCTTCAGCTCACACATAGCCATGGGATATCTGGGTGTTGTTTCCAGATGGTTATACTGCTCTCTCCCTAGTCCTTGTCTTCTTAACTTCATGCGCTTAATGCGTTCTATAGCTTCAGCTCGTATTCTACTTTCTTCCTCCTTACGCTTCTTTGCCAACGTGAGTCGTCAAAGCATATCCTCAGTAAGAGGTTCCTGATATAACTTGACTCTACAACCACTAATGTAATTAGGCATTATGTCTCCTTCTAAGGTGGCTAAGTGTACTGCTCCACTTGTTGAGAGTCTGTTAATGATCATAGGTCCATAACCTCGCTTTTCTAACTTACGTGTGTGTTGCTTTAGCGTATATACTAGAACTAAATCTCCTTCTTCTAGGCCTTTATCTTTCACATGTGCATCAAAATATGCTTTCTGTCGCTTCTTCACTGCATATATTCCTGCTGCTGCCTTTAGCCTGGTTTCTCCTAATCGTTCCAAGTCCATTATTCTCGCTGATAATTCATGGCCGGTCCACTGATGTTCTTGTGCAACCTTAAGGGTCGGTATCAAGAAGTCCAAAGGAAGCACAACATTCTGACCAAAAACCATCTGAAAGGGAGTTGCATTGAGTACGGTCTTGTAGGCCACTCGATATGCCCAAACAGCGTGGTGTAACTGTTTGTCCCAATCTGAACGTTTGTTGTTCACGAGTTTCGTCAGTACGTTACAAAGTATCTTATTGGTGCTTTCAGCCTGACCATTGGCCTGAGGATGATATGGTGCGGATTTCTTGTGAATCACCATAACAACCTGTAACAAATATTCAATGACTTGGTTTAGAAAGTGAGTTCCGCGATCGCTCACTAACTCTATAGGCAATCCATATCTTGTAAAGACATTTTCAAATAAGAATTTTGCAGTTGTGTGTGCATCATTCTTTTTTGTGGCTTTTGCCTCTACCCATTTGGTAAGATAATCCGTCGCGACAATGATGTATTCAGCATGCGTACCTTTTGTAGGGGGGTTAATGGGTCCTACAAAGTCTATACCCCACTTAGAAAATGCACGTCCTCCCATCATGGGTTTCAATGACATTTCATCTCTGCGAGTAGGAAACTGAGTTCTTTGGCACACATCACATCTCTTTACATAGGTATGAGCATCCATGTGAAGAGTGGGCCACCATAATCCTGCAAAGAGGATGGCTTTGATTATCCTATCGGGTCCAAAATGACCTCCTACAACACCTTGGTGTGCAGACTCTAGTATGCTCAGATAATCGCTTTCATGAACACATTGTCTTAGATATCCATCTCGTCCTCTTTTGTATAGATTATCGCCAATAAGTGAATAGTCTTGAGCTTCCTGCTCCAGACTGCATTGTCGAGCTAAGGTCATTTCTTGAGGGAATGTCTTCGTCCTCAAGTATGTCACTAAAGGTTCACTCCAGTCTGGTGTGAGAGACACGTGATATAATGTAGCATGCTCTACCGGTGGTCTTTCACAACAAACATAGCATTCTTTACACAGCTTGTAGACATCTGCTTCCATTGAAGGCCAATATACTCCTAGTCTATGCAGAGTCTGTAATGTTCGATGTTTTGAATGATGTTGCTTTAATGCACCTACGTGTGCTAATTGCAACCAATTCTCATGTTCTGATTCATCTACACAACAAGCAAGAATCTTTTGATTATCCTGTTTATATATGCTTCCTGCTATGATTTGGTATCTCTGAGATTTGGTGATCTCTCCTTCTTTGATCTTTATCCTAGGATTCTTGGGTCCGTATGTCAGAATAGGGACTATAGGCTTAGCCCATTCTGGTGCTATCTCAAGGTTAAACAAATATGCATCTGGTAATTCATCCGCTACTCCTTGAGGAGCTTCTCCTGAGGTTAATCTTGAAAGGTGGTCAGCTCTAAGATGTGTCTTTCCTTTTCTGACTACCACTTCAAAATCGTACTCCATGAGTAATAGAAACCAACGTATTAGTCGTCCTTTGTTACATGGTTTGTTGACTAGGTACAATAGGGCTTGATGATCTGTAAAGAACTTGAATTTGTTGGCCAACAAGTAGTGTCTGAACTTCTTTACCGCGTAGATCATCCCTAATCCTTCTCGTTCCGTCGTGGTGTAATTTCTTTCTGCTGCGTTCAATTGTCTGCTAGCGTAAGCTATGGGGAGATCTATGTTACCTTCACTCGTGGGTTGTGCTAACACACATCCTATGGCGTAATTGGATGCATCCACATGTACATGGAATGGCTTACTCCAATCTGGGGTAGTCAATATAGGTGCTGAGCACAAGCGTCGTTTAAGTTCATTGAATGAATTTTCACATTCATTTGTCCATTCAAAATTGGTTAAATTAGAGTACAAAGGCTTGGCTATGATTGCATACATGTGTATGAATCTCCTATAATAACCGCAATGGCCCATAAATGCTTGTACCTCTTTCACATTAGTTGGTCTAGGTAATTCTGCAATTACCTTCACTTTTTCTTCATCCGTAGAGATTCCATTTTTTGACACAATGTGTCCTAGAATTTTGCCTTGTCTGACCATGAAAACGCACTTTTCTGGGTTCAAACAAACCTGATATTCTCGACATTTGTCAAATATTTGTCTTAACTCTGGGATATGCATCTACCTGATATTAGAATGAGCACATATGTCATCGACATATACTTCCAAACTCTTGCGTAAGAATTCCTTAAAAACATGACACATGAGTCGCTGGAAAGTGGCGGGTGCATTTGTGAGCCCAAAAGGCATTACACGAAATGCAAATATGCCCCATTCAGTGGCAAAAGCCGTCTTGTGTTGGTCCTCTGGAGCAATGGCTACTTGATTATAGCCTGAAAATCCATCAAGAAAGCTGTAAACTTCCTTGCCCGCAACTCTTTCCAATAGATGTTCTGTGATAGGAAGAGGATAACTGTCTCTAATTGTGGCGGCATTAACTTTTTTAAGGTTAATACACACGCAATTTTCCATTCTTCTTGGGCACAACCACAATGGGAGATACCCATTCGGTATGCTCAATCTCGTAAATGAATCCTGCTTCTATCAAGCGATCTATCTCCTCTTTAATCTTCGCAGCGTAGTTATCATTGTACGTGTAAGGCTTCTGCTTCGTAGGTTTTGCATCTGGAGTCATAGGGATTCTATGAGAGCATATATCTGGATCTACTCCTTTCAAATCTTTGTAACTCAAGCGAACACATCTCTATATTCGCGCAATAGGGCAACTAGCTCTTCTTCTTCTTCCTTCGTCAAATCATGCCCTATGTATGTACATTTTTCTTCTTCTCCTTCTATGGCTACTATTATTTTCTTGGTTTTCTCTCGGTTATCATATACTTGTCCGTCATTGGCCTTCCTATTAGGCATTCGTACCATGATTCTTCTATCTTCGATTTCATATTTCTTGGAATTCTCCGGTACTTCAAATAAAGATTCTTCTTTTTCTGACATGGTTTCTTTCTTCTTTCTTTTCTTGCCTTCACTTTTATTAGTCACTTGAGTGGCTATTCTCACATCATTCATAACTTCTTCGTGTCTCTGAGGGTGAGTTTCTACTTCGTCAAAATATTCTTCTTCTGATGCAAAGGGTGGGTCCATGATAATTGATTCTAAATCAAAATCACTTGCATCCTCAAATGCATCAGTGCTAGGTTCACATTCTTCTAAAATTGCATCGCTCATGATTGGCTCTATCGTGAAAACTGAAATGTCATAGCCATCCTCGTCACAGTGGGGTGTCCATTGTTCTTCATTGATGGCTACGTCCATGGTTGCTAGGATTTCTGCCCAACCATGGGGTTCAAACTCTTCGTCAGGGAATACTACAGGTGCGTAGGCTGGATCTTGAAGGGTTCGTGGATGTTGTTCTGCACCTAAGGTCCTTGCTTCTAATCTTTCTTCCTCTTGTTTTGCAACTTTACACATCCATAAATGAGTATCCTCATGCAACCAAGAAGGATCTGATTCTAATGAGTTTACGGATTCCGTCTCTACCTGTGTCTTATGGATGGTATTCCATTGTATTGGGGGTACGTCTCTATGTGAATAGTCTTTAAGATTGACTTTGGTAGTTACTCCTAAATGTTGCAAGTACAAAGAATTAGTTCCCCAATCTTGTACAATTTGCAACTGACGCATGAATGGTCGTCCTAATATCATCTCATAAGCATGATTTTTACTAAAATCACAAATGGAAAAAGTATGCTCAAATTCTACACCACAAGTGGTGAGAGATATGCCTTCTAGTAAGCCTAATGGTTTTTCTATGTGTCCATCAGCCATTTGTAGCTTCATCCTGGTGGGTCTTAATGCTGGCTTACCCCAACGTTTCCATAAAGCGGTGGTAGCTATGGCTACTCCGGCTCCTGAATCTAAGATGGCTTTCGTCGTGTAGCCCTGATGGGTTATCGGAAGATAAGTGTTACCTTCCTCTCCTTCGCTCATATCTCCAATCTTTTCCACGGGTATCTCTGATACCTTATTATGTGATCCTATTTGTGAGGGAGTAGTAGCAAGCTCGGGGAATTGATTTGCTACATGCTTCCACAATTCTGGTTTTACCTTTAACAACTCCTCTAGAGTGAGATTACACTGTACTTTGGTATTCTTGATCACTTCCGTGTTTCTAGGGATTACTGATTCTTCATTCCTCACTATTATCGTGGGTGCTCTCATATTAATAGACTTCGCTTCCCAAGGTCCTGTAAACTGAGGCAATTCTTGTAAAGAATTAGATTCAAATCGTGTGTGTTCACTCAGTTGCTCTTCCTCTACATCATCGTAAATAGAGGGAATGTCTTGGGGAAAATGTTCCTGCAAGTCATCTATTTCTTGAATAGGAGGATGAGTTCCTTGTTCTTTTCTCCATTTCTCTTCTTGGATTTCTCTCAAAAATTCATGTGAGTACCTATGTATGGAAGACAGGTTGTCTTGACTTTCTGTATGGGGTACTTGAGACAGGGATGGTGCATTATTTTCCTGTGTCTGTGGGACAATAGGGTTCCTAGGCTGATCCTTTTTCCCTTTGCTCTCTATCAAGTATTCTAGCCTCTCCATTAGTCCTTGAAAGTGTAATTCCAGTTTTGCCATGGTATTCCAATTAATATATCTAGAGGCTTCGAACAAAGTTTGTGCTAATTCTACCATCTTTATGCAAAGTTTAGTTCTCTCAATTTCTACATCAGCTCGTGGGTAGTTCTTACTCATTTCAGCTACTTGAGGTCCCTCTTTTAATCTAGCCTGATATGCACGAAACATCATATCTAGGTTCTCTGGTATGGGTTCCGCTAAAACTGATCCTGATTTCTGAGCTGGATTCTCTTGATTCAATTCCTGTGAAGTCAATTCTAGGATTTTGGCTCTAGATTCCTTCAAACTTCCTTCCAACTCAGTTATCTTTTTACTCCACTTTCTCTTTATTCTTTCTCTAGAATCTTTCCAAGATTTTGTCTTTTTACTGCTAGATTTTGCAACTTCACTACTTCCGGCTACTTTCTCCTGATTAAGCTGTTGGTTCTGTAAGAGTGCCTGAGCTCTTGTTATAGCTTGGATAGGCACGTAGGTAGGGTTGGATCCATCTGCGTTGTTTACACTACCTATCACATTGATTGGTGTCACATTTGAAGCATTAACAGGGTTCTTAGGACAATCTTTGATTATATGCTCTTTGCCACAATCGGCACAAAAGCCCTGGATGTTATAGTACTGTGATTGTCCTGATATCGGGGGATGTGGACAATCCTTTATGAAATGGTCTCCTTGGCACCTAAAGCATGGTCCTCTAGGGCCCTATGGTCTTTGTTGTCTCAATTGGGGCCGTGGATTTGGGTTGGTGTACATCACATGAGCGTAGTCGAGCTCCCAACTAGGTTCCACTGGTGGACTATCATAATGATATGTCTCCACATGTTCTGGTGACTCCGTGTAATAAGCGGGTGGACTATCTACCTGCATAGAGTCAAAACTGTTTGAGTTCGGGTCTCTCTCTGTGATCAAAGGTGAAGAAGGCACTAAAGCTCTACTTAGGTTCTCTTCTGCAGCAGCGTATTTGACTGAGATGACATTCGCTGGTGGGGGTGGCTACTGAGCTAAGACAGGTTGAGGTCTTTGTTGAGCCTGGTATGGGTAGTTCTGAGGAGGCCTATACTAATAAGGCTGAGCATTGTAATGGCCTTGATACGTACCTGGCTGCTGGTATGCTTGCGGGTAGTTCTGTCTCATGGTCTGTTTGTTGTATGGGCAGTCCTGAGCCGTATGATTCGTGTATCTTCTCTCAATTGTACAGTATTGGCCACTAGGGTTGGCTTGAGGTTGTGGTGCATTGGGACACACATTTGCCATATGATTTCCATCACAGGTGTAACAATGCTTGTTTGTTAGCACCCTAGGTTTACTAGAAACTCCTAGTTTCTAGGCCACTTTTTCTGCTAGGTCCTCTATCGAGCTGGACAATTTCGTGGATGCTAGAGATGAACAGTCTGAGTCCTTATAGACCTTTGAGAGCTCCAACTTGTCTCCTAAGTTGTCCTCAATGTCTATGCATATTCTCACACATTGCTCTAGCGTTCTGGGTTCTTTTAGGTACACATAGGAGCGTAGTTTAGAGCTCAACAAGCCATCTAGGAACAATGACACTTGCTTGGCTTGTGAGGGTAGCTCTTGCATTGGACATCATTCAACATATTGTCTAAACCTACGTCCTGCCAGTCTGACTGTTTCCTGAGGGGTCTGTTTAAAGCTATGAATCAACGAAGACGTGTCATGTCTAATCCCACTTTTAGAGAATTCAGTGATGAATGACTCTAAAAAGTGGTGGATGTCTCTAAATTGCCTTTGTTGCAATGGTTGGAACCAAGTTAAAGCGGTATTCTTTAACGTTAGTCCAAATGCATTGTATTGCGTGAACATGTCTTCAACTTGTTCGGCTCTTAGTACTTGCTTGAATTCTGCAACATGGTCATAGGGATCTCCTGTCCCATCAAAATAATTTTTCATGGATTTCACTAACTGAGTGGGTCTCAATATTCTTGCGTGTTCCCATGGTCTAGGTAGAGGAAAATCATCTCTACCACCTGGTATTCCATGATCTCTTTGTCTATCCGCTCTATTAGTGTCCGTGGTTGTTCTATCTCTCCCTATGGGATGAGTGAAGCTTACTTCGGGTCTTTCTTTATTTTTCTCTCTTTGATTTCCATGGGCTGATGATGTTCCTGCCCCTTGTTGGCTTGTATTCATGTTTGTTCTAGATAGAGGGAATACCAATTCACCTCTCCATGTGTATGTGTTTTTAGTGTGGTCAGGCACCACAAAGACTCTTTCTGAAGTCTCATCCAGGTATACGACCTTCCCAGGTGTATCCGGGTCCTTGAACTCATATATCGTGATGGTTCCTACCTCACTAAGTAGTTCTGTCTTGTATCTCCAAAAGGCTTCATCAGTTTCTTTATTTACAAACAACTCTATGCTTCTGTTGTCCTGAGGGATCCATTCCGGGATTAGTGCTCGTGTCAGTACAGATTTCCCTCTAGGTGTTCTAGGCTCTTCTAATGGTTCTTTTCCTTGAGATTTAGTTTCTGTCTCTAGCTGAATCACGGCAAACTCATTGGTATTGTTTGGCTGCGTACTTAAGATGTACATCGTTCCTTCCTTGTCTATGTACGCGTCTCTCTCGAATTTCACCACTAGATGTTCCAATCCAATGGGTTGATCGGGGTTGTGCATTTGCACCACTTGCCTTCGCAAACCATCCTCATAGATGCGAGCACCTAATCGGTTAGTTCGGAGAAACTCTAGTCGCGTTCTATAGGGTCCTTCTGGTTTTTCTAAATAGGCTACATTCGACCCTCCTTCTGGTCTTTCTATGCTAAATGCCATTTCTGATTCGCTAGTGTCTGAGCTCTCGTAGGGGTAATTACTATTCAATTGCTGAGCCCACGATCGTGCATTAGTTCTTACACTTGCCTCTGATGATCTAAGGCTTCGTCGGTCTGACTTGCCTATATGTTTGCTCGATCTAAGGTTCATTAATTTTCTTCCTTGCACACTCAGTACACGCTCAGATCGTCAATGATTCTTTGTTATTACTTTCTTGATTCTTTTTAAATTTCTTTAGATTCTTGTCTTAATGTATGCGTCAGGAATTCGACTTTTTGTGGTACTTTGAGTTCTCGTTCCGTCAGACTTATGTTCTTTCCTTTAGGTTTTCGAGTCACACACCTTTATCTTTGGTCTTGGACTTGATAAATTTAATTCTCTTGAACTTGAGGCGTTCCTATCGTCTTGAACCCACAATACTACCGTTTATCCTAAGCTAAGAATTGACTGAGGGGGTTGAGTAATCTTCCAACCTCGAGTCAGCTTTTTTGGTTGCTCTGATGCCCAAGAAGCCGCGCTTCCCAAGCCTTATGCCCTTCACTACCTTGCCTTGGTTGCCCTTGATTGCCCTTGCTAGACCTGGAAAAATCCAAGATTAGACCAATTCACAGTTGGATGATCAAGCACTTGAGTATATACACCTTTTAAGTCCCTTCCCTTTTGCCCAACTTTTCAATGTTTGCCCCTGGCTTTCTAGTCCCAAACTATGTCAACCTCAAAATAGCTTTCTAATGAGCTATTAAGCTCAAAAAACGGACTTCAGATGAAAAAGTTATGACCGTTCAGGCCCTGGGGGGTAAAAACTGACAAACAGGTTTTTCTCCAAATATGAGCTAAGGGGTCTCCTATGAGTCTAATCACCCAAAAATTTCCCAAAAATAGCCCCAAAATTGGCCAAAAAATGAAACCCTAAAATTTGCGATGGGGGTGCACAATCGCGATGGTCTGAGATGATCGCGATGGTCTGGGACCGTCGCGATGGTCCAGGCGAACCGTCGCGATGGCGTGAATGTGAACCGTCGCGATGGTCTGAAGTGCACGGTCGTGATGGTCCAAAAGTGAGCAATCGCGATGGCGTAAATGTGAACCGTCACGATGGCTCGATCAGGCGGACAATCGCGATGGTGTGAGTGTGAACCGTCCGGATGGCTCGATCAGGCGGACAATCGTGATGGCGTCAGTCAACGGTCAACGTGGACAATCGCGATGGTCCAAAGTGAACCATCGCGAGGGTCACAGATGCGATGGCTTGAGCCAATCGCGATGGTTCGGATGCGATGGCTTGAGCCAATCGCGATGGTTCGGGCGCGATGGCTTGAGCCAATCGCGATGGTTCAAAATTCGAGTTGTCGCGATGGTTTGAGGGTATCGTTGCGATGGTCCAACTTGCCACGTGGCACCGTCGGCGCGATGGCGTGAGCCAATCGCGATGGTGTGGGGTCAACCGAACAGTCGTGATGGTCCGCGAACCGTCGCGATGGCGTGAGACCGTCGCGATGGTCCGGCCGAGCCGTCGCGATGGCGTGAGCCTATCGCGATGGTGTGACACAATCGCGATGGTCTGAGACCGTCGCGATGGTCCACCAAAGTATGATTTTTTGCAATGCAAGTATGGATTCCTAGAGGCGCAGGTGTGCTCTTCACGCTGGTCTGGTCGCCTTCTTCAAATTCCGAACTTTGCAGACCATCGCGATGGTTTGACATAGTCGGAAATTTCTGACAGAAACTGAAAATTTTACCTTTTCCAAGCTTTCCTGATGCACTGGAGCTCTGTACCTGCAAGAAAACTCAAGAAAACAAAAGTACACACAAGCACAAAAGCTCTCTCTCACTCTCTCGCATGCACAAATGAGGGGAAATGAGGAGAATGGGTGGATATGGTGAATTTTCTGATTTTTTTGGAGATGAAGATGATGATGCGGTGATGAAGATGGAGTGTGGGGGAGGTGAAAAACACTAAAAACAAAGTAAAAACAACAACAAAACTGAAATTTTTACCTTCCAACGCTACTTCTTGCTATACTCTTACCATCACACATTCGTCCTAGACTCGATCCCCGACAACGGCGCCAAATTTGGTGTTGCTCTAGCACAATGGTGAGAACCGCGTTAAGAAGCTCCACCTCCTTAATGTCAATCCGCGGAAGAGATAGGAGTGATATGAAGATCGTGAATGTGAGATGAAGTGAGAGTGAAGGTGAGAAGCATAGAAATGCACACATACACACACACTACGAAGAGACAAGCAAGACACAATGGAAGGTGAGAAATCCACTCTATTGCTCAAGAACACTATTACAAGCTCAAAATAACTCTGACCTCAAACAAGCTAACCTCAAAAATGAGCTCTCTAGCTCTTTTTATAGTTTCTAGACTAGTTTTGACCGGTTTCACATCTAGTGATCGGCATAGTTAAAAATTAGGTCCTACATGCTATTTGGAAGGGTAAACGGTGTCTAAAAATAACAAAAATTGATACGCTTGTTCTACCTAAGCTCCTCAAGCTCGAGGACTCCTCGGCTTGCACAAAATGGAGCTATGGATTACAAAATGGGGTTTTCTATGTTACATATGTTACAATAGTGATAAAAATCACTGTTGCAGGTTTTTGAAAAGTATTTGAAAACATAATTCTTTGAAAAAAGATTCGACTGGCTCCTTGCTCCGTTGTTACATGCTTCCGCGTCTTCTATGCCTCTGGCTGCTTCCAACAGTATGTGAAAATGAATGTAAGTAAATCTTAAAATATGCAAGAAGAAGAGAAATATATCACAAGAGCACTTCCCTAGTACAAAACAAAGCTACGAAAGCAAAATGCAAGTGATCCTTGAAGCTTTAGGTCGGTGATTTTGATCCTCACCAGGCCCAAACAAAAATTGGAAATGTCCAATTGGTCCAGGGAGGTTCTAATCACCAGAAACCAACAATAACCATGCCAAAAGCACGTAGCAGGAGCCCCAACCGGGCAAAGTGGGTGAAACTGAACAATTTTTGAGATTTGACAATCCTCACGAGTCCAAGAAATGTAGCCCAGCACCTATACTTCAAAGATATAAAGCTATCCCAAGTGAAAAAAGTGAATTTGGACACCGGATGATGAAAAACTTGGCCCGGAAGTGGCCTCCTAGTTCCTGGTGGAGTGTTGTAGAGAGATTTTGGTTGACCAAATCTCGTCTAAATCCAACATCGATGGTCTCTAAGAGAAGCTTAGGAGTATAGCTTCATAACATGACCAAGATGTTTGAAATCCAATATCGTACGAGCAAGCTATGGTGCGGAGAAACTGGGTATGTCACAAGTAGGGACTGGAAAAGCTAATTCTCATGGAAGGGTGACTTTGAGAAGCTCAAACAGGGGAACTGAAGCTTTTCAAGAAAAACCCATGACCCATAGCCCTTGTCCACAACCCATAATACATGAGTACATCATTTCTTTTCCCAAAACTTGAATGATAACCTCAATTTTGTCCTCCCAATTTTAAGAAAGGCTTCGAAATCTTCCCATCTCCAAGTCAAACTTGAATAGCAATTTGAAAAAATGGAAGCAGTCGCCTGAAGAGCTATTTACCCCACATTTGCACTCAACAACGCTAAGTATAAGGATATATAGAGGGCTATTCCCTTGCTAGTCTCACCCAAGAGGGAGGGAAGAGAGAGAGGAGGGGGAGTTTGGCTCCGTCGTTGGCTGAATTGTTGGGAAAGATGGATGGATGCTCCAAGAGACTGAGTAGGTACTACTAAACCTGCTTTGTACCAGCCCTCTTTTGCTTCAGATTTGATTAGTAGACCTCCTTAGCTTTCCAATGACACCATAAAGTACCCTATGTACTTTGGAAATGATGTATGTAATGATTGCATCAAAACAGATAACTTTGGAAGTCACAAACTCAAGAAAACCTTTTATTTATGTCTTGACACCTGCTGAATGTTTTGCTCATTGTGACCAGCACAGTAGAAATTGATAAAATTCCTTCTAGGGGTATTTAATTAGCTTAGTAAGATACCATTTGCAAGTGGAATGATGTAAAAAGATAAACTATGCTAAGAGAAATCAATTTAGCAAGTTTAGCTATACCCCCGACTTTTTAAGACTGTAGCAGAAATTGACCACAGTTCACCTCGACGTAGATTTCTCTGAAATGGCTGAATAGAATTAATTCAAACCTTGGATACCATGTAGATGACCTTGAGCTGAATCCAACAAGCTTTGAATCACTGAATTTGGTGAAGAATTGACCGAGATATGCCCTTGACAAGTTGACAGACTTTTGAGTAGACTAACAGAGAACTCAGAGATGACAGATGTAAATGTATCTATTAATGAACACTTGTATACAATCCCATTGGCATGAATAACATTTCCTAATGATGTAGAGAGGTGTAGGCTATAGTGTAGTCCTTACACACACTCAAAATTAGTAGAATGAAGCTCGGGACTGATCTCTCTTACCCGCGACTTTTCATGTTCACTTTTATATGTAATGAGTGAAGATTTAAATTCAAATTCAAATTTTGGCTCCCTACGATCAAGCTCCTACATATTAGGATATATTCCTTCAATCAAATGAGCTACTTTTCCACGACTCATTTTGGTAGGTGATTACAAAAGATTCCAAGTCAATTGGACTTTTACAATGAGGTAAAGTGGTAATTAACCACTAGCATATGTTCCTATGCTTCTTCATGTATGTGTAGACTTCAATGCATCCTTTGAGCCAAATGTGTAGGCTTGCAATTTACACCAATAGCTCCCTCTCAAGCCAAACATTTTGGCTTAAGTCTTCATCTTCAATCTTCAAGTATATCCTGTAATCCAATCATGGATTTGAACCTGCAAAGTTTTGTTCCATCCAAAGCTTTAGTCAAAAAATATGCACATTGCATGTTGGTTGATACATAGGTAAGTTGAATGTCCTTGCTTATCAACTTCTCTCTCACATAATGATAATGCACCTCTATGTGTTTGGTCCTAGCATGATAGATAGGATTAGCTGCAAGGTGAAGAGAACTTGTATTATCTCCAAAGATAATTGGAGACTTAGTAAAAAAACCCAATTTTGTATACAAAAGCTTAATCCAAATTGCTTCTTGTGTGGCATTAGCGAGTCCTCTATACTCTCCCTCTGTGGAAGACAAAGCAACAGTAGGTTTGCTTCTTTGAAGACCATGAAATTGGTTTGTCACCTGCAAAAGAAATATATCCAGAAGTGCTCCTCCTATCATCCTTGCATCCTGCCCAATCTACATTTGAATATATCTTGATATCAATATCTGAAGTGTAGGGAAAATACAAACCATGGTTCTGTGTACCCTTGAGATACTTCAAGATTCTCTTGGCAGCTTCTAAGTGAGGTATCCTTGGCTTGTGCATAAATTGACTTAACACACTTACTCCATATGCAATATCAATTCTTGTAAGAGTAGCATAGTTCAAGCTACCCACCATACTTTGATAACCTATAATGTCTTTGAATTCATCACCTTCATGGGCACTTAGCTTTAGGTTTACCTCCATTGGAGTGCTTGCTACTTTAGCATCTTGCAAGTGAAACATCTTCAACATATCCTGTACATATTTTTTCTGAGTAATGTATATCCCTGAATTAGTGTAAACTAATTCAAGCCATAGAAAATACTTTAATAAACCAAGATCATTGATCTTGAACTCCTTCATCATCTGGTTTTTGATATCCCTGATTCCATTGACATCATTACCTGTAATGATGATGTCATCAACATAAACACAGAGATATATTACCTCTGAATTACTTCTCTTAATGAACAGAGAAGTGTCAGCCTTGCTCATGACAAAACCTTGGTCTTGGAGGTATGTAGTTAACTTGTAATTCCATGCCCTAGGTGCCTGCTTCAATCCATATAAAGCCTTTTTTAATTTGCAAACATAAGTTACCTTCTTAGGGTCCTCATAGCCAGGAGGTTGTGACATATAAACTTCTTCTGAAATCCATCCATTCAAGAAAGCATTCTTGACATCCAATTGGTACATGTTCCAATTCTTTGATGTAGCCACACTTACCAACACTCTGATTGTTGGCATCTTGGCCACAGGAGAAAAAGTCTCTTCATAGTCAATGCCTTGGGTTTGTGCAAAACCCTTGGCTACCAATCTAGCTTTGTACCTGTTAATTGTTCCATCAGAGTTTCTTTTCAACTTATAGATCCATCTGGATCCTATTATCTTCATGGAGTCCTTCTTAGGTACTAACTCCCATGCGTCACTCTCCTTGAGTGCTCCAATCTCCTCATCCATAGCTTCTTTCCATTCTGATTTGGTTATTGCTTCTTCATATGATCCTGGTTCTTCATTTGACAAATCTTTGGCAAGATAAACTGAATGTTTAGTAACAAGAGATGTATCATACCCATATCTGATAGGTTTTTTGCTTTCTCTTTGAGATCTTCTCATTGATTGAGTTGAAGATTCAGGTATGTCTTCAAGCTTCATCATCTTCATTTTGCCCTTGGATTTCCATGCCTTGAATTCTTCAAGGTTGATAGTGTCTTCATCATCTAAACTTGAGTCTTCATTCTGAGTAGGTTCCTCCTTTGCAAGTTTTGGAAATTCCTCTTCCAAATCATAGGGTAGTTTAACCTTCCTGCATTCATTCTCATACCAAGAATCATTTTCATCAAAGATCACATCTCTGCTTACCATAAATCCCTTATTGGTAGGATTATAAAACCTGTAACCTTTTTTATTTAAATCATACCCAATAAAAATGCATTTTTCAGCCTTTGGGTCTAGCTTACCTCTTATCTGAGAAGGAATGTGTACATATGCTACACATCCAAATATTTTACAGTGGTCTAATGATGGTCTCTTACCATGCCATGCTTCATAGGGTGTCATACCATCAAGTGACTTAGATGGTAACCTGTTTATGAGGTAAGTGGCAGTAGAAACACTCTCTGCCCATAGATAGTTAGGTAACTTCTTCTCATTAAGCATAGATCTAGCTGTCTCAACAATTAACCTATTTCTTCTCTCAGCTACCCCATTCTGTTCAAGAGAATACCTTGTTGTTATCTCTCTTTTGATGCCTCTGTCCTGCAAGAAGTCTTCAAATTCATTGGAGAAGTACTCACCTCCTCCATCTAACCTTAGCCTCTTAAAATTCCTTCCTGTTTGATTTTAAACTAATGCAAGATATTTCTTAAAATAATTAAATACCTCATCCTTGTGCTTCATGAAGTATAATACATTCCATCTGCTATAATCATCAATGAAAGACACATAGTACCTTGAACCTGAGACTGAGGGGTCTTTGCTAGGTCCCCATACATCTGTGTGTACAAGCTCTAGGTAGTCTTCATGCATATATCCTTTCTTGGAGAAGGGTAACCTGTGAGACTTACCAAATTGAAAAGCACTACACTTGTAAATCATATGTTGCTTGGATACATTAGGTATCCCAAGCACACATGGGTCCCTGCACATTTGTTTCAAGGTTCTTTCTCCTATGTGCCCTAACCTTTTGTGCCAAATCTCAAGCTCTGAAAGTGTTTGATCTTTATAACTGTATAGTGCAATATTCTTTGTATCTTCCAACTCAAAAGTGAAAAGTCTACCTGATTTTTCTCCTTTAGCAATCCTCTTGAACCTATGTCTTGGGTCTTCCACAAATGCTCCATATTGATTGAATCTGACCTGCAAACCTTTCTCCACAATCTGATCAACACTCATCAATTTTTTGGTAATGGTTGGTACATAGAGTACCCTGCTCAACAAATTCTGATTACCATCACAAGTCTTAACATTTCCAACTTTAACTACTGAATGCTTTGTATCATCACCTGTTTCGACTTGATGTTTACCTTTTGGTTCCTCAAGATCAAAGAGTAGTGCCACATTGCCAGCCACATGATTTGAGCACCCTGAGTCAATGTAGAATAGGTGGTCATCATTTGTACCTGACTTTGAAGTCATGTTCATGATCAGAAGAGAGTCATCCTACTCCTCTGTGTAGTTGTTGTAGTCCTTTCTGGTTTTGAATCCTCCTTGGTAGTTGCCATTGTAATTGTTGTGGCCTTGGTGATGGTTGAACCTTCCTCTTGACTGTGAGTATCCACCTCTTTGGTAGCCTCTTCCTCTCTGATTTTTGTAATTCCTGAGACACTCATCTATAGTATGATTTGATAAACCACAAATGTTGCATGGTGATGAGTTATAGGGTCTCCCCCTACCTTGCTTACCTCCTCTGCCCCTTCCTCTTGAAGATCTACCTCTCCCTGCATAGTTGGCTTGGGAGGTAGAACCTTCATCTTCCATTTTTTTGCTCTTGCCTTTATCCTTAGATTGCTTATCAGTGTATAGGACAGAAGAGTTATTACCTTTGGATGTATCTCCATTTTTGGTGAGCTTTGCTTCATGTGTAAATAGTTGTCCCATGAGATCTGGAGTGTGCATGTTGTTAGCCGTAAAAGGCTACAGACTCTGATTTCGGACTCCAATACTTTAGGAGGTTGGGAGTCCCTGACTATCTACCTTTCCGTATACAAGTTACTACTATCGTGATGATTAAAAGTAAATTAACTCTTAGCCACGTGGGTCCTTGGGAGTGATAGGGGTCTGTTAGACAGAGGCCCTGTAATATTTTCCCAACTCATTACACAGTCATCGTGTCTTAGCTCAGTACCCAACTCTGAACAACTGAAAACTGTTCGGTGTACTGGACTTAGAACTTCAGAACTGATCCTGCTGTAGCTATCTGAGCAGTAGTCCGATTATTTGTATCCAATAGAATAATATACTTCAGTAACGAACATCACCTAATACGCACTTCTTCAAAACAGACAGGTATACCAAACAGACATCTATACCCTGAAGTTATGTAAACTCACCGTATGCCAAACTCGGGCAGCAAATCTCCTAACACTAGTCACAGACATAATATTGTCCTATTCGCACCCTGACCATCACAGATACTAGTCTGCCTGTGATCGGAATCAACAGTGAACGCAGACTACTGTATCACACTTGGTCACTTACAGAAAATGTTAACGCACAAACAGTTCGGGGTCGCTTTTTCACATTCACTTGTTCAGCAGAAAGACTGACAATCAATACACTGCAACTTAATAACACTCAGAGACACGCTCAACCATTACCGAACAGATTCGTATACAGGATTATCAATTCGTAACTCTGCACTACAGTGCGTATAACGACTAGACGGAGCACAGAACATAACAAAACAGAGTAGGGTTAATCTTCCCCACAACATACACACTTCAAACAGTACGCTTACAATTCCAAAAACGGGCTCTCGGCCACTCTTTTCTCATTGCCTTATATAGAAGATTTTTTTATAAGGGTGCGCAAATCTTTAGTTACCTGCGCGTTTCCCGAAAGGTTCCTTTACATTTAAGCCGCCTGTCCTAGTACATTTGTCCTTTTTTGGCGGCCGTCTAACACTGGCACGCACGGTGGACTCGAACCCGCAGGTTCTTATGGTTCTGCTACGAGACCTTCTAGATACATGCTTCGGGCGAGCCTAAATGTTCGGGTAATTTTCTTTTTAATGGTTTCTATCATCTGAACTAAAGTGGTTGGTTCTAATAACTGGGCGTCCGTTCTAACAGAGCTAAGAGCTATGGCTTGGGTTAACAAAATTTCGGCCTGGTTCTGTAAGAAGGCCTCTTGTAAATAAAAGTCATTGGATAATGCAGCGTCGCAGGATGTCTTCATTTCGGTGACTTTCTTCTGCATATCCGTGACTTGATCCTATTGATTTCGCAACTGGTTGTCTAGTCGCTCGATTTGTTGGTTCTGAAATTCGATCGTTTTGTAGTAGGCATCCCGTTCTCTGCGAGCTTTGCTAGATCTTTTTGGTATTTGGCTTTCGTGGTTAATTGGTGTCTCAGCATTCTGTTCACCTCGTCCAAACATTCCTGGGCTCTTCGTAGCTCGTCTTTGACTTGTTCTGCTTCTCTCTGTTGGTCTTGATTTTTCTGGATTGTCTCCTGCAATTGTGCTTTCGTTTCCTCTATCAGCTCTTCGAGTGATGAGCTGATATCTTCCTTTTCTTGTAGCGCGAGTTTTAGTGTTCGGATTTCTTCGTGTGCTTTGTTTAATAGCTGGTCCTTGATGGCCAGTTGCTCCAATGCATCATCCCGTTGCTGTAGCAGTGCCTGTTGTGCCGAAACTTGGCCTTGGAGATCTGCTACTTTCATCTGTAATTGATGGTTCTCTGCTTTGACGGCATCGACTTCTTCCTGGAGGGGGGTGATGTCGGCTTCCAGTAGGTCGACCTTGTGTTTCAACTCTTGACGAATGGTATTTGCGACCTCACTAAGCTGTACTGGAAGTTGTTGAGAGAGGGAAATAAGTAATTGGCCCATGGTAGCAAGCTCGGAAAAGACCGGAACGGAGGAGGGGAGAAGGGGATGTTGTGGTTGCGTAGAGGTTTGGGTATTGATTTGGGGGGATGTCGGGGGTGAATAATTGAGGGAGGATGAAGAAGATTCGAAAAATGGCGGGGGAAGAGGGTTGACTGGTGGTGATCGAGTAGATTCGGTATTGTTGATGTGGGCGATGGTGGATTCGACGGCCTTTAACAGGGTGTTGAGAGCTTCGTCCACAGCTTGGTGCTCGTCGTCCTGGTGTTCTGATGCTTCTTCGGTTGAGGTAGTCGCTGTTGGTGTTGGATTTTGCTGGTCGTGTTGGTCGGCCGATGATTCATTGTGTATGGAAGTGGCTGTGTCATGGAAGGTTTCTTCTTGGTTTTGGTTGTCCTTAGCATTTTCCTGATCCTTTCCGGCGGAACCTTGTGCTTCGCTTTCTGATGAACTGATTCGGATCCTTTTGCTGCGGAATAACTGGTTGATTTCTTCGTCTTCTTCTTCATCGTCTTCAAGTGGTTGAACTGATTCTTTGTGCCTAAGTACGGGACCTCGGGGTGGGGGTTGTGTGGCAAGAATGGCTGGAAAAAGGAAGGAGAGGATATGGGGGAGGCGAGAGCGTGGGGTAGTTCCTTTGTTTACCTGTTTTACTATAGTTACACATTCTTTGTGGATTCTATGAAAAAAGTAGGAGGCGAACTTTACGGGTTCTCGGGCTGCTAAATCTAAGGCGGAATAGAAGGGTCGGGAGATGCCGTAGGTGCGCTTCTGCAGGTTGAGTATGGCGACTAGGAATTGTAGGGCGGATCGTTCGGGTTCAGGATGGCAGAGAATAGCGAACTTGTTGGAGGAAGAGCGGGGGAATAGTTCGGTCATGCGGGCGAGGGGGATACTGGGGCCATTTTCTCGGCCTTGCGGGGTGAGGCGGAAAGCTTCAGAAAAGGCTGGGAAGGTGATGACGGCTCTGGAGGGTAGCGAAGGGAAAACCCATTGGCGTTCGGTGGCGGGGGATTGGGCGATGGCAGAGATGATTTGCGCGAAGATGGGATGGGCTTCCACTGAGTGCCAGGGCAACTCAGCGAAGTTGGCCAACCCTCTGCAACATAGGTATTCACCTACCTCGGTAGGGATACCATCGCGGAAGGCAACGTAGTTTGCTAGCGCTTCCATGGCGTTTGCTGATACAGAATACGAGCACGAAGACAGAACACAAGGGATCGCACAGAACACTAACACTCAACACAGTAGCGATTTTTGGCGTTGCCTAAAGGGTTAAATAGGAACAATACGGTGGGGTGGGAAAGGGGGTTGGGTATCATTGTGCGGTGTGGGAATGATGCTTGTTTTCATGCAGGCGTGCGTACTTGAGTGACCGGTAAGGGGGCGGCTGGTAACATAAAGATTTTTCAAAACACGGATTTTTATAAAAAGAAAAAAGAAAAAAGAAAAGATTAAACAAAACGCGGTTCACCGCCGAAAAATTTAATGCGGGCTAGGGGCGTGATGATATGGCCGCAGCTTCGACCCATTGATTACTTTTGGGAGTGGATTTCTGGTCAACGTGGTCAACCGAAAAGTTGCCGGACCGACTTGTTCTGAGATTTTGAAAGGGCCGAACCATCGTAGTTTGAACTTTCCTGCTGCTCTATCCGACTTTGCGTTGTAGAAGAGTACGAGCTGTCCTACCGAAAAGATTGGAGTTTTCAAATATCGATCGTGTGTCTTGGCTTGCCTTAGTTGTACTTCGCGCATGGTTAAAAAGCTGAGCCATCGGTGCTCATCAAGTTCTCTAAGTGCGTCCATTCGTGCTGTCAGCGAATCTTCCGGTAGCATCTTCTGAGTGATTGCTACACGCAGACTTGGGATGACTACTTCCATGGGTGCTATTGCTTCTAAGCCATAAGCTAGTTTGAAAGGTGTCAAGCCTGTTGTTACCTTATATGTAGTTTGGTATGCCCATAAGACTGCAGGTAGTAGTTGATTCCATCTTTCCGGTGCTTCCATGATCAGTTTCCGGAGGATATTCAATAGTGATTTGTTTGTACTTTCGGCCAAACCATTGGCACGAGGGTAATATGGAGAGCTGAGTTTGTGTGTCACCTGGAAGGATTGGGTGAGTACCTTCATTAATTGATTTACAAAGTGAGTACCTTGATCTGAGACAATTTCTAGTGGTAAGCCAAAGCGTGGAAAGACATCATTCAGCAGACACTTTGCTACTGCAACCGCTGTAGCAGACCGTAAAGCCCAAGCTTCTACCCATCTTGTTGCGTAGTCTGTACAGGTTAGTATGTATTTGTTGTTACTGAAGACTGCTGGAGGTGTGATCGGACCGATAAAATCTAATCCCCATTTCTGAAATGGTTCAAGTGGCATAATAGGCTGCAAGGGAAAGAAGTGTCGTTGCAGTGGTTGTCCAGACCTTTGACAGGTATCGCAATGTTTGACAAATTGGGCCACATCTCTGTACATAGTTGGCCACCAGAGACCTCCTTGCAGAATTTTCCGGTGAGTCAAGTCTGTGGCAAAGTGACCACCAGTAGGGGTCGAGTGAGCCATCGTGATGACTGAGTTAATTTCATGTGGAGGGACACAGCGAAGTAGGATTCCGGTGTCATCTACATAATATAGTTCTCTAGCAACTAACCGGAATCGGCGACTAAAGACTGCAATTTTCCTTCGGACTGTCTTGGCTGTCTCGGATGGAAAACATCCTTCGGTGAGAAAAGTTAGAATCTGATCGTAATATGTAGGTGGTGCTTGTGATTCCGCAGTCTCTTCAGTCAGTGGCTCAAAACTATACATCGCTGGAGTCGTGTTATCTATGCCTATCGGGGCTTCACCGGAATTTAGGCGAGACAAGAAATCTGCTAAGGCATGTGCATTTCTGGGTCGGTGGATGACTTCATAGTCGAATTCCTGCAAGAGTAGCACCCATCGTGCTAATCGTCCGCCTAAATGCTGTTGTCTTAGTAGATAGACGAGGGCAGCATGATCCACATGGAAGGTGAATTTCCGGCCTAGTAGATAATGTCTGAATTTTTTGATGGAGTAAATTAATCCTAGACATTCGCTTTCGGTGGTAGAATAGTTCTTTTCTGTAGGTGCAAGCCTTCTGCTGGCATAATAAACGGGGCAAAACCACTTATGTGTTTGCTGCATCAGAATACTGCCAATCGCAATATCTGAAGCGTCGACAAAAACATGGAATGGATTGTCCCAGTCCGGTGGTTGTAAGATTGGGGCCTGCATCAATAAATACTTGAGTCGATCAAATGTAGTTTGGCATTCTTGAGTCCATTCGAACTGTCGGGGAGTTTTTGTGATTAGCTTGTTCAGTGGTACAGCCAGATGAGCAAGCCACCATAAGTGTCTGCCATGCCACCGTACTTGACCCATGAAACGCATTACTTCTTTTGGAGTAGCGGGTACTGGGGCTTCTAAAATTGCCGAAATCTTATCTGGGTCTACTTGGATACCTTGGGCAGATACAATATGACCAAGTAGTTTGCCACACGAAACCGCAAACACAGATTTGGTTGGGTTAAGACAAAGTCTATATTCTCTACATTTCTGAAAGCAGCACCGTAAATGGAACAGGTGTGCTATCAGCTTACCGAAAATTGAAAAATCATCGAGATATACTTGCATAAATGAAGTAAGATAAGGAGAAAAAATCTCCTGCATGCATCTTTGAAATGTGCTTGGTGCGTTTCTCAATCCAAACCACATTACCGTACAAGCAAAGACACCCCAATTGGTAATGAATGCGGTTCGGCCATTCTAACCTGGTTGTAGCCACTGTATCCGTCTAAGAATGAATACATTTCATGACCTGCTACCCTATCGAGCATTGTATCCAGAAAGGGGATCGGGAAAGGATCCGGTACTGTTGCGGCGTTTAATTTCCGGTAGTCTACACAGATTCGTAGTTGCTTATTTTTCTTTGGCACGATCACAATTGGTGAAATCCATTCGGCATGTTCTACTGGTACGATGAATCCGACTTTTAATAATCTATCAAGTTCGGCTTTTACCTGTGATGCATAATTGGGATTCATCCGGTAGCCGGGCTGTTTGTTCGGTTTAGCTTCAGGCTTCAACATAACTCTATGCTGATAGATGCGCGGATCTAATCCTTTCATATCTTTGTAATCCCATGCAAAGATGTCTGAGAATTCACGAAGAAGTCGAATCAAGTCAGCTTTAAATGATTCCGGTAAGTTTTGCCTTATCTTTACAGGTCGCGGATGATCTTCGTCTCCTAGATTGTACGTGGTCAACTTGTCTTCGGGGACATAAAACTGTTGCGGTTTCTCTGTATCGTCTGTTGACTTGAACAACGATTGTATTTCATCGTCATGTGTTGGGGCAGTATCTTCATGCTTAGCTTTTTCGGTGATAGGTACGATTGTACAAACTGAAGTGTTCCAGTTATCTATAACAGACTGTAGATCAATAGTTCCTACAGACATTAAATTAGCGTTACTCTTCAGAAATTCCTCTTCTTCATCATCTGATAGTCCATCTAACATGTGGATTGGTTCAGCAAAATATGTTCTGGCGTGAAGTTCGCAAGGTTGTATAGCATCTAATTTTACCACATATCTACGGTTGGCATCTTTGAACGTAAGCTCTTGTGCAGACCAGTCTTGTATTACCTTCGCATGCTTCAGCCAAGGTCGGCCGAACAGAAGGTTGTAATCCAAAGTGGATTCCGACATATCTAGTATAACAAAGTTCATTTTGAAGGTCGTACCTTGTAAAGTAATGGGTACATTCCGCACAAGTCCTACGGGATGGACTCTAGATTGATCTGCCATTCTGACAAAAAATTGCACTGGTTCGATTTCGGTCCAACCTAACCTTTTGCATACGGCTGCAGTTGCAATGTTAACACCAGAGCCTCCATCAATCAATACCTGCGTAATTTTATGATTCTTATACCATACTGTAATCAAGGGAACTGAATGATCGACAGTAGAATCAGGTTCCGGTTGAACTGCTGCCGTTGCCGGAATACAAGAAGGCACCGGATTGAACTGTTGCTGGAACTGTTGTCGAATCCCAGGTACTAATGCCAAAAGTTGGCCTAGAGGTAGGGTGATAGATGCCTTGGATAAAATTTCCCAGGCCTGTTGAGATTGGTTGTCCTGCTCCTTTGAACTTGAGGTCTCCGCTGATGCAGACGTATCTGTTGTTATGCCTACTGCTGATGATGGCTCCGCTGTTGCTTCCTTTTGTTGCGTTCCTTCCTTTGTTGACAAAGCCTGAGTCACCAGAATAGGTTCTGGGAACACTGGTGGTTGTGTTGCGGTCTAGTGACTAGCCTTGTCATACATCCTATGTTGTTCTCATATCCCAGGTTCGAATATTTTTGCTGCCGACTGCAGTTGTTTATCGGATCGGGTCTGGACTGTAGCAGTCTGTGTTTCTACTGGTGTGATTTGTACCATGTTGGCCATTGGGTTTTGTCGCTCCTTCTTCCTTTGATCATACTCAGCTGCATCTTTGCAAAATCTTCTGATGTGTCCGAATTCGCCGCAAAAATGACAGCGTGGTGGTGGTAGATTGGGATTTTCCGGTGGTGGTCCGTTCTGCCAGCGGTTTGTATTAAAATTGTTGTTCCTCTGTCCTCGGTAGTTCCAATATCCTTGCGGTTGATTGTTTCTCAATTGCGGAGGCGCATAGTGATTCGCTGGCTGTCCATGTTCTTGTATAACTGCATTGATCGTTGCTGTTCCCTGTATTCTAGCGTTGTAAACACAGTTTCCGGTAGTGTGTCCGACAGTGTTGTAGATAGCGCAAAACGTTTGATTTAGTGCACAATTGGCACTAGTATGACCTGAATTTTTGCATGTGATGCAGTATACTTGTCTGGTTATGTCTACAGTCATAGTTTTGTTTGTTTTTAACCACTCCAGATCTTTTGTAAATCCACCGACCTTGGATTCCAGTTGTAGAGCCATGGCAATGACTGCATCCAATGTCATAGCTCCGACACAACTTATGATCATGATCTGTTTCAGTTGTGGGGTTAAGCCATTGATGAACCACTGAGTGATGACATCATCAGCTAAGTTAGCGTGGGCCTGTGGTATCTGCCGTAAGTGTGTTCTAAAGAGTGTAGCATACTCCTAGACAGTCTGATTTGCCTTCTGTCGGTTGTTCTGTAAATAATCAAAGATTTCGGCAGGATTCTTCTTTAGCCTGAATCGTTGCAGAAAGGCGTCTCGTACTACGTCATAGGTACCGAAATGATTAATATCGTATTCCGTAAGCCATCTAGCTGCTTCATTAACCAGTGTGGATTGAAAAACGATGGCCTTATACGCCTGATCCGGTTATCTCGAAAGTGCGTACGTGAGCATCCGGATCATCTCCTGGGAATACACCGAATTTCATGTATGTTACTCCTGTTGGAGGCGGCCTTGGTTGAGATAACTGTTGTTGCTGTTGTTGTCCGTTCATTGTGACTGTATTAGGCCTTCCTTCTGTATCTTGAGGTTGATTGGTTGAACTATCGGAACTTGTATCGCCGGATGGTGT
Source organism: Ceratopteris richardii (assembly GCA_020310875.1). NCBI lineage: Eukaryota > Viridiplantae > Streptophyta > Polypodiopsida > Polypodiales > Pteridaceae > Ceratopteris > Ceratopteris richardii. Next base: position 119,571,589 of record CM035420.1, read on the forward strand.
GCCTTCCGGTGTGCTGTTTTTACTTAGAATGCGTCGGACTTCTGCTTCGAAGAGTTTTCCTTCCTTCTGGATATCCAATATCCGAAATCTTTCTTCCAAGCACGCTGGTTGGGCTGAGGATTCCGCAAAAAATGCGAAGCCTTGGCCTACAGTTGGTGATTCTATCACCGGAATATCACCGGAATGAACCGAAATTGTGCCAGAATGCAGTGTTTTTCCCCTTTTACCGATCTCTTTTCCTAGAGTGTTTCTGATCGTATATAACTCTGAGTCTTTATTCAAAATTGCTAGACTGGTTTCTAACAGCGTCTTGGTAGATTCTGAAATTACTATATCTTCGATAGGCTGGGTCGAAGTAGCACCAGAATGTACCAAAGGCGTTGATCGTTCCACCGGAATATGACCGGAATCAATCGTAACGTTCTCAATTTGCTTGACAACTGGGTCAGATCGAGTTATGCCTTCTTCTCTCAAGGCTGTCTTTAGCGCTTTACGTGCTTTAGCCTTACGGTTCTTAGGATATGTTTCGCCAGACCGAGTAACCGGCATGTATCATTGCGCAGTAACACTATCTGAGCAGTTTGCAACAATCTGGGTTTGTTGCTACTGCTAGTTAATCGAATGTTAACTGAATGTTTTCTTCTGACAAACGGTTGGCACTCTAATGCCACCTTCCCACAAATGACTGGCAATCAGATGCCACGTTCCCATAGACGGCGCCAAATGTTAGCCGCAAAAGGCTACAGACTCTGATTTCGGACTCCAATACTTTAGGAGGTTGGGAGTCCCTGACTATCTACCTTTCCGTATACAGGTTACTACTATCGTGATGATTAAAAGTAAATTAACTCTTAGCCACGTGGGTCCTTGGGAGTGGTAGGGGTCTGTTAGACAGAGGCCCTGTACTATTTTCCCAACTCATTACACAATCATAAATGCTCTCTTGTGTCTTAGCTCAGTACCCAACTCTGAACAACTGAAAACTGTTCGGTGTACTGGACTTAGAACTTCAGAACTGATCCTACTGTAGCTATCTGAGCAGTAGTCCGGTTATTTGTATCCAATAGAATAATATACTTCAGTAACGAAGGTCACCTAATACACACTTCTTCAAAACAGACAGGTATACCAAACAGACATCTATACCCTGAAGTTATGTAAACTCACTGTATGCCAAACTCGGGTAGCAAATCTCCTAACACCAACTAACTAGTCACAGACATAATATTGTCCTATTCGCACCCTGACCATCAAAGATACTAGTCTGCCTGTGATCGGAATCAACAGTGAACGCAGACTACTGTATCTCACTTGGTCACTTACAGAAAATGTTAACGCACAAACAGTTCGGGGTCGCTTTTTCACATTCACTTGTTCAGCAGAAAGACTGACAATCAATACACTGCAACTTAATAACACTCAGAGACACGCTCAATCATTACCGAACAGATTCGTATACAGGATTATCAATTCGTAACTCTGCACTATAGTGCGTATAACGATAGACGGAGCACAGAACAGAACAGAACAGAGTAGGGTTAATCTTCCCCACAACATACACACTTCAAACAGTACGCTTACAATTCCAAAAACGGGCTCTCGGCCACTCTTTTCTCATTGCCTTATATAGAAGATTTTTTTATAAGGGTGCACAAATCTTTAGTTACCTGCGCATTTCCCGAAAGGTTCCTTTACATTTAAGCCGCCTGTCCTAGTACATTTTTCCTTTTTCGGCGGCCGTCTAACAATGTCCATGTAGAGATCCATTGCAGTGGTGAAGCTTTCCCATTTTTCATCAGCCTTGATTCCATTGATCACTTGCCTTACAATTTGTTCTTCTTCAATCTCTTCTCCTATGCTTGCTAACTGATCTGCAACATCTTTGATCTTGGTCACAAATTCTGAAACAGCTTGATTAGGTTGCTTCCTTAGTGTTGTGAATTCAATCCACAACTGATTTTTCCTAGCCCTTGTATTGGAGGAAAAGTATGATGACAAGGTTTCCCAAGTTTCTTGGGATGTCTTACAATTTCTGATATGTGGCAAAAGAAAGTCAGAGATAGAGTTGAGTAAATAAGACCTTGCCAATGCATCCTTAGCAGACCATGTGTTGAGTTTTTCTTTTTCTTCCTTGGTTGGCAATCCTATTGCTTTGAATGAGGGCAATTCCTCATCTCTTGAGATGTATCCATAGAGACTCTTTCCTTGTAGGTAGGTCTTCATCCTTAGAGACCAAGCTTGATAGTTGTTCCTATCCAATTTATCAATAAATGAAGGAAAACCATCTCCCATTTTACCTTTGTTTGCTCTGATACCACTGTTGGGAAAGATGGATGGATGCTCCAAGAGACTGAGTAGGTACTGCTAAACTTGCTTTGTACCAGCCCTCTTTTGCTTCAGATTTGATTAGTAGACCTCCTTAGATTTCCAATGACACCATAAAGTACCCTATGTACTTTGGAAATGATGTATGTAATGATTGAATCAAAACAGATAACTTTGGAAGTCACAAACTCAAGAAAACCTTCTGTTTATGTCTTGACACCTGCTGAATGTTTTGCTCAGTGTGACCAGCCAGTAGAAATTGATAAAATTACTTCTAGGGGTATTTAATTAGCTTAGTAAGCTACCATTTGCAAGTGGAATGATGTAAAAAGATAAACTATGCTAAGAGAAATCAATTTAGCAAGTTTAGCTATACCCCCGACTTTTTAGGACTGTAGCAGAAATTGACCAGAGTTCACCTCGACGCAGATTTCTCTGAAATGGCTGAATAGAATTACTTCAAACCTTGATACCATGTAGATGACCTTGAGCTGAATCCAACAAACTTTGAATCAGTGAATTTGGTGAAGAATTGAACGAGATATGCCCTTGACAAGTTGACAGACTTTTGAGTAGACTAACAAAGAACTCAGAGATGAATGATGCAAATGTATCTATTAATGAACACTTGTATACAATCCCATTGGCATGAATAACATTGCCTAATGGTGTAGAGAGGTGTAGGCTATAGTGTAGTCCTTACACACACTCAAAATCAGTAGAATGAAGCTCGGGAGTGATTTCTCTTACCCGCGACTTTTCATGTTCACTTTTATATGTAATGAGTGAAGATTTGAATTCAAATTCAAATTTTGGCTGCCTATGATCAAGCTCCTACATATTAGGATATATTCCTTCAATCAAATGAGCTACTTTTCCACGACTCATTTTGGTAGGTGATTACAAAAGATTCCAAGTCAATTTGACTTTTACAATGAGGTAAAGTGGTAATTAACCACTAGCATATGTTCCTATGCTTCTTCATGTATGTGTAGACTTCAATGCATCCTTTGAGCCAAATGTGTAGGCTTGCAATTTACACCAACATGAATTTCCATCAGCCTTCGCACCCCTGTGTGCTCGGTTTGCGTGGGTCCTCCGCTGTCGTCCCCTGGGCTCTAATACCAGTGTTGTACTCTCTATTGTACTCTCGATGAAGCCCTTCTTTTGATGCAGCTCTGTAGTTCATGCAATTCCCAAGTAAACACGGAGCTCGATGATCAAAAATCTGCCCAGCCGTGTACCCCCTTAGATTAGAGTGTTCTCCTTAATTTGGAGTGACTAATGTGGCATCTCTCAAGGGTCCCACATGGCACTCATGTGTGTGCCCTTCTAGTGGATTCCTAAGAGATGGTTCGTACCATCTCTTCAATAAGGACTCCCATCATAACATATGGTGATCAACACCTTCCTCATCCCATCTATTATCTCTTTTCAGGCATGTTGGAGACCAAGACAAAGAATTAGCAAAGCTTGAAAGTACTTGTAGAAATTTCCTCTAGACCAGTCATCCCAATAGGAGGGGCGTGCCTAAGATCAAGTGGGTCTTGTGTGCTAACCAAAAGAGTCTGGTGGTTTGGATATTGTGAAGGTGATAGGTTTGGCTGATAAATTGGCTTCCAAATGGCTTCTCAAAGCTTGGTGCAATGTAGAAGCTTCTTGGGCAAAAATAATTTTTAGAGGTAAATCCTCTCTTACCCCTCATGGTATTGTTTTCGCAGTGCCCAATGATACCTAAAGGCTTTGACCTTGTTTGTTCGATTTGGAAGAGTTTGGAACAAGATGAAACCGCACATTAAGGTTAATGAAGCCTGGAAATGGGTGGCCATGATTAGGCAAAATTATTCTATTCAATTTCCTATTAAGGGAATCAAAGAAGATGATTTGGAGAGCATCCAAAGAGCAAAGAAGTTATGGAATAAAGGTTCTAAAAAGTGGAAACATCTCTACAACCATGATAGAGGTCACTCGATAAGGTTTGAGGACATAGAATATGCTAGGAGAATTGATGTTGATGATTTGCGCCTTCTCAAGAAGAGAATCAACTCTTGGGGCAACCCAAAGATTTGTCTCCTTCTTGGAAATGACCCCCCACAAATTGAAGAGTTAAGATGGACCAATGCTAACAAATTAGATAAAATTATGAGGTTACATAAGCACCTTGACTTTCATATTCCCCTTAAAAAGGGATGGTGTCACAACTGGTCTAGCATCAAATGGCAAGTCGTGTGCTGGTACCTATGGCACCCTCTCGTTGAGAACAAAAAAATTGCTCTTATGTGGCGAATCCTCCATCGTGGAATCTGGACCAATGCCAAAGCTATTAAAATCTATGGGACCCCTCACTAGTGTAAGCGTTGCATTTGTGATGGAGAGGACGTCGATCATCTCTTCTTTTAATGTCCTAGAAGCGTCCCGATTCGGGAGTTTCTTGCTAAGATTTTGAACTTAACAAGACAAATCACCTTGAAACAATCTCTAGTTGGAGAAACAATTGGCTACTCTTCAACTTTGTGGAATGCCATCAGAGCGGGAGCGCTTTGGAGGATATGGAAGGAAAGATGTGATAAACTTTGATGGCCATGAGAAAGAGTGGCCGATTGAAAAATCTCTATATAGTTTGGGTAAACGAATATGTAATTGTAAAAAATCTCCTCCTTTGAGACACCATAGGATGTTTATCCTGGTGAACAACAAGATTAAAAGAAAATGGGTCACTCATGAAGGTGACGTAAAAACCATTAAGCTTCTTAGCAACTCTCTTTAGAACATTTATCTCTCGTGGAATCCCAGTTATCCTACCATTTTTTGTCAGAGATAACATTTGGGCCATGATAGCCCTGCTTTGTGGGATATATGGTGTTGCTCTAGCACAATGGTGAGAACCACGTTAAGAAGCTCCACCTCCTTAATGTCAATCCGCGGAAGAGATAGGAGTGATATGAAGATCGTTAATGTGAGATGAAGTGAGAGTGAAGGTGAGAAGCATACAAAAGCACACACACATACACACACACTACGAAGAGACAAGCAAGACACAATGGAAGGTGGGAAATTAGCTCTATTACTCAAGAACACTCTTACAAGCTCAAAATAGCTCTAAGCTCACACTAGCCAACCTCAAAAATGAGCTCTCTAGCTCTTTTTATAGTTTCTAGACTAGTTTTGACCGGTTTCACATCTAGTGACCGGCCTAGTTAAAAATTAGGTCCTAGATGCTATTTGGAAGGGTAAACGGTTTCTAAAAATAAAGAAAATTGATACGCTTGTTCTACCTAAGCTCCTTAAGCTCGAGGACTCCTTGGCTTGCACAAAATGGAGCTATGGATTACAAAATGGGGTTTTCTATGTTACATATGTTACAATAGTGATAAAAATCACTGTTGGAGGTTTTTGAAAAGTATTTTTAGAACATGATTCTTTGAAAAAAGATTCCACTAGCTTCCTGCTCCGTCGTTACATGCTTCCGCGTCGTCTGTGCCTCTGGCTGCTTCCAACACCCCCCTCCCTCTCGCTTCTGTCGTCCCTGACAGAACCTTGTTGTGAGGTCTGCCGGATATAGTTCTGTAGGAGGTCTTGAGCGAGGGTGTGCTCAAAGATACAAATGCCTCGGGCCAGATCTGCCTCGAGTTTCTCCTAGTCGATAGGTTGCGGTTCTTCCGGTGGCGGGAGCTGATAGTGTGTGGAATAGACCATTCGTTCACAGGAAAATAATTGTAATAAATGTGTAGGCCTGCTTATGAATACCTCTGAATGGTATTCCCAGAAGCCGGTTGTGAACATCTCTTCGAATGTCTGCTTGTAGCATGCCGGTAGGTACTTTATTCTGCAATGCCAGGCATAACACACCCGTAGCGATGACGTTGTACTCATATCATATACCAGGTCAAAATTGCCATGCTCAAAGCCCGGGGTGTTGACATGGGGTGCCTTGACGCGTCGGAAGACTTTAAAAATCATTTGCATCATGTCAAAAATTTTGACAGTCATATGCGCCGCTATATCGTCCATGTGCTTTAATCTAGGGAGCCAGTGGCGAATTGTAGCCATCATGTAGCCCACAGTTGGTAACTCAATGGGTGGCTTAAAATAGGGGTAATTCAACCAGTCTTGGCACTGCTTATTGTTTTGTACCTTAATAGCAAAGGCAGTCCAGGAGCGGCGTCGTGGCACTGGTCCCCAACACGGGTTGTACTTCAAATGCAAAGGTGCCTTTACCCATGTACTCATCATTTCTGGATACTGCTGTAATAACTCTTTGCGCCACTCTGGTTGATAGATCACTCCTTGCTGCGCATCCAGTGGTAGATCGGTCTCCTCGAATTGAGTCGCATGCGATGGTTTCTTACCTGTCTCTTTCTCAATGGCTAATTGGTATTCAGCCATTAACATAAAATACGGTTTATACTGTAGCTCGTGCCCAGATATGTATCGTCGCGGGGCCAAATGAGCAAAGAACGGAGACTGTAATATTCTTTCTTCTATCATCGCCATGGCATGTAATTGTGCCTCTACTCTAGCTGAGTGCGTTGTTCCAAGTTCCTCAATAGTCTTCATCCACGCGGGGGTCGGAAGTTCGTACGTCATCTGACCTTCGGCCGTGACGCGTCCGCCTGGGATGGTTTGTGGCTCGTATGCCTCTTCAAACGTTTCCTCCACCGGAATGGTGACAGTTTCTTCCTCAGCTGGAAGCTCAGGTGGGGAATCTGGCCTTGGTGGTGCTTCATATACTGCAATCCTTGATTCAAGGTTCGATACCTGGGCCCGTAATGCGTTGAGTTCCTCTAAGATGTCAGGAGAGGGGTCCACAGGTACTGGTACGTCTGGGTGTGCCGGTGCTCGTAACTGGAGTAATTTGTGATCTTCTTTGAGTTTCTGTAACTCCTCGTTCATGCGGTCGTATTCATCTAGTAATCTTACATGATCGTCTAGCAGCATCCTCATCGAGTCTGAAGGAATGGCTTTGAACCTGCTAGGACTGAGTGGTTGGTCTGGGTGGTCGAGCGCTGCTTCTAAGTTTTCTCGATTCTGATCCTGTAAGCGCTGGTTTTCTTCCTTGGCGGCTGCTAGGTGTCTTCGTAGTAAGCCCATGTTTCGTGTTAGTGTGGCATTGCGGACTGTCTGGGCTCTTAATAAGTTATCCAGGTCAGCAGTGGCTTCCTTGGTCTTTTCTTCGCTTTCTAGTTCCAATTTGTGATAAGCCTCGCGTAATTCTTGGTAGCGGGTGTTCAGAGAGGCATTCTCAATAGACAATAAATTAAGCTGCGACTGTAAGTCATTGGTTGTCCTCTGCAGCTGCTGATAATTATCACCAAGAGATGTGAACTCATCTCTTACTTGCGTCATACACATGAACATCTGTCGGAATGCATTATCTATAGTGGGTGATAGTATTAATGGGGTGCTAAATGAAGATGCAGTTGGTGTAGATGCAACGGGAATGGGGAATGGGGGTGGGAAGGTGGATGATGTAGTGATTGTTGAAAATTGTGATGTGCCTAAAAATTTTGGTGCCGTGAGTGAAGTGAGTGATGGTGCAGTGGGTGGTGAGATGTCCATGTCAGTGGACGTATCTAGTGCGGTGACCGTGAATATGGGTGTGATTGTGGGTACTCGTGCTGGTGTAAATACGGGATTTACAAAGGTTGAGGGGTAATTCACAAGGGGGCTGGTTGGAGCAACTTGGTGGAAAGGGGAAAGAGGGGTTACAGTGAGTCGGGGAGGTGAGACGGGGGAGAAGGTTAATGGCGGTGGGAATGGGAAAAGGGGTCTTGGAGTTGTGGGGAAAGATGGAAAAGATTGATGAAGGAATGGGTTGGATAGAAAGGTGGGTGTGGGAGGGGGTAGACTAGGGCTAATGGGTGCGGGAATTGTGGGGTTAGTGGTCATACAGACAATTTCTACAACACCACCGGCGAATGAGGATGTTGGTCTGGGGGAAGGAGGGTGAAGAGGGGAGGCTGGATCGACGGGCGGTGAGAGAGGAGCGGTTGGGGTGGTCGGTACTTCAGTGACTACTGAGGTTTGTACAGCTGTAGCGCGGGGTGGGGAATCTACAAAGATGGTTTCTACAGCCAATGAACTTTCGGGGACGAGGCGTGCCTCCCTGGCTTGTTCAGAAGATTGTGCTCCTGTTGGTACACGAATGTATTCGCCGGGCTTTGAAAGTAGTCGTACTCTGCGGGGGTCAAACTGTGGTAGTGGCTTTCTTTGCAAGTACCTGAGGGCTTCGTTGGAGCCTACTGATTTGACTAACTCTCTGAATCCTTTGATGTATGCGTCTTCGAATCCGCCTGTGACAAGTTCTTGTTCTATTATTGTTTGACTCTCTTCCTCTGTCAACTTTTTGCGTGCCCAAACTTTTTCCATAGTTCTATACAGCTCCTTGATAGCTAGTGTGTAAGCTGCTGCTTCGTAAGTTTCATCTTCATGGGTACTTGTATCACCATGTGTGTCTGTTTGTTGGCCTTGGCCATCTGTCTGTTCATGCTCTTGGGATTCCTGTGTTCCCTGGCTAGCTTCGTTGTCTCCTTCGTCGTCATCGGTTGCTGTTCTTTCGTCATCAGAGCTGGGCACGATCTGTCCTTGTGGCTGATCCCTGGGTGTGGTAGGGTAGCTAGGCCTTTCAAATTCTTGAGAAAACAATTGTCCTTCTGAAAACTGGAACTCATTGGAGAATGCAACGGGCATCTCAAAATCAAAAGTTTGGTCCAGTGGCTCTGCTTGTCCTGCTTCTAAATGGGGTATTGGAAAAGAGAAAGCTTCCGCACCAATAGTGGTGGGAAGTTCAGCTGCTGTGGTGATAGGTTCTGTGGTTGTGGCTGCTTGAGGTGCAACAGTACTGGTGGTGCCCTCCGGCGTAACTGGTCTTGATAACCGTATACGAATTGGTGGTACCGTGGGAGTGGCTGCTGTTGGTGACTGCTCTAGAGATGGTTGTGGCGAGGGTGATTCTGGGACTTGTAGGCACAGGATAGTACCTCTCATCCGCTTTCCGGCTCTGCCTTTGCTAGACTTTCTAGCCTTCCTAGTGGTCCCTTTGAATGCTTTCAGCTCCTCACTCGTCATGGCGCGCTCTATGGGTAAATCATATGCCAAGCACATATATATGATCTTGGTGAGGGCGCAGCATCCATTGATTACCTTCTTTCACTCCCACCTATGTTGTGCCAAATAGAGCTGATCAATGATCCAGCTGGCTAGATCAACCGTTTGAGGTCCAGTACATGCTAAGTATAAACCAAACCAGATTCTCTTGTGGGGCATGGTAAAACGATCCTGAGCTGAGAAAGCAAAGTGTTGCATGCATATCCGTAATGGTTTGGAAAGCTCAGGTGTTATAGCTGAAATATCCTCCCACTTAGTTACGTCACCACGTTTCATCTGCTCTGGGACTAGCCGTTCTCTCTCCGTCGGAGTGTGTGTTCCATGTATTTTCAGAGCTGCGCGAATTAAATCTTTAGACAAATAAAACCTTCTGAATGGAGGATCATTTACCAAGGATGGTAACATGAATGTTCCAGGTAGATCCTTGTTCTCTGAAGCTGTCAAGGTGGTTACTAGGTAAAAGCACCTGTAAAAATCGGGTTTAGGCTGAGGGTTGCTAAAATACTCTATAAATCTCGCTCGTGCCCAAACGTGCGTTAGATCTTGTGTATTCTGTAGTCCTTCAAATTCTCTTGAAAAGAACTGGTACTTGGCCCATGTGTGAAGATCAAATGCCAAATTGGCCTCAAATATGAAATCAGCGTCTGCTAATGGTCCTGCTAGGCCTTGAAACCAATGAGAATTACGATGAGTCTTCTCAGTATATCCTCTAGGAGGATCATCGATTGGCATGGGTCTTGGAAAACCTTGAAACTCTGGTGGTTGCATCGTCGGATAAGATTCCGCTAGTAATTCTCCAATAGTGGCCATCGGTGCACTGGGGCCAGCTTTTGATGGTCCGGCTTCGGTTTGCATGATGACTGATGAGCTAATGGAAAAGATCTGCTACAAAAGATTAACACATTAGTATGGAAATTAATTATGATCCCATTAAGGTGAGACTGCAATCCCTTTCCATAACCGATGTGTAACCCGTGTAGCCAAGTGTCGTGAAGTGATTGATGCAATGATCTTTTTGCAGAGCTAATGCAGGTCTCTAGACACCTAAATGGTTCAGATTATGCCTACAATTCTTGATGAGCTTTTATTATGCATGATGTGGGGTTTGGGTGTATGAATTTATACAAGGTTTGGTTGAGGGTGAATTATTACAAGGGTGGAGTTTAAACGGGGTGGGAGAATTGTTAGATAAGGGGGTACAAGAAGACGTCTGGATACGTTTCGGTATCCATTTCCTAAGAGTCTTTGAGTGGGTGGTGTGTTTTTGCTGAGGGACAAAAAGCGGTATCGGGTTTGGTGGTATTGAAGGATGAAAAGATTTCGGAGGGGTATATATTACATGGCTAGAGGGTTGGGCTATAATACATTGTTTGGGTACCCAAAACTTGCATGGGTGTGGGTCGATTGATAAGATACTTCTTGGCGATCCAAATCTGCCGAGTATTTGTACTTGGGGAAGAAGATCGAGGGGACTTTGGATGCTGACTCTGCTTCTGTTGCAACTTTGTCCTGTTCTCGTCTGCGGTGTTGCCAATAGCCTGTGGTTGTTGTCCTTTTGGCACCCATATTTGTTTTGTGCCACTTGTTCTGTGATGTTGATACTGCTGCTTTCCTTGCCTTGTCTGGTGGTGTCGTCGGTCTGGGTTCCTCTGTTGTGGTTGACTCCTTCGTGGTTGGGTTTGAGAGGTCCAGTGGACGCTCTGCTTTGGAAAAGAAGGGAGATCCAACACTTGCGTGACCTGCCCATTAGGAAGTGATTCGTTCTTTATCTTTAATCTAGGCTAGTCTGCAACAAGTTTGGAAGGATGAGCACCGCAGGGTGTTGTGCTCATTTGGCCACTGATGCAACCCACCTGACCGCTGATTGTGTCCATCTGCCCTAGCGGTTGGGTAGCTGCCCCTTCTAGTTTGCAGGAAGCCCCAGGGAAGATCTCCTGTCGTCCTTCTGATTGACAACTGTCCATAGCCAAGCCCGAGTGGGTTGGTGTAGACGTAACGTGATTGGTCTGACCCAAGATCTTCCGGTCTTCCGTCGCATGCATTTCATAGGGTCTAGGGTTACAAACCTCAATCGGAATGCAATTAGGGAAGTCAAGCGGTATCACTCGCTTCTGTTCTAAGGTTCCAATCTGTATATAGCCTTGTCTAAGATTTAGGTCCACTGAGTGATAGTATAGCCAATCTTGGCCAAGGATTAGGGGTTCTATCAGGTCGTCATCATGGCACACTAGTAGCTTCGCTGTCATGGTCACATCCTTAATGAGGATAGGAAGGTCCACCTCACCCATGCAAGGGGTTTCCATGCCTCCTAGCCCTATGAGGTATGCCTCAATTGGCCGCATTTCTATTCGTGAATCCTTATAGTGGGACCATCTAATCGCACTAGTCGCCGCACCTGAGTCAATTAAAGCCCTGAGCTCTTGGCAAGGGTTGCCGTGCTCTAGCGTAACTGTAATGAATGGTCTCCTGTCCACTATACTAGGATGAGTGGTTGACTTTACTTGACACATGGCCATGGGATATTCGGGTGTAGTTTCCGGATGGTTATAATGTTCTCTCCCTAGTCCTTGTCTTCTTAACTTCATGCGTTTGATGCGTTCTATTGCTTCTGCTTGAGCTTCCACTCGTATTCTATTTTCTTCCTCCTTAGGCTTCTTTGCCAACATGAGTCGTCTAAGCATATCCTCAGTAAGAGGTTCCTGATATAGCTTGACTCTACAGCCACTAATGTAATTAGGCATTATATCTCCTTCTAAAGTGGCTAATTGTACTGCTCCACTTGTTGAGAGTTTGTTAATGATCATAGGTCCATAACCTCGCTTTTCTAACTTACGTGTGTGCTGTTTCAGCGTATACACTAGAACTAAATCTCCTTCTTTTAGGCCTTTATCTTTCACATGTGCATCAAAATATGCTTTATGTCGCTTCTTTGCTGCATATATTCCTGCTGCCGCCTTTAGCCTGGTTTCTCCTAATCGTTCCAAGTCCATTATTTTTGTTGATAATTCATGGCCGGTCCACTGATGTTCTTGTGCAACCTTAGGGGTCGGTATCAAGAAGTCCAAAGGAAGCACTGCATTCTGACCAAAAACCATCTGAAAGGGAGTTGCATTGAGTACGGTCTTGTAGGCCACTCGATATGCCCAAACAGCGTGGTGTAACTGTTTGTCCCAATCTGAACGTTTGTTGTTCACGAGTTTCGTCAGTACGTTACAAAGGATCTTATTAGTGCTTTCAGCCTGACCATTGGCCTGAGGATGATATGGTGCGGATTTCTTGTGAATCACCATAAAATCCTGTAACAGATATTCAATGACTTGGTTTAGAAAGTGAGTGCCTCGATCACTCACTAACTCTATAGGCAATCCATATCTTGTAAAGACATTCTCAAATAAGAATTTTGCAGTTGTGTGTGCATCATTCTTTTTCGTGGCTTTTGCCTCTACCCATTTCGTCAGATAATCTGTGGCAACAATAATGTATTCCGCATGTGTACCTTTTGCAGGGGGGTTAATGGGTCCTACAAAGTCTATACCCCACTTAGAAAATGCATGTCCGCCCATCATGGGTTTCAGTGGCATTTCGTCTCTGCGAGTAGGAAACTGAGTTCTTTGGCACACATCACATCTCTTTACATAGGTATGAGCATCCATGTGAAGAGTGGGCGACCATAATCCTGCAAAGAGGATGGCTTTGATTATCCTATCGGGTCCAAAATGACCTCCTGCAACACCTTGGTGTGCAGTCTCTAGTATGCTCAGATAATCGCTCTCATGAACACATTGTCTTAGATATCCATCTCGTCCTCTTTTGTATAGATTATCGCCAATAAGTGAATAGTCGTGAGTTTCCTGCTCTAGACTGCGTTGTCGAGCTAAAGTCATTCCTTGAGGGAATGTCTTCGTCCTCAAGTATGTCACTAATTGTTCACTCCAGCCTGGTGTGAGAGACACATGATATAATGTAGCATGCTCTACTGGTGGTCTTTCACAACAAACATGGCATTCTTTACACAACTTGTAGACATCTGCTTCCATCGTAGGCCAATATACTCCTAGCCTATGCAGAGTCTGTAATGTTTGATGTTTTGAATGATGTTGCTTTAATGCACCTATGTGTGCTAATAGCAACCAATTCGCATGTTCTGATTCATCTACACAACAAGCAAGAATCTTTTGGTTATCCTGTTTATATATGCTTCCTGCCATTATTTGGTATCTCTGAGACTTGGTAATCTCTCCCTCTTTGATCTTTATCCTAGGATTCTTGGGTCCATATGTGAGAATAGTGACTATAGGCTTAGCCCATTCTGGTGCTATCTCAAGATTAAACAAATAAGCATCTAGTAATTCATCCGCTACTCCTTGAGGGGCTTCGCCTGAGGTTAATCTTGAAAGGTGGTCAGCTCTGAGATGTGTCTTTCCTTTCCTGACTACTACTTCAAAATCATACTCCATGAGTAATAGAAACCAACGTATTAGTCGTCCGGTGTTACATGGCTTGTTGACTAGGTACAATAGGGCTTGATGATCTGTAAAGAACTTGAACTTATTGCCAACAAGTAGTGCCTAAACTTCTTTACTGCGTAGATCATCCCTAATCCTTCTCGTTCCGTCGTGGTGTAATTTCTTTCTGCTGCATTCAATTGTCTACTAGCGTAAGCTATGGGGAGATCTATGTTACCTTCATTCGTGGGTTGTGCTAACACACATCCTATGGCGTAATTGGATGCATCCACATGTACATGGAATGGCTTACTCCAATCTGGGGTAGTCAATATAGGTGCTGAGCACAAGCATCGTTTGAGTTCATTGAATGAATTTTCACATTCACTTGTCCATTCAAAGTTGGTTAAAAGAGAGTACAAAGGCTTGGCTATGATTGCATACATGTGTATGAATCTCCTATAATAACCGCAATGGCCCATAAATGCCTGTACCTCTTTCACATTAGTTGGCCTAGGTAATTCTGCAATTACCTTCACCTTTTCTTCATCCGTAGAGATTCCATTCTTTGACACAATGTGTCCTAGAATTTTGCCTTGTCTGACCATGAAAACGCATTTTTCTGGGTTCAAACAAACTTGATATTCTCGACATTTGTCAAATATTTGTCTTAACTCTGGGATATGTGTCTGTCTTACATTTGAATGAGCACATAAGTCATCGACATAAACCTCCAAACTCTTGCATAAGAATTCCTTAAAAACATGACACATGAGTCGCTGGAAAGTGGTGGGTGCATTTATTAAGCCAAATGGCATCACACGAAATGCAAATATGCCCCATTCAGTGGCAAATGCCGTCTTGTGTTGATCTTCTGGAGCAATGGCTACTTGATTATAGCTTGAAAACCCATCAAGGAAGCTGTAAACTTCCTTGCCCGCAACTCTTTCCAATAGATGTTCTGTGATAGGAAGAGGATAACTATCTCTAATCGTTGCGGCATTAACTTTTTTAAGGTTAATACACACACACAATTTTCCATTCTTCTTGGGCACAACCACAATGGGGGATACCCATTCGGTATGCTCAATTTCGTAAATGAATCCTGCTTCTTTCAAGCGATCTATCTCCTCTTTAATCTTCGCAACGTAGTTATCATTGTATGTGTAAGGTTTCTATTTTGTCGGTTTTGCATCTGGAGTCATAGGGATTCTATGAGAACATATATCTGGATCTACTCCTTTCAAATCTTTGTAACTCCAAGCAAAAACATCTCTATATTCGCGCAATAGGGCAACTAGCTCTTCTTCTTCTTCCTTCATCAAATCATGCCCTATGTATGTACATTTTTCTTCTTCTCCTTCGATAGCAACTATTATTTTCTTGGTTTTCTCTCGGTTATCATATACTTGACCGTCATTCGCCTTTCTATTAGGCATTCGTACCATGATTCTTCTATCTTCGATTTCATATTTCTTGAAGTTCTCGGGTACTTCCAATAAAGATTCTTCTTTTTCTGACATGGTTTCCTTCTTCTTTCTTTCCTTGCCTTCACTCTTGCTAGTCACTTGAGTAGCTATTCTCACATCATTCGTAATTTCCTCGTGTCTCTGAGGGTGAGTTTCTACTTCGTAAAAATATTCTTCTTCTGATGCAAAGGGTGGGTCCATGATAATTGATTCTAAATCGAAATCACTCACATCCTCAAATGCATTAGTGTTAGGTTCACACTCTTCTAAAATTGCATCGCACATGATTGGCTCTATCGTGAAAACTGAGATATCATAGCCATCCTCGTCACAGTGGGGTGTCCATTGTTCTTCATTGATGGCTACATCCATGGTTGCTAGGATTTCTGCCCAACCATGGGGTTCAAACTCTTCATCTGGAAATACTACAGGTGCGTAAGCTGGATCATGAAGGGTTCGTGGATGTTGTTCTGCACCTAAGGTCTTGGCTTCTAACCTCTCTTCCTCTTGTTTTGCTACTTTACACATCCATAAATGGGTATCCTCATGCAACCAAGAAGGATCTGATTCTAATGAGTGCACGGATTCCGTCTCTGTTGGTGTCTTATGGATGGTATTCCATTGTATTGGGGGTACATCTCGATGTGAATAGTCTTTAAGATTGACTTTGGTAGTCACCCCTAAATGTTGCAAGTACAAAGAATTAGTTTCCCAATCTTGTACAATTTGCAACTGACGCATGAATGGTCGTCCCAATATCATCTCATAAGCATGATTTTTACTAAAATCACAAATGGCAAAGGTATGCTCAAATTCTATGCCACAAGTGGTGAGAGATATGCCTTCTAGTAAGCCTAATGGTTTTTCTATGTGTCTGTCAGCCAATTGTAGCTTCATCCTGGTGGGTCTCAATGCTGGCTTACCCCAACGTTTCCATAAGGTGGTGGTAGCTATGGCTACTCCGGCTCCTGAATCTAAGATGGCTTTCGTGGTGTAGCCCTGATGGGTTATCGGAAGATAAGTGTTACCTTCCTCTCCTTCGCTCACATCTCCATTTTCTACGGGTATTTCTGGTACCTTATTTTGTGATCCTATTTGTGAGGGAGTAGTAGCAAGCTCGGGGAATTGATTTGCTACATGTTTCCACAATTCTGGTTTTACCTTTAACAACTCCTCTAGAGTGAGATTACATTGTACTTTGGTATTCTTGATCACTTTCGTGTTTCTAGGGATTATTGATTCTTCATTCCTCACTATTATCGTGGGTGCTCTCATATTAATAGACTTTGCTTCCCAAGGTCGTATGAACTGAGGTAATTCTTGTAAAGAATTAGATTCAAAGCCTCTGTGTGCACTCAGTTGTTCTTCCTCTACATCATCGTAAATAGAGGGAATGTCTTGGGGAAATTGTTCCTGCAAGTCATCTATTTCTTGAATAGGAGGATGGGTTCCTTGTTCTTTTCTCCATTTCTCTTCTTGGATTTCTCTCAAAAATTCATGTGAGTACCTATGCATGGGAGACAGGTTGTCTTGACTTTCTGTATTGGGTACTTGAGACAGGGATGGTGCATTCCTTTCCTGTGTCTCTGGGACAATAGGGTTCCTAGGCTGATCCTTTTTCTCTTTGCTTTCAATCAAATATTCTAGCCTCTCCATTAGTCCTTGAAAGTGTAGTTCCGGTTTTGCCATGTTATTCCAATTAAGATATCTAGAGGCTTCGAACAAAGCTTGTGCTAGTTCTACCATCTTCATGCAAAGTTTAGTTCTCTCAATTTCTAGATCAGCTCGAGGGTAGTTTCTGCTCATTTCAGCTACCTGAGGTCCCTCTTTTAATCTAGCCTGATATGCACGAAACATCATGTCTAGATTTTCTGGTATGGGTTCCGCTAAAACTGATCCTGATTTTTGAGCTGGATTCTCTTGATTCAAGTCCTGTGAAGTCAATTCTAGGATTTTGGCTCTAGATTCCTTCAAACTTCCTTCCAATTCAGTTATCTTTTTACTCCACTTTCTCTTTATCCTCTCTCTAGAATCTTTCCAAGATTTTGTCTTTTTACTGCTAGATTCTGCAACTTCACTGATTCCGACTACTTTCTCTTGGTTAAGCTGTTGGTTCTGTAAGAGCGCTTGGGCTATTGTTATAGCTTGGATAGGCACGTATGTAGGGTTGGATCCATCTGCGTTATGTACAATACCTATCACATTGATCGGTGTCACATTCGAAGCGTTAACAGGGTTCTTAGGACAATCTTTTATGATGTGCTCTTTGCCACAATCGGCGCAAAAGCCTTGTATGTTATAGTACTGTGATTGTCCTGCTATCGGAGGGCGTGGACAATCCTTTATGAAATGATCCTTGGCACCTAAAGCATGGTCCTCTAGGGCCCTGTGGTCTCTGTTGTCTTAATTGGGGCCGTGGATTTGGGTTTGTGTACATCACATTAGCATAATCGGGCTCCCAACTAGGTTCCACTGGTGGACTATCATAATGATATGTTTCTACGTGTTCTGGTGACTCTGTGTAATATGCGGGTGGACTATCTACATGAGTGGAGTCAAAACTGTTCGAATTCGGGTCACCCTCTGTGATCAAAGGTGAAGAAGGCAGTAAGGCCCTACTTAGGTTCTCTTCTGCAGCAGCGTATTTGACTGAGATGACATTCACTGGTGGGGGTGGCTGCTGAACCAAGACAGGTTGAGGTCTCTGTTGAGCCTGGTATGGGTAGTTCTGAGGAGGCCTATAGTAATAAGGTTGAGCATTGTATTGGCCTTGATACCTACCTGGCTGCGGGTATGCTTGCGGGTAGTTCTGTCTCACGGTTTGTTTGTTGTATGGGCAGTCCTGAGCCGTATGATTCGTGTATCTTCTCTCAATTGTACAGTACTGGCCACTAGGGTTGGCTTGTGGTTGTGGTGCATTGGGACACACATTTTCCATATGTTCACCACCACAGGTGTAACAACGCTTGTTCATTAGTACCCTAGGTTTGCTAGAAACTCCTAATTTCTGGGCCACTTTTTCTGCTAGGTCTTCTATTGAGCTAGACAATTTTGTGGATGCTAGAGATGAACAGTCTGAGTCCTTATAGACCTTTGAGAGTTCCAACTCGTCTCCTAAGTTGTCCTCAATGTCTATACAAATTCTTACACATTGCTCTAGCGTTCTGGGTTCTTTTAGGTACACGTAGGAGCGTAGTTTAGAGCTCAACAAGCCATCTAGAAACAATGACACTTGCTTGGCCTGTGAGGGTAGCTCTTGCATTGGACATCGTTCAACATATTGTCTAAACCTACGTCCTGCCAGTCTGACTGTTTCCTGAGGGGTCTGTTTAAAGCTATGAATCAACGAAGAAGTGTCATGTCTAATCCCACTTTTAGAGAATTCAGTGATGAATGACTCTAAAAAGTGATGGATGTCTCTAAATTCCCTTTGTTGCAATGGTTGGAACCAAGTTAAAGCGGTATTCTTTAACGTTAGTCCAAATGCGTTGTATTGCCTGAACATGTCTTCAACTTGTCCGGCTCTTAGTACTTGCTTGAATTCTGCAACATGGTCATAGGGATCTCCTGTCCCATCAAAGTAATTTTTCATGGATTTCACTAATTGAGTGGGTCTCAGTATTCTTGCGTGTTCACGTGGTTTGGGTAGAGGAAAATCATCTCTACCACCTGGTATTCCATGATCTCTTTGTCTATCCGCTCTATTAGTGTCCGTGGTTGTTCTATCTCTCCCCATTGGGTGATTAAAGCTTACTTCCGGTCTCTCTTTATTTCTCTCTCTTTGATTTCCATGGGCTGATGATGTTCCTTCCCCTTGTTGACTTGTATTCATGTTCGTTCTAGATGGAGGGAATACCAATTCACCTCTCCATGTGTATGTGTTTTTAGCGTGGTCAGGTACCACAAAGACTCTTTCTGAAGTCTCATCCAGGTATACAACCTTTCCAGGTGTATCCGGGTCCTTGAACTCGTATATAGTGATGACACCTACCTCACTAAGTATTTCGGTCTTGTATCTCCAAAAGGCTTCATCAGTTTCTTTATTTACAAACAACCCTGAGGGATCCATTCCGGGACTAGTACTCGTGTCAGTACAGATTTCCCTCTAGGTGTTCTAGGCTCTTCTAATGGTTCTTTTCCTTGAGATTTAGTTTCCATCTCTAGCTGAATTGCGCCAAACGCATTGGTATTGTTTGGCTGCGTACTTAATATGTACATCGTTCCTTCCTTGTCTATGTACGCGTCTCTCTCGAATTTCACCACTGGATGTTCAAATCCAATGGGTTGATCGGGGTTGTGCATTTGCACCACTTGCCTTCGCAAACCATCCTCATAGATGCGAGCACCTGATCGGTTGGTTCGGAGAAACTCTAGTTGTGTTCTATAGGGTCCTTCTGGTTTTTCTAAATAGGCTACATTCGACCCTCCTTCTGGTCTGTCTATGCTAAATGCCATTTCTGATTCACTAGTATCTGAGCTCTCGTAGGGATAACTAGTGTTCAATTGTTGAGCCCACAATCGTGTAGTAGTTCTTACACTTGCCTCTGATGATCTAAGGCTTCGTCGGTCTGACTTACCTATATGTTTGCCCGATCTAAGGTTCATTAATTTTCTTCTTTGCGGACTCAGTACACGCTCATATCGTCAATGATTCTTTGTTATTACTTTCTTGATTCCTTTTAAATTTCTTTAGATTCTTGTCTTAATCGCCTTAATGTATGCGTCAGGAATTCGACTTTCCGTGGTTCTTTGAGTTCTCGTTCCGTCAGACTTATGTTCTTTCCTTTAGGTTTTCGTGTCACACACCTTTACTTTAGTCTTGAACTTGATAAATTTAATTCTCTTGAACCTGAGGCGTTCCTATCGTCTTAATCCACAAAAGCTAATGTTTATCCTAGGCTAAGAATTGACTGAGGGGGTTGAGTAATCTTCCAACCTCGAGTCAGCTTTTCTGGTTGCTCTGATGCCCAAGAAGCCGCGCTTCCCAAGCTTTATGCCCTTCACTGCCTTGCCTTGGTTGCCCTTGATTGCCCTTGCTAGACCTGGAAAAATTCAATATTAGACCAATTCACTGTTGGATGATCAAACACTTGAGTATATACACCTTTTAAGTCCCTTCCCTTTTGCCCAACTTTTCAATGTTTGCCCCCTGGCTTTCTAGTCCCAAACTACGTCAAGAGCTTTCTAATGAGCTATTAAGCTCAAAAAACGGACTTCGGATGACAAAGTTATGACCGTTCAGGCCCTGGGGGGTAAAAACTGACAAACCGGTGTTTCTCCAAATATGAGCTAAGGGGTCTCCTATGAGTCTAATCACCCAAAAATTTCCCAAAATTAGCCCCAAAATTGGCAAAAAAATGAAACCCTAAAATTTGCGATGGGGATGAGCAATCGCGATGGCGTGAGACAATCGCGATGGTCTGGGACTGTCACGATGGCGTGGAGGTGAACAATCGCGATGGTCTGAAGTGCACCGTCGCGATGGTCCAAAAGTGAGCAATCGCGATGGCGTGAGTGTGAACTGTCGCGATGGCTCGATCAGGCGGACAATTGCGATGGCGTCAGTCAACGGTCAACGTGAACAATCGCGATGGTCCAAAGTGAACCGTCGCGATGGTCACAGATGCGATGGCTTGAGCCAATCGCGATGGTCTGGGCGCGATGGGGTGAGCCAATCGCAATGGTCCAAAATTCCGGGTTGTCGCGATGGCGTGAGGTGCGAGCCGTCGCGATGGTCTAGCTTGCCACGTGGCACCATCGGCGTGATGGCGTGAGCCAATCGCGATGGTGTGGGGTCAACCGAACAGTCGCGATGGTCCGCGAACAATCGCGATGGTCCAAATGAACCGTCACGATGGCGTGAGACCGTCGCGATGGTCCGGCGGAGCCGTCGCGATGGCGTGAGCCTATCGCGATGGTGTGACACAATCGCAATGGTCTGAGACCGTCGCGATGGTCCACCAAACTGATGATTTTGCAAATGCAAGTGTGGATTCCTAGAGGCACTGGTGTCGCCTACACGCCTATGAAGTCGCTTACCTCAAATTCCGAAGTTTGCAGACCATTGCGATGGTCTGACACACTCGGAAATTTCTGACAGAAGGTGATTTTCTTACCTTTTTGCAGCCTTCCTGATGCACTGGAGTACTGTACCTGCAAGAAAACTCAAGAAAGCAAAAGCACACACAAGCACAAAAGCTCTCTCTCACTCTCTCGCATGCACAAATGAGGGGAAATGAGGAGAGTGGGTGGATATGGTGAATTTTCTTATTTTTTTGGAGATGAAGATGATGATGCGGTGATGAAGATGGAGCGTGGGGGAGGTGAAAAACAACAAAAACTAAGTAAAAACAACAACAAAAACTGAAATTTTTACCTTCCAACGCCACTTCTTGCTATACTCTTACCATCACACATTCATCCTAGACTCTATCCCCGGCAACGGCGCCAAATTTGGTGTTGCTCTAGCACAATGGTGAGAACCATGTTAAGAAGCTCCACCTCCTTAATGTCAATCCGCGGAAGAGATAGGAGTGATATGAAGATCGTGAATGTGAGATGAAGTGAGAGTGAAGGTGAGAAGCATAGAAATGCACACACACATACACACACACTACGAAGAGACAAGCAAGACACAATGGAAGGTGGGAAATTAGCTCTATTACTCAAGAACACTCTTACAAGCTCAAAATAGCTCTAAGCTCACACTAGCCAACCTCAAAAATGAGCTCTCTAGCTCTTTTTATAGTTTCTAGACTAGTTTTGACCGGTTTCACATCTAGTGACCGGCTTAGTTAAAAATTAGGTCCTAGATGCTATTTGGAAGGGTAAACGGTGTCTAAAAATAACGAAAATTGATACGCTTGTTCTACCTAAGCTCCTTAAGCTCGAGGACTCCTCGGCTTGCACAAAATGGAGCTATGGATTACAAAATGGGGTTTTCTATGTTACATATGTTACAATAGTGATAAAAATCACTGTTGGAGGTTTTTGAAAAGTATTTTTAGAACATGATTCTTTGAAAAAAGATTCCACTAGCTTCCTGCTCCATCGTTACATGCTTCCGCGTCGTCTATGCCTCTGGCTGCTTCCAACATATGGGATCCCAAGGGCACTAATCCCATTCGTTGGATATTTGTTCTTTTATTAATTAAAGTGCGGGAGAGTAGGCTACGACTAAACTTCCTTTTATAAATAAGAAAATTGGGCCTAATCAAATATAGAGTAAGCATACTGTGCAAGGTGTTGTGACTTTCATGTGAGCACCTCTCGAAGATGACTGACAATTTATGCCCAATCTTGAGCTTCCTCATGTAAGAGAAATGTGAGTGAGTTCTCATGAGGATGAGAGCTATGACTTGAAACTATGGAAAATGATGGATCAAGTTGCTCAAAAGCTGGCTATATTTTTGGATGGTTAGTTGATTGGCACCTTGGGCACTTCTCAAGACAAGCTATGGATCGATCAAAACGTTCTCCTCATTCTTTTGCATAATACATAACACCTCATCTCATCAAAATGCTTCTGCTTATGCTTTTCATGAGGCCGACTTGTATATGTCACAGGTCATAACATGAAACTTGGTATCAGATCTTTCTTCTTGCAAACATCTATGATGGCATGATGGTACATGGAATGCATCAACAATGGCAACATGTGAAGCTTGGTAGAACAGTGACTATGAGTTAGGCAAGTATATGTCGGGTAAAGGAGCAGCCCGTGCTTGAATGACACAAAGGGCCTTTCTCATCAAAATCAGCATGGTCACGTCTGCTAAGCTAAGACATCAGGAGTCTGGCCCTTCATCTCCTTCATGGCAAATGGGAATGACATGGAACTCCCTCAGTCATACTTCATCCATCATTAGGTGAGTGTGCTTTTTGGACAGATCCTTCATCTACAAGGTAAACTAACATGAGGGGGGTGCTTTGTTAAGCCGGCCCCCTTTCTCATGCATAATTGCTCATGGTATGTAGTGGGGATGAGTTTTGCATGGGTTGTCTCACTCCCATTGTAGATCTATAGAAGTTGGAGAAGGTGCTTTTAAAAATTGATGTACCATGCTCCCTTCAAGTGCAAGATAGGTTGCATGCAGGTCGAGTCTACGCTTCAATCGGCTCACATCCTTCTTCCAAGCATAAGGCATCACCACAGGCTAGGCTTGTGCTTTGGATAATCCATGCTTCTCATCATGGTAGCAACATCTTGCAGACTAGACTTTATGCATTGGTTGGTCCATGCCTCTTTTATAATGCATCATCTAAACTGGATGGACTCATGGTTCAACTAATCCATGCATGTTTGGCAAGGCCATTTCAACAAAGGTCGAGATCCTGCTTCAGTTGATCCGATCCCCTTCAACAAAGATAACATGTTTATGGGTTGCGTTTGTGCTTTGATAAGCTCGGATCCACTTCCTCAAAAGAGAAACCATGTTGTGAGGTGACTTTGTGCTTCAGTCAATACTTTCTTCATGGCTTGAAGTTCCAACATTACAAGTCGAGCTCGCACATTGATCAACTCTTCCTCCTCTTGGCAAGCATCCTTCAAACTCTCACACAAGATTTTGGTTTGAGGCTAGTACGTTCCACACCCCCATTTTACAGACATTAAGGAATGCCTTCAAGTTTGGTTTTTGGCTCCTAATGCCAGTTTTGGCCATGACAAGGTTCATTGGGGCTTCTATCAACCTCCACGAGAATTTTGGTTCACTAGTTGGATGCATCCCTAATTATCTCCTTAAGTATGTACTCTAAGAAAATGAAAAATGATGAATAATGATTGGGTGGTGGGCTAGTGGTGTAATTATAATACCATGTAGAGGTTACCACAACACATATATAGGATCAAGGATAGAGAGAAAGAGAAATATTGCTACTCATGGGAATAACACAAGGGATGATAATGGAAAGTGGACTCAAGATGAGTAGAAGATGAACTCAACTCAATTCATCTCAAACACATAAATCTAATACAATGGAACTAAAACACTACAAAATATATAGATGGTTCTATCCACACATGCACTCCCTATATGGATCTTAGATGGTGATCTAGATAGAAGCTAGGTCAAGGGCTATAGGCCAACACAATGGGTACTGAGATGGATATCCTAATGGTTCCAAACACCACAAATGATGATCCTACATGGGGAGGGGATTATCCCTTATAAGGTCCTCCAAGCCTAAGTCAGCCTACCCATGTTCTAGGGTCGTGGTAGCTTGATCCATGCTCAAAATAATCTTCACCATTGATTTATGGGGTAAACCCAATGGTAGAAAGGTAGGATCAACAACCATTTGTTTGCTGCCCTTGATTCACACTTAGGATCAAGCCTAGATCCAATGGCCCACATCAAATAGACCCTTCCCCAAGTTAAGAAAGTTACTTTTGTTTCTAGCCCTTGATTTAGGTTGATCCTCAAATCGGATCAATCCCTTATCCAATGGCTTAGAAGTAACCTTCATAATTATCCATCTATAGTCTACACCAGACCTCATTTGACCTCAAAGTCAAGAACCTACCAATGTCCAACACTCTCACATGGTTTCTCCTCAGAATGGGGGTCTTACAAATAGAGTTTTAGGGAATAATGGTGGTGCCAACCAAGGGTGAGACATTGAGCATATCTAACACCCCCCCTCAATGTCCACCCAAAGGTGAACTACCTTCTTGGTCTGATGCGAAGTCATCCATGAGGGTGGAGCATTGACCATGTCTAACACCCCCCCTCAATGTCCACCAAAAGGTGAACTACCTTCTTAGCCCGATGCCAAGTCTTAGAAGATGTATCTGAAATAGATCCTTTGTAAGCACTTTGGTGAGGGTACCTACTTGCGTGCTCTTGAATGTCCTTCATGAAGTCTATTCCAAAGCCGTTTCAAAACTTTGACTGCAAAGCTGATACTTTATATAATGCTCGATAAATAGAAAACACTACCAAAGACCTTTATGTAGCTCCCAATGTGTGTCGGTTGGTACAATAATCTTATGGCTTGTTTTCTCACATAGAATGCCTACTTCTGCTTGCATAATGTGCTCTTTGAATGTGGAGACTCAAACCTTGGTGGCTGAGACACATGTACCTCCTCCTTCAGGTGAACATTCAAAAGTTTTTATTTGACATCTAACACAAAACCTTACTAACTCATATGAGATGCTAGCATTAGTATGATGCAAATAGTGGTCATTAGAGCAAAAGATTCTTGAAAACCAAAACCCTTCACTAGTGAAAGTCCTTGTGCTACTCTTGATAGCATCCTAAGATTCCTTCTCTCATGTCCTTCATTTGCAAGACCCACTTGGTGCTAATGACCTCCCATGCTTCATTTTTCATTAAGATGTCATAACTAGATTGCATAACATCCTTCCATGCGAGATCTACAAGTGCTTCATCTTCAATTATTGGCTTTGTTGCTTCCTTCATAATCACAACCATTGTGGCTATACTAACTATGCAAAAGAAGCCCACTTGTCCTCCTCTATTCTCTATGATCTCCTTGGTCCTTCTACCTTCTCTTCAATAGTTGTTGGCATAGGATTACTATGACCATAGAGCTTCTTCTTCACCCATTGTAGTGACAACCAATATGTTTGGGTGATTTTAGGTTGGTAAACTCTCTTCTCACCATCAGATGATGATGCTTCCTCCTCTTCATAGGTAGGGATGACTCTTGGGACAAGTACATAATGAATTACTCCTTTGCTTGATGATAAAATGGAAGCTCTTTTCTTGTCCTCCACTGCATGTGGCTGCTCCATAGATACCACATCACGACTGACTTGTATCTTCTTTGTCTCGTGGTCATATAACAGGAAAGCCTTTGCTTTTCACAATGACCTAAAAAGATGCATCTCTTGCTTTTTGGTTCCAACTTGTTATTTCTATGACCTGGGACAAGAGCATAGCACACACTCTCAAAAATTCTAAAGTGTGAGACTAATGGATTCTTACCAATGTAGGCTTCATGATGAATCTTTCTCATTTGATAAAGGAAAGCCCATGCCTTCAATCATACACATTGTTACCTCAACAATGGTCTGACTCTTGTATTCCATAATGCCATCATGCTGTGATGTGTGAGGTGTCAATGATTGACACTTTATCCCTTTGCACTTGCAAAAGCCTTCCCAACTCCTCTAAGCTCAGCTCACCATTGCCTCCTCCAAGCTTCTTCACACTTTTCCTTGGTTCATGTTCAACGAGTTTTGTTTGTTCTTTAATCTCACCAAAAGCTTGAGTCTTATCATGAAGAAAGTACATACACATCTTCCTACTATAGTCGTTCACGATCACAATGTAGGGAGATCCTCCTAAAGCCTGTATAGACATCTTGCCACACAATTTAGCACATACCAACACCAGAGGAGCCTTTGAACTACTCTTGATTTCTGGTGGGAATGTCTCTCTATGTGGCTTTCCCATCATACAAGCTCTACAAGGCTCCTTCATTCCATTCACTGTAGGTAAGTGATGAAGAAAAATACCGTGCTTTTGCATCTCCTTCCATACAATCCCTCGCATCATGATGGGTTCTTGCTCAGGCCGCATAGAACTAGATTGACCTATATCATTGCTCAATTGACAAGATGCACCACTGTCTAGTACCCATGAATCCATAGTTAATTCTTCTTGTGTTGAGGAGCATACCACCTTTGGTTTGGCTCCATGTATTGTCTCCTCCTTCACTTCATCTATCCTCTTGACATGACAATCCGCAATTTCATGTCCCTTCCTTTTGCAATGGAAGCATTGTCCTTGAATCTTCTTCTTACTACTCCTCCTCTTTGCATACTTACCTTTGGTTGAGGAACCACCTTTACTTGATGCATTGGTGGAGAATGTAGCATCTCCTTGACTACTTCTTAATTGGGATTTAAGCAGCAAATCCTCTTCCATTGGTATTGAATAAAACTCCTCAAATATCAAAGCTTGAGGTCCCACCTGAGTGTTGAGAGTAGTTAGCCTTCCATCATACTTTGGTGGATTATTTTGGAGAAACCTTCAAGATAGCCCCTTGCTAGTCTTCTCTGTCCCTTCACATGGCTTCTCGATCTCAGTAATGGATGCCTTCACCTTCTCTCCTTTTGCAAACATCTTTGTTTCCAATTGATTTTCTAAATTTTGAATGCATGTTTGGTTTATTACCTCATAGTGACTCCTCAATATACTCCATGCCTTACTTTTTTTGGATGTATGTTGAATAAGAGGTAGAATAGATTCCATACAATTGTTAGCTATATAATATAGTGCATTTGCATTCCTTACCTTCCAAGCTTGTAGAAGTTTTGCATCTAGGAGAATCGCCATACCTGGTTCCAATGATTCAAAGGTAGGTTATGGATCTTGCTCAATTCCCATCACCATCTCCAAAAGATCATAAGAATCAAGGATAATTGATAATTCATACCATCTAACTTGCCTTCATTGATGGTTGGTGGATGAACCCGTAGTGTTTACATTTCCAAATCTATTGCACCAACTCCACTTCCACTTCCACATGTAGATGCTAAAACCTCCATAGTGTTGAAGCCTCTGCTCGAATCAATATCAATGGTCAACTCTCTAAGGAGATCAGATTAAAATGATCTATTAGATAGGGTTGTCCTGTAGCTCCTCTTCTTTTTGCCAAGGCTATTGATGGCCTCAGTTGCTTGGTTAGCCATCAAACCCTTTTAGGACAGATCCAAGCCTTCGGCTCCCTCATAGTGAAAATCAGATGCTAATGAGACTCTTCGTCAATGACACGAATGCTTTTGTGCATAATGACCCTTTTAGTATCAACACCTTTTGGCATTGTATTAATGTCTTCTATAATGCATCTAGATCTAAAATAAATCACTCCAAAATTGCTTTCAAGGCTATTTTGGGGCCTACACCACAATTCTTGACTAACTAGAGATTGCCTCTGGACTAGTGATCCAGAAAGGAGGGGCATGCCCAAGATCAAGTGGGCCTTGTGTGCTTCCAAATGGCTTCTCAAAGCTTGGTGTAATGTAGAATCTTCTTGGGCAAAAATAATTTTTAGAGATAAATCTTCCCTTACCCCTCAAGGGGTCCCTATGTGGAAGGGTATATATCTACTCACGTTGTTGTTCTCACAGCACCTAGTATTACCTAAAGGCTTTGACCTTGTTTGTTTGATTTGGAAGAGTTGGAACAAGATGAAACTGCACATGAAGGTTAATGGAGCTTAGAAATGGGTGGCCATGGTTAGACAAAATTATTCTATTCAATTTCCTATTAAGGGAATCAAAGAAGATGATTTGGAGAGCTTCCAAAGAGCAAAGAAGTTATGGAATACAAGTTCTAAAAAGTGGAAACATCTCTAGAACCATGACAGAGGTCACTAGATAAGGTTTGAGGACATAGTCTATGCTAGGAGGGATGTTGATGATTGGTGCCTTCTTAGGTAGAGAATCAACTCTTGGGACAACTCAAAGACTCGTCTCCTTCTTGGAAATGACCCCCATAGATTGACGGGTTAAGATGGACCAATGGTAATAACTTAGATAAAATTATGAGGTTACATAAGCAACTTGACTTGCATATTTCCAGTAACAAGGGATGGTGTTTAGTCTAGCATGAGATGGCAAGTCGTGTGCCAGTACCTATGGCACCCTCTCGTTGAGAACAAAAAATATGTTCTTATGTGGCAAATCCTCCATCGTGCAATCTGGACCAATGCCAAAGCTATTAAAATCTATGGGACCCATCATTGGTGTAAGCTTTGCATTTGTGGTGGAGAGGACCTTGATCATCTCTTCTTTTCATGCCCTAGAAGCATCTCGATTTGGGAGTTTCTTTCTAAGATTTTGGATTTAACAAGACAAATTAGCTAGAAACAAGCTCTACTTGGAGAAACAATTGGCTGATCTTCAACTTTGTGGAATGCCATCAGAGGGGAAGTGCTTTGGAAGATATGGAAAGAAAGATCTGTGATAAACTTTGATGACCATCACAAAGAACTTGTCATAATATTTGGGCCATGATAGCGCTGCTTTGTGGGATACACGGGATCCCAAGGGCAGTAAGCCCGTTCATTGTATATTTGTTCTTTTATTATTTCAAGCATGAGAGAGTAGGCTAGAGCTGAACTTCCTTTTATAAAAAGAAAATTGGGCCTAATCGAATATAGAGTAAGCATATTGTGCAAGGTGTTGTGATTTTCATGTGAGCAGCTCTCGAAGATGACGGCCAATTTATGCCCAATCTTTAGCTTCCTCATGTAACAAACATGTGAGTGAATTCTCATGATTCCATGGCAACAATACACTATGAAGCATATGTTTTGAATGTGTTGAGTCATTTTGCTTCAATTTGATGTCTGTTTTGGTTCGAGTCTCAAGTCAAGTAGATATCCGGTAATGGGAATTTTCGTCCATCCTCTCTACAAGTGCTTGGGTATCAGATATGGCCTCCTCTCTTGTAGGATGAGAGCTATGACTTGAAACTGTGGAAAATGATTGATCAAGTTGCTCAAAAGTTGTCTATACTTTTGGATGGTCTATGTCATAGGTCGTCTCATGAAACTTGTAACTATGAGTTAGGCAAGTATATGCGGGGTAAATGAGCAACCCGTGCTTGAATGACACAAAAGGCCTTTCTCATCAAAATCAGCATGGTCACATCTGCTAAACTGAGACATCGAGAGTCTTGCCCTTCATCTCCTTCATAGCAAATGGGAATGACATGGAACTCCCTAAGTCACACTTCATCCTTCACTAGGTGAGTGTGCTCTTTGGAAAGATCCTTCATCTACAAGGTGAGCTAACACGAGGGGGGTGCTTTGTTCAGTCAGCCCTCTTTCCTCATGCATATTGGCTCGTGGAATGTAGTGGGGATGCATTTTGCATGGGTTGTGTAACTCCCATTGTAGACCTATAGAAGGTGCAAAAGGTGTTTTTCAAAAGCGATGTACCGTGCTCCCTTTTAGTGCAAGATAGATTGCATGCAGGTTGGGTCCACACTTCAATCGGCTCACATCCTTCTTCCAAGTATAAGGCATCACCACATGCTAGACTTGTGCTTTGGCTGATGCATGGATTTTGAGCTGAATTGAGTTGAGCTCATCTTCTACTCATCTTGTGTCCACTTTCCATTATTACCACATCTCTTGTGTTATTCCCATGAGTAGCAATATTTCTCTTTCTCTCCAACCTTGATCCTATATATGTGTTGTGGTAACCTCTACATGCTATTATACTTACACCACTAGCCCACCACTCAATCATTATTCATCATTTTTCTTTTTCTTACAAAACATAATTAAGGAGATACTCGAGGATGCATCCAATTACTGAACCAAAGTCCTCTTGGTGGTTGATAGAAGCCCCAAGGAACCTTTTCATGGCCAAAACTCCCATTAGGAGCCAGAAACCAAACTTGGAGACATTCCTAAAGGTGTGTAAAATGGGGGTATGGAAAGTAGTAACCTCAAACCAAAATCTTGCTCGAGAGGTTGAAGGACGTTTGACAATAGGAGGAAGAGCTAATCAATGCATGAACTCGACTTGCAATGTTGGAACTTCAAGCCATGAAGAAAGTATTGATTGAAGCACGAAGTCACCTTGCAACATGGTTTTTCCTTTGAGGAAGTGGATCTGAGCTCATCAAAGCACGAACTCAACCCATAAACATGTTATCTTTGTTGAACGTGCTTGGATCAACTAAAGCAGGAGCTCAACTTGAGTTGAAATGGCCTTCCCAAACAAGCATGGACTGGCTGAAGCATGAGTCCATCTAGTTTAGATGATGCATTGTCGAAGGGGCATGGACCTATCAATCCACAAAGACCAGTCTACAAGATGTTGCTCTAATACAATGGAACTAAAACAATAAAAAATATATAGGTGGTTTTATCCATACATGCACTCCCTATATGGATCTTAGATGGTGATCTAGATAGAAGCTAAGTGAAGGACTATAGGCCAACACAATGGGTACTAACATGGACATCCTAATGGTTCCAAACACCACAAATGATGATCCTACATGGGGAGGGGACCATCCTTATAAGCTCCTCCAAGCCTAAGTCAGCCTACCCATGCTCTAGGGTCGTGGTAGCTTGATCCATGCTCAAAATAATCTCCACCATTGATTTATGGGGTAAACCCAATGGTAGAAAGGTAGGATCAACAACCATTTTTTTGCAGCCCTTGATCTTGCTTAATCCACACTTGGGATCAAGTCTAGATCTAATGGCTAACATCAAACAGACCCTTCCACAAGTTAAGAAAGTCGTGTTTGTTTCTAGCCCTTGATTTAGGTTGATCCTCAAATCGGATCAATCATAAATCCAATGGCTTAGAAGTTACCTTCCTAATTATCCATCTATATTCTACACTAGACCTCATCTAACCTCAAAGTCAAGAACCTCCCAACATCCAAAACTCTCACATGGCTTCTCGTCATAATGGGGGCCTTATAAATAGAGTGTTAGGGAATAATGGTGGTGCTAAACAAGGGTGAGGCATTGAGCATATCTAACACTCCCCCTCAATGTCCCCCCAAAGGTGCATTACCTTCTTGGTCTAATGCCAAGTCATCCATAAGGGTGGAGCATTGACCATGCCTAACACCCCCCCTCAATGTCTAGCAAAAGGTGAACTACCTTCTTGGCCCAATGCCAAGTCTTAGAAGATGTATTTGTAGTAGATCCTTTGTAAGCACTTTGGCGAGGGTACGTGCTACATTCTTCTTGATTCGATAACATGCTATTTCCACCATCCTTCCTAAGTCTGCTTGCCAACTCTTGAATGTCCTTCATGAAGTCTATTTCCAAAGCCTTCTCAAAACTTTGACAACAAAGTTGATACTTTGTATAATGCTCAATAAGTAGAAAACACTACCAAGGACCTTTATGTAGCTCCCAATGTGTGTCAGTTGGTACAATGATCTTATGGCTTGTTTCATCACATAGAATGCCTTCTTCAACTTGCATAATGTTCTCTTTGAATGTCTTGGTGGCTGCGATATATACCTGAAAGAACTTGGAGAAGCTTGTCGGACGTAGAAAAGCGAGTTTCAAAACGACAAAGTTTGGTCCAAACAACCCGCACAAGACCAACCCTTGATCTTACAGAGACTCAAATAGACCCAAAAGGCATGTTATAAGTGCAAAGAAATGCAATATGTACTTTGGAGCATCAACAAGATGAAGTTGATACAAAACAAATAGGTTCGCGCATCGACTAGCTCAAAAAACTTAGTATCTATGGAAGAGACATTGAACTTCAAATGCTCATAGCGACCAACATGATTATAATTAGGAAAAATCCTTTTATGGGAGTGATACACATAGGGTTGAGTGTATATAATGCACAAAATTATAAGGAATAGGCAAAATATTCTATAAGAATGAATGAGACACTCAATGCTTGTACCTCCTATTTTTCAGGAATACGTAGACATTGACCCTCAGAGAGAAAACTTGAGATTTCTCCCAATCTGCTAAATCAAATGCTATTAAAAATTACAAGCATAAACTAGACACTAATAGCTTTCCAATGAGACATCTTTCATCAAATGTGGAGTTCTAGAGAGAGAACAACAACCTCTACAAGATTAGTGTTGGCGAAGAAGATGATGCAAAAAATTGAAGGAGCAAGACAATGCTGGTCACAAGTGTATGTATATTGCTTCCATGTATTCTACAAGTTATTTCATGTCTTTATATAGACTCTAGAAGTGCTCCAAGAGTTCTACAAGTGTATTTTGAATTCAAATGTAGGTGGGAATAGTTGTTAGAGGGAATCGATTCACTTTCCTACAATCTAGGAAAAGTAAAAATCTAGTTTTATCTACTTTTAGGTGATTGATTGCTTGATTGAATGCACCTCAACCACCATAGATTCATGGGATTTGGGCTCTTTCTTTCTACTTTTACATGTGTAATGCTCAAAGCTTTTACAATGGTAAAAGGTCCATGAGAAATCATTTTTAAAAAAATACAATAAGTGAGCATAAGAAAAAAGAACTCTCCAACGGATATTCTTTCGATGCGACAACCTTTGATGTAGATCAAATCCACCTCAAGCATAGTGTAAGCTTGATGTTTGATAGCTCACCCTTAAGCTAAAGTATGCTTGAGTCTTCATTCTCACATAGGTTGAATACCTGCCATAGCTTTGAATCTACAAAGCTTTCTTCCATCAAGTGCCTTCGTCATCATGTTTACTAATTGCTTTGCAGTAGGAACAAAATAAATGTCAATCTCCTTTGCCATGAGCTTCTCCCTGATGAAGTGTTAATGAACCTCTATGTGTTTGGTTCTCGCATGGAAAATAGGGTTTGCTGCTAGATGCATGGAACTTACATTATCTCCAAATATGTGAGGTTTGAAACTCACAAGTCCCAAATCTATATACAATGCTTTTAACCATATTGCCTCTTGAGTTGCTATGGTCAAAGCTCTATACTCTGCTTTGATTGAGGATAAAGCAACTGTAGGTTGCTTCTTGGAACTCCATGACACTAGCTTCAAACCTGCAAATGCTAAATAACTAGAAGTACTTCTTCTATCATCCTTAGCTCCTGCCCAATCTGCATCTGAATAGATTTTGATCTCCAAATCTGAAGAGTAAGGATAGAATATACCTTCATTGATTGTACCTTTGAGATACTTAAGTAATATCTTAGTTGCATCCATATGTGGTCTTCTTGGTGAGTGCATGAGTTGACTAAGCACTTTCACACTATATGAGATGTTTGCCCTTGTATGAGTAGCATATATCAAGCTATCTACAAAGCTTTGATAGTCTTTATTATCTTCAATTTTCTAACCTTCATAAACACTAAGTTTATGATTCATCTCCAAAGGTGTACCTGCAGGTTTTGTGTTCTGCATTTTGAACTTGAGAGGAAGATCTTGAATGTATCTTCTTTGAGTCAAATACATTCCTTCATCTATGTATATCACCTGCATACCTAGGAAATATGTGAGCTCACCTAGATCACTGATTTTGAACTCCTCTTGCATGTGTCTCTTGATCCTTTGAATGCCATTTAGATCATCACCTCTCACAATAATACCATCTACATATACACATAGATAGATAACCTCATCGTGATCCCTTTTGATGAATCAAGAAGGATCTGAGCTGCTAGCTTTGAACCCTTGATCTTGAAGGTATGTAACCAACCTGTAATTCCAAGCCCTAGGAGCTTGTTTCAATCCATACAATGCTTTCTTAAGTCTGCAAACATAAGATGGATGATTAGGGTTTTCAAAACCTGGTGGTTATGACATGTATACCTCTTCACTTATCCAACCATTTAAGAAATGCATTTTTCACATCAAGTTGGAGGAGTCTCCAATTCCTTGTAGTAGCTACACTTATCAATGTTCTGATTATAGTCATCTTTGTAACTGGTGAGAATGTTTCCTCATAGTCTATACCATGAGTTTGTGAGCATCCTTTGGCAATTAATCTTGCCTTATACCTCCAAACAGATCCATCTGAATTTATTTTAACGTTATACACCCATCTACAAGCAATTACCTTTTGATTTGGGGACATTGGAACCAAATCCCAAGTGTCCATCTCCTTCAATGCATCTATTTCTTCTTTCATGGCCTTTTCCCAATTAGGGTTTCCATTTGCCTCTAATAGGTTGATGGTTCTTCTGAAATTGAATCTTTTGGTCAATAGATTGAATGCTTTGTAACAAATGTGGAATCATATCCATACCTTTTTGGTTGTTTCTTCTCTCTTGCTAATCTTCTAGGTGCTTATTTGGAGCATTCTCCAACCTCTTGCATCTTTGCTTTGCCTCTTGTTTCATCTTGGTCATCGTCTGTATCACTTCTTGGATCTTGGACTTGTGTATCATGCTTGCTTCCTAATTGATGAGCATCAGAATCAAGATCATATGGTAGAGTTAACTTTTGTTTGTCTTCATCATACCAAGACCTGTGTTCTTCAAACACAACATCTCTATTTGTAGTGAATTTCTTGGTTGAAGGACTATAGAACCTATAACCCATCTGAGTTGAATCGTATCCAATAAACACTGCCTTTGTTGCTCTTTTATCTGGCTTACCTCTTATTTGTGATGGTACATGAACATAAGGTAAACAACCAAAAACCTTGCAATGTCCAAGACTAGGTTTTCTTCCATGCCATGCTTCATGAGGAGTCATACCTTTAAGTGATTTGGATGGTAGTTTATTGACAAGGTACACAATAGTTGAAATAGCTTCTACCCATAGATCATGCAACTTCTTCTCTTCAAGCATTGTTCGGGACGATCCAACCAATGTCTTGTTTCTCCTGTCGGCAATTCCATTAAGTTGAGGAGAGTACCTAGTAGTCACTTCCCTTTTGATACCTTTATCCTGCAAGAACTCATCAAACTCTTTGGAGAAGTATTCTCCCCCTCCATCAGATCAGAGCTTCTTGAGTGATCTTCCTGTATGATTCTCCACATTTGTTAGATACTTCTTGAAGCAAACAAACACTTCATTCTTACTCTTGATAAAGTAAAGAATAGTCCATCTACTATGATCGTCAATAAATACCTTGATCCTGCCAATGAAGGTTCTTGACTTGGTCCCCATACATCTGTATGTACTAAGTCCAATAAGTTGTTGTGGATGTAGCCTTCGTGGTTGAATGGTTGTCTTTGTGCCTTCCCAATCTAACATGTATCACACATGTTGATCATGTGTTGCATTGATATGTTCGAGAGTCCAAGAACACTTTAATCCCTGCATATACCCTTCAAGGTCCTTTCATTCACACGACCAAGTCTCTTATGCTACACTTCAAGCTCACTTAGGGTTTGAGACCCAAAGTCGAATAGAGCTATGAACCTGATTTCTCCTACTAAAGCCCACCCTGCTTCTCACCTCTGGATATCTTCTTTAAGCCTTGGCATGGATCTTCCACAAAAGATCCATGTTGGGTGAACTTAACTTGCAAGCCTTTTTCAACTATTTGGCCTACACTTATTAGGTTTTTAGTGATAGTTGGTACATAGAGAACCTTACTTAGAATGTTTTTCCTGCCTTTGGAAGCTTTGACATTACCAATCTTCTCCACATTCTGCTTCGTATCATCCCCTATTTGCACTTCATGTATATGCTTTGGACTTTCCAAGTCACATAGAAGAGAAATGTTGCCTGTAACATGATTCGAACATCCTGAATCTATGTAGAACAAATGATCATTTTCATTACCTTCTTTGTGGCTTAGATTCATGAGAAGCAATGAGTCTTCATGTGGTTGAGCTTCTGAATAATTGTTGTAGTCCATTCAATTATAGCCTCTATTGTTATTGTTGAAGTTGTGTCCACCTCTGCCTGTATTGCTGCCATATCCACCTCTTCCACTTCCTTTCTGGGTCTTCCCATTGAACCAACAATTTTGAGTGGTGTGGTTGGTCTTATTGCAGATGGCACAAGGTTGAACATTCTGAACTTTGGCTTTATCTTGCTTTGGTCCTTTCTTCTTACCTTTCCACTTGCTCTTTCTTGCGAAGTTGGCTTGGGAAGTCTCCTCTTCATCTTCTTCCTTCTTCTTGCCTTTCTCCTTCTTATCCTTCTTATCTGCATATACAGCACTCGTTGAATTACCATGATAAGAGTTACCTTCTTTTATGCTATTTTTGGCCTCTTGATTGAAGAGTTGTCCAAGAAAGATGCTGAAGTCTGGAGTCTGCACATCCATGATGAGATCATAAGCCGTCGTGAAGGATTTCCATTGCTTATCACTTCAAATCCTCTTCAGAATTTGCCTCATGATAGCCTCTTCTTCAATCAGCTCTCCAATGGATGCTAACTGATCCACAACCTCCTTGACCTTGGTAACAAACTCCATGATGGTTTGTTTAGGTACCTTCTTCATTTGGTTGAATTCGTTCCAAAGATGATTCTTTCTTGCTTTTATACTAGCAGAAAAGAAAGTCTCAAGGGCATCCCAAGTCTCTTGAGATGTTTTGCATCCTCTAATATGTGGTAATAGAAAGTTAGAGATAGATTTTAGTATGTAGGACCATGCTTGAGCATCCCTTGCACACCAAAGTGTGAGCTTATTTGTATTCTCTTGTGTAATTCCTTCTTTGGATCTTGGAATAGGCATAACTTCATCACGTGCTACAATTCCATAAAGATTTTTACTTTGCAAATAAGCCTCCATTCTGATTTGCCAAGGTGCATAATTGTGTCGATCAAGCTTCTCGATCATTGAAGGAAAGTCGTCACCCATCGTGATCTGGCTTTGATACCACTGAAAGAACTTTGAGAAGCTTGTCGGAGGTAGAAAAGTGAGTTTCAAAGCGACGACGTTTGGTCCAACCAACCAGCACAAGACTAGCCCTTGATCTTCTGGAGACTCAAATAGAGCTTATAGGCATATGAGAAGTGCAAAGAAATGCACTATGTACTTTGGAGCATCAAGGAGAAGAAGTCGATACAAAACAGATAGGTTTGCGCTGGACTAGCTCAAAAAACTTACTATCTATGGAAGAGACACTGAACTTCAAATGCTCATAGCGATCAGTGTGATTAAAATTACAAACAATCCTTTTATGGGAGTGCTACACATATGGTTGAGTGTATATAATTCACAAAAGTATAAGGAATAGGCAAAATATGCTATAGGAATGAATCAGACACTCAACAATGGTACCTCCTATTTTTTAGGAATACGTAGAGATTGATCCCGAGACAAAAAAACTGAGATTCTCCCAATCTGCTGAACCAAATGCTACAAAATTTTACAAGAATAAAATAGAAACCAATACTTTCTAATGAGCCATCTCTCATCAAATTTGAAGCTTTGCCAAGACAACAAAAGCCTCTCAATGATTACTATTGGTGAAGAAGATGATGCAAAAAATTGAAGGAGCAAGACAATGATGGTCACAAGTGTACATATATTGCTTCCATGTGTATCGTACATGTGGTTTCAAGTATTTATATAGACTCTGAAGTGCTCCATGAGTTCTAAAAGTGGATTTTGAATTCAAATGAAGGTAGGAATGGTTGTTGGAGGGAATCAATTCACTTTCCTACAATCGAGGAAAAGTAAAGATCTTGTTTGATGTACTTTTAGGTGATTGATTGCTTGATTGAATGCAACTCAAACACCAAAAATTCGTGGGATTTGGGCTCTTTCTTTCTACTTTTACATGTGTAAAGCTCAAAGCTTTTACAATGGTAAAAGATCCATGAAAAATTAGTTTTAAAAAATACAATAAGTGAGCACAAGAAAAAAGAACTCTCCAATGTATATTCTTTCAACCCGATAGCCTTTGATGTAGATCAAATCCACCTCAAGCACATTGTAAGCTTGATGTTCCAATAGTACCTCCTTGTTCAAGTCAACATTCAAAAGTTTTGATTTGACATCTAACACAAAAACTTGCCAACTCATATGAGATGCTAGCATTAGTATGATGCAAATAGTGGTCATTAGAGCAAAAGATTCTTGAAAACCAAAACTCTTCACTAGTCAAAGTTCTTGTGCTACCAATGTGTCTTGATAGCATTCCAAGATTCCTTCTACCATGTCCT
Source organism: Ceratopteris richardii (assembly GCA_020310875.1). Classification (NCBI taxonomy): domain Eukaryota; kingdom Viridiplantae; phylum Streptophyta; class Polypodiopsida; order Polypodiales; family Pteridaceae; genus Ceratopteris; species Ceratopteris richardii. The sequence continues at coordinate 119,610,455 of CM035420.1, forward strand.
TGATTTGCCAGACCCACTTGGTGCTACTCAACTCCCATGCTTCATTTTTCATTAAGATGTCATAATAGTCTTGCATAACCTCCTTCCATGCCAGATCTACAAGTGCTTCATCTTCAACTATTGAGTTTGTTGCTTCCTTCTTAATCGCAACCATTGTGGCTATACTGACTATACAAGTAGAAGCCCACTTTTCCTCCGCTATTCTCTGTGATCTCCTTGGTCCTTCTACCTTCTCTTCAATAGTTGTGGGCATAGGATTAGTGATAACCAATTTGTTTGGCTGATTTTAAGTTGGTAAACTCTCTTCTCACCACCTGATGATGATGCTTCCTCTTGTTCATAGGTAGGGATGACTCTTGGGCCAAGTACATCGTGAATTACTCCTTTGCTTGATGATAAAATGGAAGCTCTTTTCTTGTCCTCCACTGCATGTGGCTGCTCCATAGATACCACATCACGACTCCCTTGTATCTTTTTTGCCTCGTTGTCATATAATATGAAAGCCCTTTGCTTTCCACAACGACCTAAGAAGATGCATCTCTTGCTTTTTGGTTCCAACTTGTTATTTCTATGACCTAGGAGAAGAGCATAGTACTCACTCTCAAAAACTTTAAAGTGTGAGACTAATGGATTCTTACCAATGTAGACTTCATGATGACTCTTTTTTATTTGATAAGGGAAATCACATGCCTTCCCTCATACACATTGTTATCTCAACAATGGTGTGAATATTGTATTCCATAATTCCATCATGTTGTGATGTGTGAGGTGTCAATGATTGACACTTTATCCCTTTGCACTTCCAAAAGCCTTCCAACTCCTCTAAGTTGAGCTCACCACCACCTCTTCTAAGCTTCTTCACACTTTTCCTTGGTTCATTTTCAACTATTTTTGGTTGTTCTTTAATCTCACCAAAGGCTTGAGCCTTATCACGAAGAAAGTACATCCACATCTTCTTGCTATAGTCGTTGACGATCACAACATAGGAAGATCCTCCCAAAGCTTGTATAGACATCTTACCACACAAGCTAGCACATACCAACACTAGAGGAGTCTTTGAATTGCTATTGATTTCTTGTGTGAATGTCTCTTTGTGTGGTTTGCCCATCATACAAGCTCTACAAGGTTCCTTCATTCATTCACTATAGGTAAGTGATGAAGAACAATACCATGCTTTTGCATCTCCTTCCATACTATCCTTGTCACCATGATGGGTGCTTGCTGAGGCTGCATAGAACTAGATTGACTTATATCATTCGTCAATTGATGAGATTCCTCCTTCACTTCATCTATCCTCTTGACATGACAATCTGCAATTACATGTCCCTTCCTTTTGCAATGGAAGCATTGTCCTTGAATCTTCTTTTTACTACTCCTCCTCTTTGCATTCTTACCTTTGGTTGAGGAAGTACCTTTACTTGATGCATTGGTGGAGATTGTAGCATCTCCTTGACAACTTCTTACTTGGGCTTTAAGGCGCAAATCCTCTTCCTTTGGTATTGAATAAAACCCTCAAATATCAAAGCTTGAGGTCCCACCTGAGTATTGAGAGTAGTTACCTTTCAGTCATACTTTGGTGGATTATTTTGGAGAAACCTTCAAGCTAGCCCCTTGCTAGTCTTTTGTATCCCTTCACAAGCCATTCCATCACATGGCGTCTTGATCTGAATGGATGCCTTCACCTTCTCTCCTTCTGCAAACATCTTTGCTTCCAATTGATTTTCTAAATTTTGAATGCATGTTTGGTTTCTTACTTCATAGTGACTCCTCATTATAATCCATGCCTCACTTTCCTTGTATGTATGTTGAAAAAGAGGTAGAATAGATATTTCCATACAATTGTTAGCTATATAATATAGTGCATTTGCATTCCTTATCTTCCAAGCTTGTAGAAGCTTTGCATCTAGGAGAATCGCCATACTTGGATCCAATGGTTCAAAGGTAGGTTATGGATCTTGCTCAGTTCCTATCACCATTTCCAAAAGATCATAAGAATCAAGGATAATTGTAATCTTGAGGTTCCAAAGAAAATAATTTGTACCATCGAACTTGCCTTCACTGAAGGTTGGTGGATGAACCCATAGTGTTTACATTTCCAAATGCATTGCACCAAGTCCACGTCCACTTCCACATCTAGATGCTAAAACCTCCATAGTGGTCAAGCCTTAGTGTCCCATGAACTTGAAGCCTTTTCCTCCCAAGATCTATGGTGTTGAAGCCTTTAGCTCTTTAGAAATCTAGCGTTGAAGCCTTTGCCTCCAACATGCTATAGTGTTAAAGCCTTTGACTCTCAAGAACTCCAATGTTGAAGCCTTTACCTACCACAAACTTTGGAGTTGAAGAATTTACCTCTCACAAGCTTGATTGTTGAAGCATTTCTTCTACAAATGCTAGAGTTGACTCCTTCACCTCCACGATCTCTGCAATCTTCAATACCTTCCTCAGCTCTCATACCAGAAAAAAATGATGAATAATGATTGAGTGGTGGGCTAGTGGTGTAAGTATAATACCATGTAGAGGTTACCACAAGACATATATAGGATGAAGGTTAGAGAGAGATATATATTGCTACTCATGGGAATAACACAAGAGATGTGGTAATAATGAAAAGTGGACTCAAGATGAGTAGAAGATGAACCCAATTCAATTTAACTCAAACTCATAACTCTAATACAATGGAACTAAAAGGCTACAAAATATATAAATGGTTCTATCCACACATGCACTCTATATATGGAGCTTAGATGGTGATCTAGATAGAAGCTAGCTGAAGGCCTATAGGCCAACACAATGGGTACTAAGTGTTGATATATTTAGGTAGTGATGTGTGTGAACACTTTAGGACCGCCGGGGTACTTTTTTCCCTCTTTAGGAGGTTTTTTTCCCCCGGCTTGTATATACGCCTATTGCCCTAATGGGCTACTTATCTTTGTACATTCTCTAGTAATACATTTCAGTATTGTGTGTTTGTGCTCCAAGCTTCTTCTTCTTCCTTGTGCTGTTCGCGTGCTTCCGCAGACGTCTATCTCCAACAATTGGTATCAGAGCAGGTCGTCACTTCTTCTAGGGCGCCGTCGACACTCCTTCGTTTGCAGTCTCAGATTCGCATGAAATTTGGTGAGCATACTCAGGGTGTTTTCGAGATAAAAACAACTTTGCTATGTGGTGCCGAAATCGCGATCTGAGCTTGTTTCGGCCTCCGAACGCACTATCACAGCGCTTGTGTAGGCTATTTCGTCCGTTTGTGCCAAAGGTATATACCAGTTTCTGTTCGCCAATTTAAGCGTCTCGAAGTCTGCTACAGGTCTAGCAGAACTCCTCTGGGCAGTTCTGTTCAACTTTTTGAGATACAGTCAATTTTCTGCATCAAGGTATTTTAGTCGCCGACCATGGCTGAATGCACTGATGTATTCCATATGTTGGCTGTTGAGGATAAGTTGGATGGTACCAACTACCCATTATGGGCTTATATGATGCGACATGTACTAGTTGAAAAAGGATTGTGGAACATTGTGCAGGGTGTTGAAAGACGTCCTGTTACACGTGTAACGACAGGTACTGCAAATACAGGTGTTGGAGCTGATGAAGATGGTGTCGAAGATGATATTCCACAGATTCCTATTCGTGTTGTTGTTTCTGTTGCACCTATTGCAGAGCAGATTCGTTGGGATGGCAGAGATGCCCAGGCACATGCATTGATAGCTTTGTCTGTCAAAGGTGCCATTATTCCTCACATTCGCTCTTGCAGAACAGCAAAGGATGCTTGGGATACACTTACCACTTTGTACCAGGCTAGGAATGAGGCTCGTGTTGCTTACCTCCGAAAACAGTTGGAGAGTGAGCACATGAATGAAGGTGATTCTATGGACAGTTTTCTTACAAAGATCAAAGACCTAAAGGAACAATTGATTTCTGCTGATGAGGTTATACCAGATAGCTCACTTGTGCAGACCGTTCTGAATGGTCTTCTTGATTCATATCAGAGTTTTGCCTCTACTCTTCGGTTGATGATGAAAGGCAATCCGAATGCCTTGTCATTTTAGGAATTAGTCTCTGTTCTGTTGCAGGAAGATCAGTCCAGGCAGAACAGGTCCATTATGCGTGTTGCAGATCAAGCTTTCCTGGCTAGTCAGAAGGGCAAAGGAAAATGGAGCTCTTCTACTAGTAAGCAGAAATCTGCAAATGCTGCACAATCGAAGAAACAGGATAAAGATGAGAAGAAATCAGAAAAGCAGAAATTGTTCTGCAAGTACTGTAAAGGAAATGATCATATTATAAAAAACTGTCCAAAACTGGCTGCTAAAGAGGCAAAGAAGAAAGAGGCTAGAATGGTTGTTGCAGAGGCCTCTACACCAAAATCAGAGTTTGCAAATCTTGTGCAGGAAGAAGAATGGGCCTTTACTACTGTCTGCAGTTTTGACCCATCTTCTCATGATCAGTGCATGTCTGTAGTAGACTCAGATGTTTGGTACTTTGACAGTGGGGCGACCAAACATATTACCTCGATGCGCAGTTTCTCCTCTTCACTCGAGCCTGCCCCTATAGGGAATACTGTCACATGCGCCCAAAACTCCTCTTATCCTGTTATGGGAGTTGATAAGATCATTCTGACTACTGCTGATGGTAGTTCTTTCACTTTGTCAGATGCTTTATTTGTGCCAGGGATCAAAAAGAACCTGTTATCATTTTTTGCATTAGCCAAGATTGGCTTGGTTGTGAAATTCGTTGATGACAAGTGTACAGTCCATGATCTCTCAAATGGCGATGTGATTATTGCTTCTGGCATTTCATGTCGTGGGCTGTATAAGCTCATAGACTATGAAAGATCTGTGAATGATTCGGCATGTGCAGTTCATGATTCTCAGGCTATGTCAGATGCAAAGCTTTGGCATGCACGCTTTGGTCATCTGAATTTTGCTAGTTTGTTACGCCTGCAGAAATCTGAAATGGTGTCCTCTTTGCCCAAACTTGAGGCACCAGGAAAACATATTCGCGAAGGCTATATTTTGGGCAAAATGCAGCGTTCTTCCTTTCCAAAAGATGGTTCAGTTCGGGCTACGCAGAAATTGCAGCTTGTACATAGTGATGTCTGTGGTCCTATGTAGACACCCTCTTTTGGAAATTACCTTTACTTCGTGACTTTCATTGATGATTTTTCTAGGCATGCATGGGTATATCCACTCAAAGCAAAGTCCGAAGTGTTCATGTGCTTCAAACAGTTTTTGGTTTTGGCTGAAAATCTGTCAGCATGTAAAATGGGCACCCTCCGTTCTGATCGAGGGGGGGAATATATGTCTTCAAATTTTAATGCATTTCTGGCTGAACATGGGATTAAACACCAGTGTATAGTGCCGTATACACCTCAACAGAATGGAGTTGCTGAACGAAAGAACAGGTCACTCATGAAGATGGCGAGGTGCATGGTCAAAAGTCAGGCTTTACCACATAGTTTCTGGCTTGAGGCTGTCATGTGTGCAGCATATGTACTGAACAGGTGTCCCACTAAAGCGTTGCAGTCTATCACTCCATATGAGGCTTAGCATGACCGCAAGCCATCTGTTGCTCATCTGCGTGTTTTTGGTTGTTTGGCATATGCATTAGTGCCTGAACAACATCGCAGAAAATTGGATGATAAGGCAGTAAAATGTATTTTTGTTGGGTACAGTTCTGAAAGTAAAGGCTATCGTCTTTATCATCCACAGACTAAACGCATTCTGGTTAGTTGTGATGTTGTCTTTGTGGAAGATGCTATTCAGCCATTGCTTTCATGTACTAAGGAGACATCTGTTAGCTCCAAAGACATGTATGATACTTTGATGCCTCTTTTTACAGGTGGACAGGCTAGTGCTGGTCCTAATGAGGCAACTTCTCAACCTTTGCAGGTTTCATATGATGATGCAGATCATTCCATTTCTGATGCAGATTTACATGATGCACTTGTTGATGAGAGAGCTGATATTGAGCAGGCAAAAACTATGCCAAAATGGCTGGTGCAGACTTTGCCTGACAGCAAATTAGATGCACCTTTGTCATATCGTACTCGTTCAGGCTCTCATAGTTCCTTCTTTGCATCACATTGCTATGCTATGGCTGCATCTAGTCTCTGTGATGAGAATGAGCCTGTTTCTTTTGATGAAGCACAAAATTCAGAAAATTGGATGGCTGCTATGCAATCTGAATATGATGCTATAATGAAGAATGGTACGTGGTCTTTATGTGACTTGCCTCCTGGCAAGAAGGCCATTGGCACTAAGTGGGTATACAAGCTGAAGCGTAAACCTGATGGTACAGTTGACAGGTATAAGGCTAGGCTTGTTGCAAAGGGTTATGCACATGAAAGAGGCATTGATTTTGATGAGACCTTTGCACCTACATGCCGTATGACTACTGTTCGGAGCATTTGTGCACTTGCAGCCCATCACGGTTGGAATGTACATCAGTTGGACATTAAAACAACATTTATGAATGGTGACTTGCATGAAGAAGTGTATGTTTTTCAGCCCCGTGGCTTTGTGCAGAAAGGGCATGAAAACCAGGTTTGCAGGTTAAAGAAGGCATTATATGGTTTAAAGCAAGCACCACGTGCTTGGTATGAGAAGATACATGCCTATCTTATTGCACATGGTTTTGAGAACAGTCCAACTGAAAGCACCTTATATGTTAAACGTGCTAATGATGTGCTTCTGATCATTGTTGTCTATGTTGATGACATGCTGCTCACTGGTCCTATTGAGACACATATTGCTGATTTTAAGGCTGATTTGCATGCCTCATTTGAGATGTCTGATTTGGGGCATTTGCATCACTATTTGGGCATTCAGTTTATGCACGTTGATGGTGGAATGGCTTTGTGTCAAACGAAATATATTGACACATTATTGCAGCGTTTTGGCCTTGAAGACTGTAAGCCTATTGCCTCTCCTATGGAGACATGTTTACGATTGAGTCTTCATGATGCTGGAGATGCATTTGATGCTGTTCTCGATCAGCAGGCTGTTGGATGCTTGATTTACTTATGCATTACTCGGCCAGATATTCAGTTTGCTATCTCACAGATGAGCAGGTTTATGCATTGCCGAGGAGTCACGCATTGGAAAGCGGTTAAGCGCATCTTTCGCTACTTGAGTGGTACTCGGCTACTTGGGTTGTTTTATCCCAAGGGGGGATCACTACCGCCAGATTTGCATGCTTTTTCTGGCTCAGATTGGGCTGGTTGCTATGACACTCATGTGTCCACCAGTGGTTTTTGCTTCATGCTTGGTAGCTCATGTATATCTTGGTTGAGCAAGAAGCAGCCTACTGTGGCCACTTCCAGTTGTGAGGCTAAGTATAGGGCAACTTTCACAACGACTGTTGAGTGTGTGTGGCTCAGACGCCTTATGGCTGATTTGGGTGTTGGCCAGTCTTCTGCCACCACCATCTTCACTGACAGTCAGAGCGCATTGGCAGTTGTGAGGAACCCTGTGTTCCATGCTCGCACTAAGCACATTAAGGTGCATTATCACTATGTCAGGGAGAGGTTCTCTGCTGGGGAGATCAGCTTGGCATATGTGCCCACGTAGGAGAACATTGCAGTCCTTTTCACGAAGGCTCTGCCTAGGGAGAAGTTTGAAGCTTTCCGCAAAGCTTTGGGCTTACTTCCTTTTGTAGAGTGATTTCCACATAGCTTGGCACTTCCTTATAGATGAGTGCCAGCTCCTTGTTCACCGCATCACTCCCAGGGGGGATTTGTTGATATATTTAGGTAGTGATGTGTGAACACTTTAGGACCGCCGGGGCACTTTTTTCCCTCTTTAAGAGGTTTTTTTCCCCCGGCTTGTATATACGCCTATTGCCCTAATGGGCTACTTATCTTTGTACATTCTCTAGTAATACATTTCAGTATTGTGTGTTTGTGCTCCAAGCTTCTTCTTCTTCCTTGTGTTGTTCGCGTGCTTCCGCAGACGTCTATCTCCAACACTAAGATGGACATCCTAATGGTTCCAAACACCACAAATGATGATCCTACATGTGGAGGGGACCATCCTTATAAGGTCCTCCAAGCCTAAGTTGGCCTACCCATGTTCTAAGGTTGTAGTAGATTGATCCATGCTCAAAATAATCTCCACCATTGATTTATGGGGTGAATCTAATGGTAGAAAGGTAGGATCAACAACCATTTGTTTGTAGCCCTTGATCTTGCTTAATCCACACTTATTCACTTCTTCTTTGTTAAATGGATTGATCTCACAAGAAACTCCCACGATTCTCCTCTTCTTTGCACATACACTAAAATAACCACCTGTCAATCAACTTACAACTATATCAAAATCAAGTGAGGCACAAGAAAGGCCACATAACCTTGGAAGAAACACCTCTCAAATGGCTAAGAAATCTTTTTTACCCAATTCTCTTGTGAGAACACATGCCTCACACAAATGCATCTTAGTCATTGAAGCATTCCAATAGTTGCTTGCTGCGAATTTGCAATACATGTGAGTCAAGAATGGAGTTCTAAAATAGGCAAGATTGAGCAAGAAAACATTGTGGGAAAAGTTTTGACTAATAGGATTCCGATCATGTCAACGGCAATGATTGGGAGAATAGGTTTCACCTGATAAAAACCATTGTGCTTTTGACATTGGGGGATACTTCATGCCCAAGGGATTCGAGAAGTTCTTAATAACTTAAGGCAAGAAATTCAAAAGGCCTATTTGCACATCCCTAAATGATGGTCAAGGTTTCCATGCAAGAAATCAGATCTTAAGATCTCTACCTTACAACCAAAGACATCCAACAGAGAGGGGTAATACATGCACCACCACCATCATCACATGTAATATTTTCATATGTTGTGTATCGTATGCCTCATTGGGTCAGTAAAAAAAATCCATTTGTATAGCTAAGGCATCTCCTTCAACCTATAACCCTTGAGCACATCACTCAAGACCCACATCTTTTGCATGATTTTCAATGAATGCATCTAAAGTTGCATTCATACGGTCACTCCGCAAGGTTGTGCATCAAACACAAATTGCCTTATACCCATGTATTGCACCAAGCACTCCCCCTATGATTACTTCCACAATCGATCTCTAATAAATTTTCTATTATTTTTAAGTAGCGGAAGTAGCTCCCTTTCTTTTATTTCTCACATCAAACACAACCAATCTTGATCCATCTTCGTTTTTTTTTCCGCCGATTTTGATTCTTTTAAGGGGTAATAATTCACTCACGGACATCATCATTCCATAATCTTTTATTTTCCTTTAGGACATACTTTATTTTTCTTTTCAAGCCTACATGTAAAAGATATTCAAAAATGTAAAAAATGGTCTCCAAAAAGATACAATCTAATTGTCAAGAGCTTTTGTAGTTTCTACCTACATTACTATAACACACATATGCAACGCCTAAAATTTTTGTTTTAACACCCATGATCATTCTAGATGCCCGCAAGATGTTTGTGGAGGATGATAGAAGCAATGAGGAAGCTTAGAAAGTCACCAAAGAATCAAATTCAACAAGATCAAAGCTGAATCAATGGATGAGGACTACAATAAGAGGGAAGTGCAAGCTTTAAAGTGATGGAAGGAGGGGTCCACCAATTTTTTGCAACTCAAACTTGTCCCATTTTTTAACCCAAAATATTTGTAGAATGCCTATTTTTGGCATAAAACCATATTTTCTTGTAAACCAGGTGCACTAACTCATTTTCACCCATAAATACATCTTTAGGTTGTCTTCTTAAGTAAAAGATACTTGCTTCATCATAGATAACATACAAAGAAGTAGTTGTATCCCAAGCTTGTCTTGAGGTAGTCCCTAAACAAACATGCAGAACAATATGTTGCTTCGTAGAAAGAAGAATCAATGCATGAGCTTGCACGTTTTTTCCATCCCATCCTGCATAGGTAGAGAAGGTATAGTCAACGTACTTGAAGAGAAACTTGAATCTATGACTATAGGCTATTTAGTAGAAGAACCATTGGGTCACTTCTCAACATTTGCCACTATGTTCAATAGTTCATTAGCAACAAGAACATACTTCATCGTGTAAGAACACAATGGATAGTTTGTCCCATAAAGCTTACCTTCAACTTGAATCATGCCAAACAAGTCATTGTTTCTTTCCATTGCACCAAAGACCTCTAAAGAAGCAAGATATGTTGCTATATTTAGGTAGTGATGTGTGTGAACACACTAGGACTGCTAGAGCACTTTTTTCCCTCTTTAAGAGGTTTTTTCGCTCGGCTTCTAAATACACATATAGCCCTAACATGTTACTTATCTTTGTACATTATAGTGGTAATACATTCAGTATTATTGTGTGTTTTGCTCCAAGCTTCTTCTTCTTCCTTGTGCTATTCACATCCTTCTACAGACCTCGAACTCCAACAATTGGTATCAGAGCAGGTTGCTGCTTCATCTAGGGTGTCGTCGATGCCCCTCTAATCACAGGCCCAATCACAGACTCAAAATCACATGAAATTTTGTGAGCATACTCAAGGTGATTAGAAGATCAAAATTGCTTCACTTTGTTGTGATGAAATCACAATCTGAGCTTGTTTTGGCCTCCGAACGCACTACCATAGTGCTTGTGCAAGCTATTTCATCTTTTTGTGCCAAAGATATATAAAGGTTTCAATTTTTGAGTATAAGCGTCTCAAGGTCTGCTACAGGTTTAGAAGAACGTGTCAGGGTAGTTCTTTTCAACTTTTTCAGATACAATCATTTTTCTACATCACTATATTTTAGTTAGTGGCCATAGCTGAAAGTAGTGATTTATTCCATGTGTTGGTTGTTGAGGATAAGTTGGATGGTACCGATTACCCATTGTGGGATTATATGATGCAACATGTATTGGTTGCACAAGGACCATGAAACATTGTGCACGATGTTGAAAAATGTCCTATTACACTTGTAAATATAGGTATTGAAGCTGATGCAGATGACATTGAAGATGCTAATATTCTTCAGATTCTTATTCACGCTATGATTTTTGCTTCACCTATTGCAAAGCAAAATTGTCAGGATGGCAAAGATGCTCAGGCACATGCATTGATAGTTTTGTCTATCAAACATGCCATTATTCCTCACATTTCCTCTTGCAAAACAGCTAAGGATGCTTGGGATACACTTACCACATTGTACCAAGCTAGAAATGAGGCTCGTGTTGCTTACCTCCGAAATCAATTGGAGAGTGAGCATATGAATGAATGTGATTCTATGGAAAATTTTCTAACAAAGCTCAAGGATTTGAAGGAACAATTGATTTCTACTAATGAAGTCCTTCCTGACAGTTCACTTGTGCAAACTATTCCGAATGCTCTTCCTGACTCATATCAGAGTTTTGCTTCTACTCTTTGTTTGACGATGAAAGGCAATCCAAATGCCTTAACATTTGAAGATTTAGTTTCTGTTTTGCTATAGGAAGATCAGTCTAGGCAAAACAGGTCCATTATGCGTGTTGGAGATAATGCTAAAAGTAGAAATTGTTTTGCAAATACTCTAAAGTAAATGATCATGTCATTAACAGCTATCCAAAACTTGCTGCTAAAGAGGCAAAGAAGAAAGAGGTTGGAATGGTTGTTGTAGAGGCCTCTACATCGATTACAGAGTCTGGTCATCTTGTGCAGAATGAAGAATGGGTGTTTACTACTGTTTGCAGTTTTGACCCATCTTCTCATGAGAAGTGTATGTCTGCAATAGACTCACATGTTTGGTATTTTGATAGTGCGGCAACCAAACATATTACCTTGCAGCATAGTTTCTTCACTTCACTCGAGCCTGCCCCCATAGGGAATACTGTCACATGCACCAAAAACTCCTCTTATGCTATCATGGAAGCTGGTAAGATCATTCTTACTACTATTGATGGAAGTTCTTTCACTTTGTCAGATGCTTTATTTGTGCCAAGGATCAAGAAGAATATATTATCAGTTTCCACTTTAGTCAAGATTGGCTTTGTTGTGAAATTTGTTGATGATAGGTGTACAATTCATGATCTATCAAATGGTACCGTGATTATTACTTCTGACATTTTATGTCGTAGGCTGTATAAGCTCATACACAATGAGAAATATGTGAAAGATTCAACATGTGCAACACATGATTCTCAGGATATGTAAGATGCAAAGCTTTGGCATGCACGCTTTGGTCATCTCAATTTTGCTAGTTTCCTATGTCTGCAAAAATCTAGAATGGTGTCCTCTTTGCCCAAACTTGAGGCACCCAATAAACATGTCTGTGAAGGCTCTATTTTGGGCAAAATGCAACATTCCTCCTTTCCAAAAGATGGTTCACTTTGAGCTTCTAAAAAAGTGGAGCTTGTTCACATTGATGTCTGTAGTCCTATGCAAACACCCTCTTTTGGAAATTATCTTTACTTCGTGACTTTCATCGATGATGTTTCCAAGCATGCATGGGTATATTCATTGAAGGCAAAGTCCAAAGTGTTTATGTGCTTTAAACAATTTTTGGTTTTCGTTGAAAATCTATCAGCATGTAAAATGGGCACCCTCTCTTCTCATTGAGGGGGGGAGGGCATATATGTATTTTGAATTTAATGCATTTTTGGTTGAACTTCAGATAAAACATCAATGTACAGTGCTGTATACACCTCAACAGAATGGATTTGTTGAACGGAAGAACATCACTAATTGAGATAGCGAGGTGTATGGTCAAGAGTCAAGCTTTACCACATAGTTTCTGGCTTGAGGTTGTTATGTGTGCAGCATATGTACTTAACAGGTGTCCCACTAAAGCATTGTAGTCTATCACCCCACATGAGGCTTCGCAGGGTCGTAAGCCATCTGTTGCACATCTCTGTGTTTTTGGTTGTCTAGCGTATGCATTAATGCCTCAATAGCATCGCACAAAATTGGATGATAAAGCAGTAAAATGTATTTTTGTTGGGTACAATTCTTAAAGAAAAGGCTATCATCTCTATCATCCAAATAATAAATGTATTTTGGTTAGCCATGATGTTGTTTTTGTGGAAGATGCTATTCAACCATTACTTTAATGTACTAAGGAGACATCTATTAGCTCCAAAGACATGTACGATATTTTGCTGCCTCTTTTTTACAGGTGGATAGTCTAGTGCTTGTCCTAATGAGGCAACTTCTTAGCCTTTGTAGGTTTCATGTGATGATGCATATCATTCCAGTTTTTATGCAAATTTACATGACACACTTGTTGATGAGAGAGCTGATATTGACAAGGCAAAAGCTATGCCAAAATGGATGGTGCAAACTTTGCATGACAACAAACTAGATGGACCTCTGTCATACCATACTCATTCAAGCCCTCATAGTGCCTCTTTTGCCTCACATTGCTATGCTATGGCTGCTTCTAGTCTCTGTGATGAGACAGAGCCTATTTCGTTTGATGAAGCATAAAATTATGAACATTGGATGGCTGTAATGCAATTTGAATATGATGCTATCATGAAAAATGGTACCTAGTCTTTATGTGACTTGCCTCTTGGCATGATGACCATTGGTACTAATTGGGTATACAAGCTGAAGTGTAGACCTGATGGAACAATTGACAAGTATAAAGCTAGGCTTGTTGCAAAAGGTTATGTGCAAGAAAAAGGCATTGATTTTGATGAGACCTTTGCACCTACATGCGGAATGACTATTGTTCATAGCATCTGTGCAGGTGCAGCTCATCATGGTTGGAATGTACATCAGTTGGACGTTAAAACATCATTTTTGAATGGTGAATTTCATGAAAAAGTGTATGTTTTTCAACCCCATGGGTTTGTGCAAAAAGGGCATGAAAACCTGGTGTGTAGGTTAAAGAAGGCATTATATGGTTTAAAGCAAGCATCACATGCTTGGTATGAAAAGATACATGCCTATCTCATTGCACATGGTTTTGAGAACAATCCAACTGAGAGCACCTTATATGTTAAGCGTGCTAATGATGTGCTTCTGATCATTGTTGTGTATGTTGATGACATGCTGCTCACAGGCCCTCATGACATGCATATTGCTGATTTTAGGGCTGATTTGTATGCCTCATTTGAGATGTCTCATTTTGGGCATTTGCGTCATTATTTGCACATTCAGTTTATGCAAGTTGATGATGGAATGGATTTGTGTCAAACAAAATATATTGATGAATTATTGTAGCATTTTTGCCTTGAAGATTGTAAGCCTATTACCACTCCTATGGAGACAAGTTTACGATTGAGTCTTCATGATGTTGGAGATGCATTTGATGTTGTTCTCTATTAGCAAGTTTTTGGATGCTTGATTTACTTATGCATTACTCGACCAGATATTCAGTTTGCTATCTCATAGATGAGCAAGTTTATGCATTGCCCAAGTGTCAAGCAGTGGCAGGCCGTTAAGGGCATCTTTCACTTGGATTATGTTATCCCAAGGGGGATCACTACCACCAGATCTACATGCTATTTTTGACTCTGACTGGGCTGGTTGCTATGAAACTCATGTGTCCACTAGTGGTTTTTGCTTCATGATTGGTAGCTCATGCATATCTTGGCTGAGCAAGATGCAGCCTACTTTGGCCACTTCCAGTTGTGAGGCTGAGTATAGGGCAGCTTTGACAGTGACTGTTGAGTGTGTGTGGCTCAGATGCCTTATGGTTATTTATGTGTTGGTCAATCTTCTGCCACCATCTTCACTGACAATCAAAGCACATTGGCAATTGTGAGGAGCCATGTGTTCCATGCTCACACTAAGCACATTGAGGTGCATTATCATTATGTCAGGGAGAGGCTCTCTGCTGGAGAGATCAGCTTGGCATATGTGCTCATGCAGGAGAACATTGCAAACCTTTTCATGAAGGCTCTACCTAGGGAGGAGTTTTAAGGTTTCTGCAAAGCTTTGGCCTTACTTCCTTTTGTGGATTGATTCCACATAGCTTGGCACTTCTTTATACATGAGTGCGAGCTCCTTGTTCACTGCATCACTCCCGAGGGGATTTGTTGATATATCTAGGTAGTGATGTGTGTGAACACACTAGGATTGCTAGAGCACTTTTTTCCCTCGGCTTGTATATACACCTATAGCCCTAATGAGTTAATTATCTTTGTACATTCTAGTGGTAATACATTCAGTATTGTGTGTTCTGCTCCAAGATTCTTCTTCTTCCTTGTACTATTCGCATGCTTTTGCAGATCTCAAACTCCAACAACATATGAATTTTCAACAAAGTTAAAATGGAAGCTAAAACATAGCTCACAATTAGTAACTTTGATGGAAATTTTGACTACACAAATGGCTTTGAAAGGGGGATAAGACCCCAATTAATGTCCATGTGAAATCGAAATGACCACCGAACATTTTTGTATATATTCTTTAATAAAACATATATTGGTCTCATCAACCACAGACTAGAAGTTTGATGGCATTTGTAAAACCAAGGTAGTTGGCCTGATAAGCTTATCTTTAATTTGAAACATGCCAAACAGGTCATTGTTTCTTGCCATTGCACCATAAGACCTCTAAAGTGGCAAGATACGAATTTCAACAAAACTAAAATGGAATTTGAAATGTAGCTCACAATTTGTAACTCTAATGACAATTTTGACTACACAAATGGCTTTGAAAGGGGGATAAAACCCTAGAATAGTAGCATAACTAGTGGAAATGATATCGGAGTGGTGAAATTTGTGTTACCATTAATGTCCATGTGAAATGCAAATGCCCACTTGACATTTTTTATATATTCTTTAATAAACATACATTATTCTCGCCAACCACAAACTTGAAGCTACAGAGCATTTGTAAGACCTAGGAAATTTGTATTCATGGTCTCTATGTACTCTGTATTTTGCATATTCTATAGGTATGTGTAGAGTACCATGTGTGTTGCCTAGAGGTTGGGTTTTTCCTATTGTGAGAGCATTCTTGTGAATCTCTTTCAAAGGAAAATCCATCATAGTGCATTTCCATCACACCATTTCACTGGTATTATAGTTGACAAGAAAATGTTTTTTGCTATTATGTAAGCATAGTGAGCACCATTGATTCCTGACACTTTTTGGCTTGTAGAGGCTTCCTCCAAGGGTTATGACTAAGGTTGCGACCAAGACATAGACCTAACATACCTTTTCATCTATTGTTTGCAATCTTGGTTGCATATGAGGAAGGACTTCAGTGATCAAAGAAGTCAAAGTACTAGTACTTCTGAGGAGGTCACCCATTATGATAGTGTTCCCCCTAAGGCACGCTTAACTAGCAGGGTTCCCTACCACTAAGCCCTAGGTGTTTGGTGATTTGTAAGATTGAAGATACTTAAGGTTAGCACTATTGTGGAGCCTTCAAAGTGTCCTCTTGGGCTCCCTACATCGACTTTCTAAGAGTTTCTTTGGGTGCAAAGTTAAGGAGAATTAGACGTTGATTTTACAATTTTGGGACACTTTTTACTACATACATGGAAAGATTGGTCCAAAGTTCAAGCTTGGTGCTAGAGGCACTTGAGATTGTCTCCTTGATAGTGTAAATTCAGCTTCATCCACAAGTTTTCAACTCTTGAGTCTTCCTTATACATTTCTTCGAAGGCTTTCAATTGTGGTGGGAGCATCTGTTGCAAGTTTATTCATTTTTTTTGTCAAAAGAATGGAATTGACTGACACTTATAGGTGTTGTGGACTAGTGTTTGGCCTCTAAATTCAATCGTATAGTGACATTTTATTGCATATATTGAGCACATACACACTATGTATACTTCTGTGGAAATCTTTGATAAAATTAAGTGTATGAAAGCTAATAGCTATTATCATTGCCTTTGTATAGAGATGAAATGCCAATACAAACGCACACACCTTCATACATACATAGGTTAATGGATGCACGTTAAAAAAAGAAGATTCACTAAAATCTCCTGGAATAAAAAGAAGTAAATGTATAGATGCATTCACACATGCAAACAAACATGCATATACGTAAATGCACACACATTTAAGTGCAGGTACATTCATACACAACATGGAGACCCACACAGCCTCATGCGCGCACAAACACATATTGACGTAAAAATATACATAAAACACATAAATACATACATACAAAACGAATAGATGTATGTGTAAGGTATATGTGTATGTACATACATATAAAATGAATAGATGTATATGCGTATGTATGTGTAAGGTAGATGAATATCGTTATACCATCCTGTATATGTCGTTATGCCATTATATATATATATATATATATAAATATAAATAAGATCCTGTGTAGAGAAGCTATTCGTTGAATGATCGATTGGGAATGATCTATGGCCCATTTCTGTCTCAGTGGCGGATATACGTCTGACGTGACCATACGAGGTCGACTACGTTCTCAAAATAATGTTGAAGGACTGGACGACGTCACGATTACGTATGGTTTCCATACGTCATGCATGAGGAGCTATATACACGTTCGCCATGCTACTCTGCTCTTCGACTACGCCAAACTTCGGGGATCAAACATGCATGGACGCGCGCGCGCGCACACACACACACATATATATATATATATATATATATATATATATATATATATATATATATATATATATATATATATATATATATATATATAGAGGGGGAAATGATAGGTACGAGATGGTTGAATCACACTTTACGAGAGAGGATTAGGAAATAATTCTCAATTATAGATTTTGAGGTAAGTGGTTAACGTATCATAATCCTAATCAGTAGGTCATGAGTTCAATTTTCACAATTGGTATTGGAGTCTAAGACATAAATCTTGGGCAAAGTGAATTGAAGGTGTGCGTGACACTTTGAGAAAGTGGCCCAAAAAAGATTAGAGTGTATTTCTCAATCCATAAAACATATTTAAATGTGTAAGATACAGTTGGAAATCTCATTCGATTAGAGTGTATTTCTCAATCCATAAAACAAATCTAAATGTGTAAGATATCGTTGGAAAGCTCTAGGAATGAACTTTCTAATAGAAGCACTACACTGATGGTGTAATATAGTTTACATGGGTGAGAACTTTGTAAACTGAGCAAAGGCTAAATCTTGTCTCGATGAAAACCAAATGAACATATTCCAGATAAAGAATATAAAAAAAACACATTTTCAATGAGCTTACATATCAAAATTTTGCT
This sequence comes from Ceratopteris richardii, assembly GCA_020310875.1. NCBI lineage: Eukaryota > Viridiplantae > Streptophyta > Polypodiopsida > Polypodiales > Pteridaceae > Ceratopteris > Ceratopteris richardii. Next base: position 119,628,536 of record CM035420.1, read on the forward strand.
AATGCAAAGGATACCAAGTATGGATGAGAATGTTCTGAACGTAAAACACCAAACTTCAAGATTCCCATTATATTCTAAAAAAGAAATCTAAGGCTAGTTAGACTTTTTGCTAGGACTTTACGAAACAAGAGAAATACATTGACAAGATACTATAGAAGGTATTTAATAATTGTAGAACATTGTTCCAAATTTTACATTTTTTCCATGTAATTGGTTCCTTTTTTGAAGTCGTTTTCTCTTTCAATGCATAGAAAAAAGGAAGTGCTCCACGGTATTAAATTTGTTTTTTAACAAAATGGAATTTCGGCTAGGCCTAGCCTCCGTGTGAATTAATTTAAAAACCAGATTTATTTTTGTAAAATAAAGGTACATAGTATCCATGGGACCTTGCGGATCCCACAAAGGGGGATAAAATGGCCCGAAAGCAATAGAACAATGATGGTTCAAAGGAGAAAACAAGGTCTACGAGCAGGCAAGACAATCAAAACCATAAAAAGTTACAAATCATTATGAGAAGGCTACAAAGATGGTTAATAACCTTTTCGTTTCCCTTATGGGAGACCCAATTGCTTTGGATCTTGGGTTTCTCCAAAAGAAACATTCTAGGGTGTGTGAAGAGAGGTTAGAGACTTTTCAACAATATTGTTCTTGTAGATTGCATTAGAAATAACAATAATTACCGTTATACACACCTAGAAGTACATGGCATATGATGTCAAATACATCATATGCAACGCTATCGAAAATGTAACTCGCAATATACAATAAGCTAATTGAACCGTGAAGGAAATATAAGCGAATTGAACACTCAAGGAACAAACATTCGTTCACGCACACATACACACACACTCACACACACACACACACATATATATATATATATATATATATATATATATATATATATATATATATATATATATATATATATATATATACAGAGTTAGATTCAAAAAATGACGGGTAGGAGATGGTTGAATCACATCCTGAGAGGGAGGATTAAGAAATAATCCTCAACTATAATTTTTGGGGCAAGTGGTTAGCCTATGATACTCCTAATCGAAAGGTCATGAATTCAATTTTCATAATTGGTATTAGAACCTAAAAAGTAAATTTGGGCAAAGTGGATGGATGACATGCATGGCACTTTGAGAAAGTGGCCTAAGAAAGATTGGAGTGTATTTCCCAATCCATAGATCGGATCTAGTTGTGTAATTACCATTGGAAAGCTCTAGGAACGAAGTTTCTAATGGAAGCACTAGAATGATCATCTAAGATACCTTACATCGGCTATATACAAGTGTGTATAAAAAGTATATTGCATGCCAAAATAATGTTTACATGTCTTACATGTCACTAGTACATGTAAGATTACGTGTTAACCCCCCTCCCCTCCTTTTTTTTCTACGATAAGAAAAAGACATGACTTGGACGAATTACTCACCAGACAAAGAAAAAGACATGACTTCGACAAATACATTGATAATATACTATAGAAGATATTCAATAATTCTAGAACATTGTTCCAAATTTTATAAAAACATTTTCCATGTAATTGGTTCCTTTTTTAAACTCGTTTTCTCTTCGAAAGTCTTTAGATGCTAAATGTTTTGATCTTCTACAATGTATACACATTGTTTTCCATGGTTAGTTTTTTATGACATGTAAACTGTAGATGCTATTTGTTTTAAGGGTACCTAACGTTGAGTCACAAATAGATTCTAGTTTGTGGATTGTCTTTTCTCCCTATTCTAGATAACTTAGAAGGTATTTAAAGGCATAAAATCAATGCTTCGGATGCCTCAGGGTTTATCTGATGCTCGATGGATCCTTTTGGTTTGAAGCTCTAAATCGGAATAGTAGAAGTATCACATAGGATATTTCTTGAATTAGAAGAAACTTGGACATTCAAGATTCCTTCAAACAAAATGAAATGGTGCAAAAATTGGTCCTACATTAGAAGGGAGTTAAAATTTAAGGATTTTTTGTACCCCTTATAGAGAACAAGAAAGAAATCCTCATGTGGTACATTCTACATAGAGTGATCTTGACCAAGAGTGGTATCAAAGCTAAGATTTTTTCAGCTTCACATTTAGTTGCAGCGTTCGATTTCGAGAGGAACTGGAGTTTTAGTTGGTCCAACCCAACCCACGAGGAGCCGGGTCCAACATATATGAGGCTCCATGCCCCGTGTCTCCTTTGGAGGGGGCTAAAATAGCTTTTCGTATGACCACTCCCTTAGGGAGGGCTCACGTATCACCATGAGCATGTCGCTGACCATCAGGAACTTGCGTGGGACATCGCTGACATCAGGAGCTCGCGTGGATGTCATGAACTTATGCCCAGATATCACGTGCGAGAGTACTGGTGGTGAGAGCCAGTGTTGATTTTTGACGGCCGTATTGCCCGTTTTGGCCTTTTTTTACCGTAAAATACAATCAAAAAATATTTTTGACCTTCAAAAAATACATTAAAAATAGAAAATACAGGGAGGATCTTTAGATAACCTTCAAAACTGACGGGCATAGTAGACCGTCAAAATACAACACTGGTGAGAGCAACTGCGAGCGCTCCCCGCTGCTCTCTCCTGGATCCAAGAAGGGAGATTGTGACAGGGTTGTTTTTATATAGTCAAAGTTCTCTTAAATTCCTCGTATATGGGATTGGATGCCCACTCCACGACACTCCTTGGCATTCACGTCTTTGAACACGTTTGGTCAGCTTCTACAAATCGATGTTCGGAAAAGGTGGATGAGCGTAGTTTGGAGATGCCTATGCTTTGCTCTGCTCACATCAAAGAGTGCTTGGAGTCTTACTCAACCCACCTCATACACAATTTGCATGCAAATTTGGCACACCAAAAACACCAGGTAAGCTTCATCTTTTATTCCACACAAGAGAATAAGCCATCAAGGGATTTCTACCCACACGGTGGAAGGAGAGAGGAGAGAACCTTTCTTTCTCTTCCTCGTTCTTTCCTCAATTTGATTATTCGAATACATAGCATGTGGAATATTTTAACCATGAATAATCACACATGCGCAAGGTAAAAGAGAGCTCACTACGAGGTCCTCTTGAATGACCTATTTACCTCCATGGGAATACATGCGACTTCCTTGGAGGAGCTCATGAAGTAACAATGAAGTAAGAATGGATCTTTTTCATACCATATGTGACATTTATTTCCATTTGTTTCACGTCAATGCATGGACGATTACTTTTAGCCTACTAATTTTCGTGGAAACTCTTTAAGGAAGTATACTCATACTCTTGCATATGTGATGAGTTACATATAAAGTAATGACATGTATGCATCATGTGCATTGTTTTGCATATGGAAAGGAAAAACTTTATCATAATACCTGCTTATATAAGAAGCATGGTTCTTTTTGGAAATTTTCTTTTCCAATAGTAAGGGGTGCATGAGTGTGACATCCGTTAGATATTCATAAAGATTTTACCAATGGAGTGCATACATCAATGCATGACTACTAAAAACCAATGCATGATGGGGCAACCATAAGTTCTGAAAAGCTCCTCACTAGGATCAAAATAAACAATGAGGTTCGGGTAAGTCTTTTATTAAAGTTTCTTCTCAATTTTCATGCATGATTTTAAGATGCACACATGTGCACACAAGTAAGTATGAAAAGCCCTTGAGGGAATTCAACAATGGACGAGATAGGAGTTGAAACCAAGACCTCATTGTTTCCAATGGACAAGATGAGATGACCCAAGTCTATTTCATCAACATGAGAACATTCGATTGAAGTCAAGGGATGGACGAAGCTTAACTTCCAGATAAGTTTTCTGTCCTCTTTTCTTTTTCTTTCAAACCATGAATCATGTACTACATGCTGTAATAGAGATGAATGCATAAGTGGATTCATAGATATAAGTGACCCAATTTGCTTGGTCACATAAACAATTGATCATGGAAATAAGTTGCACTATGCATCAAGTTCATTGCTTTGAAAAGAAGTATTGGAGGTGCATTAAAACTGTCGTGGTTAGGAAGAATGCATCTAATGTATTGTTGAAACTCGCACATACTAAGTTTTATGGAGATTTTGCACCATCTGTTGGATAAACAAAGTTTTGAATTGGAACTTTTGCAAGCTTTAAGGAGGGGTTCAACTTCTAAACCTTATGCATGCAACGCCTTTTCCACTAAGGGTGTAAATGTTTTGGCATACACTAAACTATGTTCTTGGAATATATTACATGGGTTTTTGGGTAGAGAGGGATATTAAGTTCTTGAAGTTAAGTAGGATTTGATTTTATTAGTTTTTAGGAAGAATGGTGATAAGGCCAAATTGGCCACTATAAACCATTTAATTCCTTTAAGTTTGGCTTAGTCCAAATAATCCTAACTTCTTTAACTACCTTAAAACTAAAAATCCCTCTTATGGAAGTTTAAATTCCATAAAAACCCATGGCATGCCTGATCAGCAAGGCCATAGACTTAAGGTAGTAAGAAAAAAATTTTCTCTCTTAAAACCACGATACAATGGTGGTAACGTAGAGCACTATCTTCTCAAAGCTCTAAAGAAGAGAAAATATGGTATAACAGAATCTTAGTTTTGGAAGATGAAAATTATTAGTGCTTTTTGTTCAAGAAAAGTTCTTTGTTTGAAAGAACTACAGAACTATTTGGAGCTTTAGATTATTCTTCCAAGCAAATGCAAGGCATGAAGAGAAGGTAAAACTCAAGGGTTGTAATAAACCCTAAGTATCATTTTCTAAAGTCCTAGAAATAAAGGACTTTATAGTAAATGGAAGTACCATCTACTTCAACATAGAGATTTGATTTGCAAGTCAACTATTCTTTCTCACATTACTCATTGTGTCATAAAAGATGATATCTAGTTGAGATATAAACTAGCTCTATCATCAAGTGACATGAAAGGGATCTTGTAGAGTATATCTGAATCAAGGTATAATTGAAAAGCCAATTTTTTGAGACTAAGTTGCAATTGAGACTTGGTAAGTGGAAAGTCCACTCTAGCATAGGCAATACATATGCTCTACAGTGGAAATAACACTTACAAGTCCAAGAAGTAATAGATCTAACTTGAATAGAAGAAGGTTTGATCCCAAAACTCAAGCTAAAGTTACCTTTACTAAAGTGGAAGTGTAAGCCAGATGGTATGGGACATCTAAGTTTACACTACCAGTGAAGTAAATTCGGTGGTATGGGACATCGAATTTGTGGGTAATCTCAACTTGAACGTTCGGACATTTGTTCTGAGAAAGCAAAAAGCTCTGAATAGTTTTTTTAACCAGGAAGTCCAATAAAAGATTGAAAATAAACTCTTTCAAATACTTTTGAAAGAGCACAATTTTCAATTTACTCTCAGGTAGTTTTCGAGGATGAAAACTCTTAAGGAGGGGAGAAAGTCCCCAAGAACTTGCATCTTATGCCTTGAAAAGATTGAATAGGGTATTGAAAGGTAAAAGATATTCAAGAAATAGATAAAAGTTGAAGTACTTCCTTATATTCTAGTACTTCATATATCTTCATTACATCTTCCAACTAAATGAAGTTCTCAGAGATTGGGAATTCTCAAAGAACCCCAATGCAAGAGAAGACTTGCATATACCATTAGGATTGTATAAATCCTAAGTGGGATAGGAAAAGAAGTTGGATGAGCTATAAGCATAATCCTAAAAGTATATTTGATGCTTCATGTAGATAACATAACATACATTATGGATTCCAGTAATATAGACCTAAGGAGTATGGCTTCTTGTATGAAGCATAATAGCTAGATCCCCAAGTAAAACCCATGGGTAAAGCATTGAACATGAAGGGATCTATTGGAGAAAGACCTAGTCTTATCTCTTATTTTGGCTAAAGAAGAAAAGAAAGACAAAAGACCCAAGTAGGGCAAAGATCAAGTCAAACTTAAAGTTTGATAAGATAAGTCACACCACATTAATGGTTAACCAAATATTTAAGTAAGATTAGAGGTGGTGTAATCTGAGCACCTTAGTCCTTGCTCTTATAAATTTGGTACCATTGTATGAAGGGCATTTATAAGGACAAAAAAGGTGAGAAAGTATAGAGACAAAGTTATGTGGATTGGATGAAGAACCCACTGGTATGGGACGGTGGGTACTGAATCCCGTTGAGTACTTTTTCTTGAGGGCCAGAAGAAAAAGGGACTCATGATCCAATAGAAAACATCAGGAAGACAATGTCTAGGAATAGGCGTCTTCTTCAGTTATCCTCTCCAAGGGAAGAACAATTCTTCCAACAAGATACAAAAGGATCTATCTCTCATAGAGAGTTAGAAATAAAGGGAGGATCAACTTCTTTGAGTTTGAAGGTAAACTCCAGAGGATGAAGTTCTAAAAACTTCATCCAAAAGCATAACTTGAAATTCGAGAAACATAAAGATGATCTTAGGCCAAGCTTGAAAGAAAGCTCAAAAAAGATCATATTTTGGATACTTGATATTTCAAGTCAATTGAAGAATAAGAAAGATCTAGTTATGATGTCAACATAGGACATCTTTAATAGATCTATGATATAAGGGAGAGAATTTTGGAAGGATTAAGAAGACCTTTAAGGTTTGAGATTCAACTAAACATCCATAAGGATTAAGCAATATAGAAATGATTGGAATAATCTATTTTTACTTATGACCTTAAAGATAACACGATCTTTTACACTATGAGTTCCCATCTTGGGATGTAGTTATAAAGATCTAAATCTTTTTTGGAAGAACAAGTAAAATAGGTTTCAATCAATTGGAATCTACAATAGTTAGATTAATCCCTATGGATTCTAGTCCCTTAAAGTGGATTCTCAAACCTATGTAAAGTTTTGAAAGAACATTAAATCCACTTTTTGGTAAGCTACTCAAATTCTCTCTAAAGATAAAGAGGATGTTATATCCTTGTAAAAACTAGATAATCCACCTCTACCATTCTATTGGTTAGATAGGGATTATATAAGGAAATTCCCCTCTAAATTATTGGAGGCGAATTGCAAACAAGAAAATCCACCCATTTCACTAAAAGAGAGTGATTTGGGCAAGGGTTATGTGAGATTCATCTTCCTTTTATAACAAGTTGGATTCTAACTTGAGAGATGAATCTAACCTTAAGTAGCATTCATCTATTTTGCTAGGTTCATGCACTAGTAGTGCAAAGAGATCAACCAAGGTAGCAATTTAGTTGAAGTCACTTTGACTCCACCTAATCCACATGTTTGAGCTTTGGACACCTAGATGGCACATGGCTTAAACAAAGGAAATAGGCAAGGATGTTCTCTTCCACCCTTTTCATTCTTTCCATACTTTGCATTCGACTCAGTTCTTTTTCATATGCAAACAGCTAGATGGAACTTTGAATGATTGGGGCAGGGAATCAGACCACACATGGATTCTCCTCTTTAAAGATTCATTCAGGATAGAAATAACCCTTTTGAATTAAGAGGCGAATTAGAGAGATGAAGGCCATGATCTTTGAGATTGATCATGGAGCACGGGGGAATAGCCCAAGGTATATATCTCCACTTATTTCTGAGGACGGAAATGCTTTTAAGGGGGGGAGAATGTTGTATAATTACATGGGTCTAAGGGGTAGAACCCTTGGGTTTCTAGGTGTGAAACCCTTTAGATTTATGGTTTATTTACCCCTTTAGATGGGTCTTGAACCTTAGGGTTAATTCTCTAAGGTTGAGTACCTTAGGCTTGATTGGAAGCTTCTCCTAGCCACTTGGTTTGTACATGAGAGCTTGGAGAGACTTATTTAAGAAGTCATGTGATTTCATGTGATTTCCTAAGCTTGGAAACCATGTGAATACCTTATGGACCCATGTGAAGGAAGGTACACATGTCCTCTTGAGAAGGACTTACCCCCTTGGTCTTGGATTGGAGGGGTTGGTTGGGTGGAAACACATCTCTCTTCCTAGTGTGTGACCTTGCTAGTTAGTTTTCTTAGACTTCTTAGTTCAGTTGTGGGGAAGCTATGGAGCTCTCACACAACACATAAGTTCATATGAGATGTGTGATAAAAGGTGAAAGTAATCAAAGGAAATAAGGAAATCTCTTAGGCTTTCTCATTGCACCAACAACTCCCCCTCAAGTCTATGAAGCTTGTACCTTCAATTCTTCAAAATATCTTGCAATCCAATCATTTATTTGAGCCTTTTTATCTTGAGTCCATCCAATCCCTTTCTCATCATATATGTACATTGTTGATGAGTTAAAACATATGATAATTGAATCTCCTTGCTTGTAATGTTTTCCTTAAAATAATGATAACTTACTTCTATGTTTTTAGTCTTATCATTATAGATTGGTTAGCATCAAGAACTAGTGAACTGATGTTATCCCCAAAGATAAGAGGCATGGATAACTTAAGACCTAAATCATAGTACAAGTTCTTAATCCACATTGCTTCCTGAGTTTCATTTATAAGTCCTATTAATTTTGCTAGATTTGATGAGAGTGCAACACTAGGTTGCTTCTTTGTGGACCATGAAATCAATTTTGTATCTACAAAGGTGAGGTACCCAAATATGCTTCTTTTATCATCTTTCAATCGTGCCCCATCTACATCAGACAAGAGCTTGATGTCTATATGAGATGTGTAAGGATAGTACAAACCTTCATTGATTGTTCCCCTTAGATATTTGAGGATTCTCTTTGCTACTTCCATGGAGGTTTCCTTGGAGTGTGCATGAAATGGCTCAAAACACTTATTTGATAGCAAATATCCACTCTAAATAATGTAGCATAGTTTAGGCTATTGACAAGACTCTAACAGCTAATTCTATCCTCTATTTTCTCTCCTTCATGAGCACTAAACTTCAAGTTCATCTCCATAGGTGAACCTCCAACATTTGAATTCTCCATTTTGAATTTCACAATCATGTCTAAGGTACACACCTTTTTCTGTGTATACTAATTCCAATCCTAGGAAGTATTTAAGGAGAATTAGATCAATAATTCTAAATTCCTTTTTCATCTCAAGCTTAATCCTCCTTATTCCTTCACCATCACTACTTGTAATTATGATATGATCAACATGCACACATAGGCATATAACTTCAGATTGAATCCTCTTAATATAGAGGAAAGGATCAACCTTTCTCACATTTAATCCTTTATCTGCAAATAGGTAAGTAATGTGTGATTCCAAGCCCAAGGCGGTTACTTATGTTGGAGATAGACGTCTGCGGAAGCACGGAAACAGCACAAGGAAGAAGAAGAAGCTTGGAGCACAACACACAATACTGAATGTATTACTAGAGAATGTACAAAGATAAGTAGCCCATTAGGGCAACAGACATATAAGAGTCAAGGGAAAAAACCTCCTAAAGAGGGAAAAAAGTGCCTTGGTGGACCTAGAGTGTTCACACACATCACTACCTAAATATATCAATAAATCCCCCTTGGGAGTCATGCAGTGAACAAGTAGCTGGCACTCATGTATAAGGAAGTGCCAAGCTATGTGGAAATCACTCCATAAAAGAAAGTAAGCCCAAATCTTTGTGGACAAATGCCTTCTTTAACCTGCACAACTGGTTTTCATGCCCTTTCTACACAAAGCCATAGGGTTGAAAAACATACACTTCTTCATGCAAGTCACCATTCAGAAATATTGTTTTAATGTTAAACTGATGTACATTCCAACCATGATGGGTTGAAAGTGGACATATGCTCCGAACAATAGTCATACGACATGTAGGTGCAAAGGTCTCATCAAAATCAATGCCTCTTTCCTGTGCATAACCCTTTGCAACAAGCCTAGCCTTATACTTGTCAACTGTTCCATCAGGCTTACGCATCAGCTTGTAAACCCACTTAGTGCCAATGGCCTTCTTGCTAGGATGCAATTCACACAAAGACCAAGTACCATTCTTCATTATAACATTATATTCAGATTGCATAGCAGCCATCCAATTTTCTGAATTTTGTGCTTCATCAAACGAAACAGGCTCATTCTCATCACAGAGACTAGATGCAACCATAGCATAGCAATCTGATGCAAAAGAGGCACGATGAGAGCCTGATCGAGTACGACATGACAGAGGTGCATCTAATTTGTTGTCATGCAAAGTTTGCACTAGCCATTTTGGCATAGTTTTTGCCTGCTCAATATCAACTGTCTCATCAACAAGTGCATCATGTAAATCTACATCAGAAATGGAATGATCTGCATCATCACCTGAAACGTGCAAAGGTTGAGAAGTTGCCTCATTAGGACTAGCACTAGACTATCCACCTGTAAAAAGAGGCAGCAAAGTATCATACATGTCTTTGGAGCTAACAGATGTCTCCTTAGTACATGAAAGCAATGGCTGAATAGCATCTTCCACAAAACAGCATCATGGCTAACTAGAATGCATTTAGTCTATGGATGATACAGACGATAGCCTTTACTTTCAGAGATGTACCCAACAAAAATACATTTTACTACTTTATCATCCAATTTCCTATGATGTTGTTCAGGCATTAATGCATATGCCAAACAACTAAAAACACAGAGATGAGCAACAGATGCCTTGCGATCATGCCAAACCTCATATGGAGTGATAGACCGCAGAGCTTTAGTGGGACACCTGTCAAGTACATATGCTGCACACATGATAGCCTCAAGCTAGAAACTATGTGGTAGAGTCTAACTCTTGACCATACACCTTGCCATCTCCATGAGTGACCTATTCTTTCGTTCAGAAAATCCATTTTGTTGAGGTGTATAGGGCATTGTACACTAGTGTTTTATCGCACTTTCAGCCAGAAATGTATTAACATCAAAAGACATATATTCCCCCCTTGATTAGAATGGAGGGTGCCCATTTTACATGCTAACAGATTTTTAGCCAAAACCAAAAACTATTTGAAGTACATGAACATTTCCGACTTTGCCTTCAATGGATATACCCATGCATGCCTGAAAAAATCATCAATGAAAGTCACGAAGTAAAGATAATTTCCAGAAGAAGGTGTCTGCATAGGACCACAAACATCACTATGTAAAAGCTGCAATATTTGAGTAGCCCGAATTGAACCATCTTTTGGAAATGAGGAACGCTGCATTTTGCCCAAAATACAGCCTTCACAAACATGTTTTCCAAGTGCCTCAAGTTTGGGAAAAGAGGACACCATTTTAGATTTCTACAGGCATAGCAAACTAGCAACATTGAGATGACCAAAGCATGCATACCAAAGCTTTGCATCTGACATAGTCTAAGAATCATGTACTGCACATGCTAAATCATTCACAGATCTTTCATAGTCTATGAGCTTATACAGCCCACGACATAAAATGTCAGAAGAAATAATCACATCACCATTTGACAGATCATGACCTGTACACCTGTCATCAACAAATTTCACAACCAAGCAAATCTTGGCTAGTGAAGAAACTCATAACATGTTCTTCTTGATCCCTAGCACAAATAACGCATCTGACAAAGTGAAAGAACTACCATTAGTAGTAGTCAAAATGAACTTACCAACTCCCATAACAGGATAAGAGGAGTTGTTGGCACATGCAACATTATTCCTTGTAGGGGGTGAGGTAATATGTTTGGTCGCCCCACTGTCAAAGTACCAAACATCTGAGTCTACTACAAACATGCATTGCTCATGAGAAGATGGGTCAAAACTACAGACAGTAGTAAACGCCCATTCTTCTTCCTACACAAGATTAGCACACTCTGTTTTTGGTGTAGAGGCTTCTGCAACAACCATTCCAGCCTCTTTCATCTTTGCCTCTTTAGCAACCAGTTTAGGACAGTTCTTTATGATATGATCATTTCCTTTACAGTACTTGCAAAACAAAATCTGCTTTTCTGATTTCTTTTCATCTTTGTCTTCCCTCTTCCATTGTGTAGATTTAGCAGATTTTTGCTTACTAGTTAAAGAGCTCCATTTTCCTTTGCCCTTCTGACTAGCCAAGAATGCTTGATCTACAACTCACATAATGGACCTGTTCTGCCTGGACTGATCTTCCTGCAACAGAACAGAGACTAACTCCTCAAAGGACAAGGCATTTGGATTGCCTTTCATCATCAACCGAAGAGTAGAAGAAAAACTCTGATATGAATCAGGAAGACCATTCAGAACGGTCTGCACAAGTGAGCTATCTGGTATAACCTCATGAGCAAAAATCAATTGTTCCTTCAAGTCTTTGATCTTTGTTAGAAAATTGTCCATAGAATCACCTTCATTCATGTGCTCACTCTCCAGTTGTTCTCGGAGGTAAACAACATGAGCCTCATTCCTAGCTTGGTACAATGTGGTAAGTGTATCCCAAGCATCCTTAGGTTCTGCAAGAGTGAATGTAAGGAATAATGGCACGTTTGATAGACAAAGCTATCAATGCATGTGCATGGCCATCTCTGCCATCCCAAAAAATTTTCTCTACAGTAGGTGTAGCAGAAACCACAACACGAACAGGAATATGTAGAATATCATCATCTTCAACACCTTTTATATCAGCTTCAATACTTGCAATTCTAATAGTTGCAGGCATGATAGGACGTTTTTCAACACCGTGCACAATGTTCCACAACCCTTTTGCAACCAATACATGTCACATCGTATAAGCCCACAACGGGTAGTTGGTACCATCCAATGTATCCTCAACAACCAACATACGAAATACATCACTACTTTCAGCCATGGCCAGTGACTAAATTACCTTGATGCAGAAAATTGACTATATCTCAAAAAGTTGAACGGAACTACCCAGATGAGTTCTACTAAACCTGTAGCAGACTTCGAGGCGCTTATACTGGCGAACAGAACCAGGTATATATCTTTGGCACAAAAAGACAAAATAACCCGCACAAGCAACTGTGATACTGCGTTCGGAGGCCGAAACAAGCTCAAATCACTGAGTATGCTCACAAAAATTTGTGCGATTTTTAGACTGCAATAGGAGAGGTGTCGACGATGCCCTAGATGAAGCGGCGACCTGCTCTGATACCAATTGTTGGAGATAGACGTTTGTGGAAGCATGTGAACAACACAAGGAAGAAGAAGAAGCTTGAAGCACAACACACAATACTGAATGTATCACTAGAGAATGTACAAAGATAAGTAGCCCATTAGGGCAATAGGCGTATATACAAGTCGGCGGAAAAAAACCTCCTAAAGAGGGAAAAAAAGTGCTCGGGCGGTCCTAGAGTGTTCACACATCACTACCTAAATATATCAACAGCTTCAAACCATATTAACCTTTTCTTAACCTACATAATATTTAGTCCATGATGAATATTTAAAACTAGGTGGTTGAGCCATGTATACCTCCTCAGATATCCATCCATTTAGAAAGGCTTCTTTTATATCAATTTGGTATATCTTTCAATTTTTGGAAGTTCCAACACTCATAAGTGCCCTGATGGTTGTCATCTTTGCAATTGGTGAAAATGTTTCTTCATAATCAATACTTTGTTTTTGTGCATGCCATTTGGCCACAAGTCTTGCTTTGTACCTATTTATAGATCAATAAATTTTTTTCTTACCTTGTATATCCATGTTGAACCTATGATCTTCATAGATGGAGTCTTGGGCACCAAGTCCCAAGTTTGATTTTCTATAAAGCATCTATCACTTCCTCGAGCCTCCTCTTGAATGCTTTCCTCTCCCTCGACCTGCATATAACATTTGGGTATGGTTGTCCTTACCTTTCTTGCCTTCTCCTTCTTGAGCAACCTCTTCAGCCCCAACATTTCCTATAATCTCATCAAATGTTGGTAGAGGATCTATATAAAGAAGGTTTGTGATGAGGGGCTTCCACTTCTCTTCACTCCTTAAGCCATTGAGGGTTGGTTGGATGATGTCTTCCTCTTCTATCTTGCATCCAATTGATGCTAGCTGAGCTTGAAGCTCCTTGATCTTCAGCATATGCTCACTAATGTTTTGGTTTGAACTTTTCTTCATGTTTTTGAGCTCGTTCGTGAGTTGCAACTTTTAAGACCTTGTTGAGGTAGCATAAACCTTCTCTAATGCTTCCCAAACTTCCTTGACTATCTCTAGCCTTTGCACATGACCAATCATAGTGTTAGAAATAACTTGTGACATAGAGATTTCTTCCTTGTAGATAGGCTTCCATCATGACTGATCATGTTGGGAAATTACCTCAATCCAGTTTATCAATACATGTGGGAAATTCATCACCCATGATGCTTAACTTCTAGCTTGGATCTGATACCACTATGAAAAGGGGATGGGAAATAGGTAGAGATACGTGGGTGTTTGCCAACCTGCACTACACTAGCCAATATAGTTCAAAAATTCTTAATGTACTCTATTATCTTCCAATTTATGTATAAAGAACCACTAACTCTGTTGGAGTATCATTACTAAATGTTTGCATCAAAACAGATAACTTGCACTCCATAAGATTCAAGGAAACCTTTTATTTTGGGAAGTGAAGGTGAAAAAAAAGCTCAAAGCTCACAAGCTCATATGAATTGACCATAGAGCTTTTGCAAAAACCAATTTTAAGTGTGTAACTAATGAAAGAACTTTACATGATGAATTGAGCTCGACCATACAAGGAGAAATGAGTTTCACAAGTCTCAGCGGTCACCATGACTTTTAAGGAACAAGATGAAGTAAAGACACAATCACATTCAAACATTCATAACTCGAGATATACTAATCCAATGCAAATGAAACTTTGTAGTAAATTTAGAAAGGGTCCTAACCTAAGTGATCCATTTGAAAGTTTGGAGTTTGGACATTCACACACAGAGAAGGTGATAAAAAAGTTTACTATGTACCTCAAGGTAGAGTAGCAGCACATAGAGATTTAGAAGTTAATGTATATGAATCATGATGTGTATGATATTGCACATATGATACACTGGAACTATGGATCACTACTTTTGCATGAAGTGAGCACAATTTATGCTCAAATATTTAGATCAATCCCTATGGAATAGGCTCTATATCTTGCGACTAAGAAGATGGTGTATTTATACATACATTTGAATTTGAATTTGCTGAGTCATCCACCTAAAAGTGGTCCTAGACTTCAGAAATTGTTTGAAATTCAATCTCAACTAAAAAATTCATGTGTTTGGATCCTTATTTCCATGAGATTCGTTCTTCTTTTGGCTTTCACAAATGAGTGAGATAAGTCCAAGAATTAAACCTTTAAACTTTTACAAACATAGGTTCATATGAGATGTGTTACAAAAGGTAAAAGTAATCGAAGGCCTTAAGAAAAGCTCTTAGGCTTGCTTATTGCACCAATAGCTCCCCTTCAATCCTAAGAATATTGAGTTTTCAATCCTTCAAAATATCTTGCAATCCAATCATTCATTTGAACATGCTTAGCATGATTCCATCCAATGCCTTTCTCATCATATTTGTACATTGTTAATGAGTTAAAACATATTATAATTGAATCTCCTTGCTTCTAATATTTTCACTAACATAATGATAATGTACTATATGTGTTTATTCCTAGAAGTATAAATTGATTAGCAGTAAGATATAGTGAACTATTGTTATCCCCAAACATATGAGGCGTAGATGACTTAAGACCTAAATCAAAGTACAAGGCCTTAATCTACATTTCTCTTGAGTTGCATTTGCAAGTCCTCTATATTTTGCTTCAATTGATGAGAGTGCCACAATGGGTTGTTTCTTTGAGGAGCATAAAAACAATTTTGTATCTACAAAGGTGAGGTACCTAGATACGCTTCTCCTATCATCTTTTGATATCACCAATCTACATCAAAGAGGAGCTTGATGTCTATATTAGATGTCTAAGGATATTAAATACCTTCATTGATGGTCTCTTCAAATTTAAGGATCCTCTTGGATGATTCCATGTGATAATTCCTTGGAGTATGCATGAACTGGCTTAAGACACTTACTCCATATCAAATGTCCACTCTCATTAATGTAGAATAGTTTAGGCTACCAATTAGACACTCATATCTAGTTATAACCTAAATTTTCTCTCCTTCATGAGCAATTAACTTCAAGTTCATCTCCGTAGGTGTACCTACAACCTTTGAATTCTCCATTTTGAATTTGAGAAGCATGTATTTGATGTATTTCCTCTAAGGTACATAGCTTTTTCTATATATACTACTTCCAATCCTAGGAAGTATGTAAGTAGACCTAGATCTCTAGTTTTGAATGTAAGACAATAGTTACGCAATATAACACAGGAGCAATAGCAGAGAAGATAACAGATATAGGAGATTCTCAACAATTTTCTACTAGCAGCAAGTACAAAGATGATGGCGTTGTCCACCCGTGCGCTCTCAAGGTAGAGCTTAAATGGTGATCTAGACAACTCTAGATAGGGAGATACAAGGTATAGGTATGCTGGCTCAACTCGGTGTCTTAGGTAGTGCAGAAGTCATGTATATATAGGATCATGGGAGGCCTGCCATGGACGGCTATACATGGGCGGTAGAGCGTGGGCGGCCACCGCCCGCGTAATTGCCATACACGGCTTAGACTGGTTGAACCGACCTAACAAATATAAATGATTTCTGACTCCGACAGGGAATATTCCATGGAATATTCCCTTTACCGTCGCGCCGGGGGCGCTGCCCCCGGACCCCCACCAGGGGGCCCGCTGGCCCCCTGGGACCCCCCAGCCAGGGGGCCCGCTGGCCCCCTTGGACCCCCCAGCCGGGGCTGCTCACCGCTGCCCCGGACCCCACAATTGGGGACCCTGATAACTCCCTTTCCTTATAATATCTTACATGGTCCAATATGACCTTCATCCAACATTCAAGTTGGGATTCCCATCAATTGGGTAATGCATGCTTGGCTTCTCCTCATAAAGGGGGCCTTACAAAATGTGCATACAATCATGAGGGGTAGACATTGATCATATACTAACACCCCCCCTCAATGTTTACCGATGATAAATCAAGTAGGTCTCGGTCCTATGCCCATCTGTTGAAGATGCTTGTTGAGCTGCTCTCTTCCAAGTGCTTTAGTGAATATGTCAGCACAATTTGCCTCTGTTGGGCAATATTCTAGCTCCACAATTTCATCTTCAATTAGCTCACGAATGTAATGGTACTGTACTTCTATGTGCTTGGTGCGAGCATGAAATACTGGGTTCTTTGCAATAGCCATACAACTTTGATTATCACACTTGAGTACAATTGGCATATTTGATGGAAAGCCTATATCTGCAAGAATTCTCCTTAACCAGACTGCCTCACAAGAAGCAAAACAAGCTGCTTTGTACTCTGCTTCAGTGGAGGAGAGTGCGAGAGTTGGTTGCTTCCTACTTACCCAAGAAAATATTCCTGAACCAAGTGAGAAACAATATCCAGAAACTGATTTTCTAGAATCACAATCTCCAGCCCAATCTGAATCACAATATCCTTGGAGTGTATCACCTGTGGTATACAAAATACCAAAATCCAAGGTTCCTGCAATGTACCTTAGAATTCGCATTCCAGCATTCCAGTGACTCTCCTTAGGTTTGTTGGAAAACCTGCTTAACACTCCAATAGCATAGCAAATGTCTGGTCTAGTGTTGCACAGAAAAATAAGACTTCCAACGAGCTTCCTATACTTCTTAGCATCTACATCAGGCATGTTATCATCCATAGATAGCTTATGATTTACCTCCATAGGTGTGCTAGTTGGTTTGCAGTCCATCATTCCAAATGCCTTGAGAATTTCTTTGGAATATTTTTGTTGTGAGATGAAAATGCCATCCTTCCTTTGTCATACTTCAATTCCCAGACAAAAATGGAGTAGACCTAAGTCTGTCATTTCAAACTCAGTTCCCAAGCTGATCCGAGTTTGATTGATGAGTTCCTGATGATCTCCTGTAATGATCAAATCATCTACATATACAATGACAACAACTAGCTTGCTATCCCTTTTCGTTACATACAAGTTAGCATCAGAAGTACTTCTTTCAAAACCCATATTTTTGAAAAAATGATCAATTCGTTGGTACCAAGCCCGTGGAGCTTGCTTAAGTCCATACAAAGCTTTCTTCAACCTGCAAACTTTATTTTCTGAATTGGGCACCTCAAAACCTGGTGGTTGAGATACATATACCTCCTCCTTGAGGTGACCATTCAAAAATGCAGATTTGACATCCATCTGGAAAATAGGCCAAGACTTTTGTGCAGCTACTGCAAGTACCGTCCGAATAGTTGTCATGCGTGCTGTTGGTGCAAAAGTTTCTTGAACATCAAATCCTTCAATCTGTGAAAAACCCTGTGCAACTAATCGTGCCTTATACTTTTCTAATGTTCCATCAGCTTTATACTTAGCTTTCCAAATCCATTTAGTACCTATTACCTTCTTCTTTGGCGGCAAGTTGACTAGATCCCATGTATCATTTTTGAGTATACTATCATACTCAGACTGCATTGCCGCTCTCCAATCTGGATCATCGATGGCTTCTTCAATGGTGGTAGGTTCCTTTATCGAACCCATGATATCTGCCATTAGAGCCATGTTAACAATGTGTTCTGAGGCTCTTCTTTGCTCCTCTATTCTCTTTGATCTTCGTAATCCATCCGATGATGATTCTGGTGCATCTACATGTGGATTGTGATCATCAAAGAGCTGTTGTGCCCACTTCGGTAGTGGCTTACGCTGTGCAGCTACAATTGGTTGGCTTTTTATTGAGGAAATTTCTCCATCAGATGTTTCCTCCTCCTCAACTTTAACCTGTCTTTTGATAGGCACAAGGTGAGATATTTCTCCGCTTGATGAGATAGTAGATTTACCTTTATCTTCTACTAAGTGTGGTCGTTCATCAAACACCACATCTCGGCTGACAAAAATCTTCCTTGCCTCAGGATCCCATAACCTGTATGCTTTAGACTCTTCACTATATCCTAGGAAGACACACTTTTTGCTTTTTGAATCCAACTTTGATCTTGTTGAATCAGGAATATGTGCATAACAGAAACAACCAAAAATTCTGAAATGCAAAACTGAAGGCTTTTTACCAGAATATGCTTCTTGAGGAGTCATCCCCTTCAGTGCTTTTGTGTAGCTTCGATTGAGGATGTAGACTGCTGTATTGACTGCTTCTGCCCAGAATGAATCAGGCATGTCTTGAGCCTTCAACATACAACGAGCCATTTCAACTACTGTCCTGTTCCTGCGCTCAACAACGCCATTTTGTTGGGGTGTATGAGCTGTGGTAAGTTGCCTTTTCACACCATGCTCCTTACAGTAATTGTTGAATTCTGTTGACAAGAATTCACCTCCTCTATCTGTTCTAAATTTCTTCAATTTCCTTCCTGATTCATTTTCTACATACTTATGCCACGTTTTAAATTTTTCAAAAGCATCAGCCTTCTCTCGAATGAAATAAACCCACATCTTTCTACTATAATCGTCGACTAACAGCAAGAAGTAGAAAGATCCTCCTAAAGCAGGTGTAGACATTTTACCGCAGAGATCAGCATGTACCAACTCTAGAGGAGCTTGAGATCGATTGCTGGTCTCTCTTGGAAATGCCTTTCGTTGTTGCTTGCCCATCATACAAGCTTCACAAGGTTCCTGCAACTCTGAAAATGCAGGCATATGAGCAACCATCCCTGTTCGTTGCATCTCCTTCAAAACTGCAAATCCGAGATGCCCAAATCGTCGGTGCCATAACCTGCTTACATCTTTATCTTCTGTAGCAGTTAAAGCACTTAACTCATACAAGTTATCCCGTCGTATGCCTTTACCTACAACATTACCTGATGAATCCATGATTTCCGCACCACTCTTATTGAAGTGAACTTCGAGTCCACGATCTGTTATTGCAGAAACTGACAACAAATTTCTTTTGAGTGTAGGTACATAGAGAACATCGAATAACTTTTTCTCAACACCTGGAGAAGTGATAAAAGAGATGGTTCCAGTTCCTTCAGCTGGACACTTGGAGTCATTTCCCACCACTACATTGATGGATTCCCGCAGAGGCACTAGGGAACTATACCAATCCTTTTTACTAGTCATATGGCGAGAAGCTCCACTATCTAAAATCCATGGCTCATCAACACGAGCTTGAGCAGATGAACATACCTCTTCAATAGCTACCCAAAGTTCCAGCTCTGTGTTGTTTGCAGACTCTTTGTTCTTCCATGATGATTTTACAGTCCCATTCCGTTCATCAGCTTGCTTCTTTCTGCAATCCTTGATGGCATGGCCTTTCTTTTCACAATAGAAGCAACTTCCTGTGAACTTTTTCTTCTTTGGCTTCTTCTTTGATCCCTCTGAAGAGCCTTTACCTTTTGCATTTGCTGAGAATGCAGCATCAGTTGTACTTTGCCGATTCTTCAGCCGCATCTCTTCTTCTAAAAGCATGGCACAAAACTCTTCAAATGTAAGAGGAGTTGGCCTTACCTGAGTGTTAAGGGCTGTTACTAATCCATCATACTTTGCTGGAAGAACACGTACAGATCTTCGAGCCAGCTCTTCTGGTGTTATAACAACACCAACTGCAGCCAATTGATCTTGAAGATGCTTTATCCGTTTGATAAAATCTTCAGCCTTTTCAGAATCAGAATGTTTTTCATTTGCCAACTGATTTTCTAAATTCTGTATCCTAGTGTGGTTCTTGGTCTCATATTGTCGAGCCAATATGCCCCAAGCCTCATGTGCTTTAGTAGTATGTTGAACTAAAGTAAGCACAGAATCACTTACACTAGTGACAATCGCACATAATGCATCAGCATTCCGCCTCTTCCAAGCTCGTAGAAGATCTGGATCTGGCTGAATCATCAATCTTGAATTTGCTGGATCTTCAACTGGTATAGGCTCTGGATCCAATCCCATGGGTCCCATGACAGTGTCAAGTAATTCATAGGAGTCCAAAATTGCAGAAATTTTGAACTTCCAGAGTGTATAGTTGGTTCCATCCAGCTTCCCTTCAGTGAATGCAGGTGGACGAATTCGAATAGGTGCAGCATTAACATTAGCTGAAGCACCAAGACTACTGTTCGATGATGAAGCCATCATGTAATCACTCGAATAATCTACTGATATTCTAGTCTGCTAGTAGGCTAAAATAATGATACTTCTCAAGCTATTCGAACCTTACAGCTCTGATACCATGTAAGACAATAGTTACGCAATATAACACAGGAGCAATAGCAGAGAAGATAACAGATATAGGAGATTCTCAACAATTTTCTACTAGCAGCAAGTACAAAGATGATGGCGTTGTCCACCCGTGCGCTCTCAAGGTAGAGCTTAAATGGTGATCTAGACAACTCTAGATAGGGAGATACAAGGTATAGGTATGCTGGCTCAACTCGGTGTCTTAGGTAGTGCAGAAGTCATGTATATATAGGATCATGGGTGGCCTGCCATGGACGGCTATACATGGGCGGTAGAGCGTGGGCGGCCACCGCCCGCGTAATTGCCATACACGGCTTAGACTGGTTGAACCGACCTAACAAATATAAATGATTTCTGACTCCGACAGGGAATATTCCATGGAATATTCCCTTTACCGTCGCGCCGGGGGCGCTGCCCCCGGACCCCCACCAGGGGGCCCGCTGGCCCCCTGGGACCCCCCAGCCAGGGGGCCCGCTGGCCCCCTTGGACCCCCCATCCGGGGCTGCTCACCGCTGCCCCGAACCCCACAATTGGGGACCCTGATAACTCCCTTTCCTTATAATATCTTACATGGTCCAATATGACCTTCATCCAACATTCAAGTTGGGATTCCCATCAATTGGGTAATGCATGCTTGGCTTCTCCTCATAAAGGGGGCCTTACAAAATGTGCATACAATCATGAGGGGTAGACATTGATCATATACTAACATTGAATTCCTCTTTCATATGGAGCTTACTATTCCTTATTCCTTCATTATCACTACTTGTAACTATGATGTCATCAAGATATACACGAAGGAATATGACTTCATATTTATTCTTCTTGATAAAGAGGGGAGGATCAACTTTTCTCACATTGAATCCCTTATCGTGCAAACAGGCAACTAATCTATGATTCCAAGCCATAGGGGCTTGCTTCAAACCATATTAAGGTTTTGCATACACATTTAGGACATGATAAATCTTCAAAACCAAGTGATTGAGCCATTATACCTCCTCAAATATCCATCCATTTAGAAAAGCATTTTTTACATCCATTTGGTATATCTTCCAATTCTTAGAAGCTACAGCACTCATAAGTACCCTAATGGTTGGTGTGAGACAAAAGCTTGAATAATCTGTATGCGACTCAGCTCCCATCCATATATACCCTCTTGTACTCTAAAAATAGCAATGATGTACTCTAAGAATAGCAATGATCTGGAATAGTCTAGTGTGAACATGTGGCCATCATGCAACACTTATTCACATTACTACCCAAGTACTTCCCATTACTACCAACGTACCTTAGGGTATCCCTCGAGCTTGGGACCTTGGCTAGCTGACCCTTGTCCCTCACACACATGAACTGATCCTTGTGGATCAAATAGACTGATCCGTGTGGATCAATGATCCTTCAGGATCAAATGGACTGATCCCTATGGATCAATGTCTAACACTCTCTCCCTTTCTAAAGATCATTGTCCTCAATGATCAATGAGGGAAAGTACTTGTAAACTAGAGCTTCTGATTCCCAAGTAGAGTCAGTAAGTGGTAATCCTTTCTACGCTACTAGATACTCTTGGATGACACGATTCCTCAATCACTTCTCTCTGTGATCTAATATCTTGTCTAGAGAATGATCCATGCTTTCACTTTCTTACAAAGAAACAATACCTTCTATTAGATTATCCTCCCTAGAAATATACTTTCAAAGTTTATTGACATGAAACATTGGATGCACTCTACAATCTTGAGAAGGCTCGAATTGGTATGCAACTTCACTTAGCTTTTTAACTATCTTCCAAAGTCCACAAAACCTTGGTGATAGCTTACTACACTTCCATGTGGAGAGTGAAGTAGATCTAGTAGGTAGTTGAAGAAAAACTCTATCTTCCTCCTCAAAGGATCTAGGAGATCTATTCCTATCAGCGTACTATTTAGCTCTATCAGCTGCTTGCTGCACCTTGGCTTTAGCTATTTCTAAATTTCCTTGGATGTTCGCTAAGAACTTTGAAGCACTAGGAGATTTCTCTAGCATACCTATGGTACTAGGAGCATTGGGATTCACGCCATAATTCAGCTCAAAAGGAGACATACTAGTCACCTTGTGAGGCCTATTGTTATAAGAAAACTCAACTAGTGGCAAATAACTATCCCAATCTATCTGTCTCTCAGACACATATGCCCTCAACATGTCCTCCAAAATCTGGTTGACCCTCTCGACCACTGCTCATGTTTAATGACACCTTGATTTTATCAAATACAAACTTCCACAAGTGTCCTATGAATCTAACATCGCTATCTAAAACTATGGATGTCGATAACCCATGCAATCTAAAGACGTGTTGGATAAAGAACTCTGCTACCTGTGGAGCTTCTATCGTCTCCTACGTGGGCATGGACTCATCCCTATGGACCAAAGTCATGATCCCTATGGATCAACAATCTGTCTACCACAACCAGGATAGTATTCTGCTTCCTTTAGGTCCGTGGTAACCCGACTATGAAGTCCATGGATACACTATCCCAGTTATGATCTAGAATCTATAAAGGATGCAAAAGACATGGTGTCGTCACCCTTTTTGCTTTCTTGACTTGACACATAAAGCATTTTTTAACATAATTATGGACATCTATGGCTATCAAGTCCACCAAAAATGTTCTTCTAACAAGTTTTATTGTCTTGTCAACACCTGGATGTCCTGCACAATGCACATCATGGTTATCATGCATGACTTTTCTCCTAAAATCCTGAGAATCTGGTATGCACACCTTTCCTTTCAGTCTAACTATTCCATTCTCCTGTCAGAAATTGGAATACGGAATGGAGTCATTCGTTTTGCTAGGGGAAGAAATAGCTGGAACTATCCCATCTCCTATAATAGAGTCATCATTGATGGCTTGAACAAATGTGGATCTTCCACCTGTGCTTCCTTTATGTCTTGAAGCAATGAGCTTTCTAGAATTATAAAGTGCATTTGATATAGTATCCGTGATAATGCATCAACAACTATATTCTCTTTGCTCTTCTATACAAGATTTCCATGTGAAAATCCTACATGAGCTCAGCCCAATGAACCTAACTGCCTCAAAGATCTGGTTGACTTAAAAATACTGAAGTGTGTATACCTTAAAGTCTGCAACATATAGATAGTGTCTCTAGACTTTAAGTGCATACACCACTGCATATAACTCCTGTTCATGCACTAGCCTTCCATCTAGGCTCAAAACTATCCCTATGGCTTATGCCACTAGCATCTGTCTCTAACTCAAAGGGTTTCTATGGATCTACCACTTTGATTATAGGAGCCTCTAAAACAACTTGTTTCAAAGTATCAAAACTATTAGTGTCTGGCACTTTGATCCTTGTGGATGAGCTGGATTGATCCTTGTGGATCAATGTCTGACACTAAAACTATCTTGCTACTCTTGCTTCCATGCAAACATAACTTTTCTATGAAGCAAGTTTATCATACGCACTGCTATCGACGAATAAGAAGAGATGAATTTCCTATCTAAACTAGAAAGTCCTAGAAATGATCGTAACTTCCCCTCATTGAGAGGAGTAGGCTAAGATAATATAACTGAAACCTTCTTGATATCCATCTGAACCCCATCGATAGATGCTGCCTGTACCAATTAGATTCTATGCTCTATGTTCTTGTAAGGAGGCAAACCAGAAAGTAATTCTTTTAGGGATAACTCTTGGAATTCTTCTCTCACTTTCACTGAAAGTACTAAACCATTCCAACTAGAGTATCCATGATTGCATGAATCCATCATACTACATGACGAATGCACAAAGAAAAAAATAAACTTACAATCAATTTTAAGCAACTTGCTAGCATTTACTAATCATGTCTCTTGGAGATCAGGTTCTCCATGGATGTGTAATCACCTCCCCTCATGCTCAAACTTGATCACTATTTATGATGCACTATAAATAGAAACATCAAACTTACTTCTCAACTTGTCTTCCATTTTGGACTAGCTTTCTTACTCGTAGACCTTGCATTGTTGTATAATCACGCCCTACTGGAGACAACCTTGCCTCTTCTAATGGATGCAAACCATGCCTTGCTAGATAACATTGTATCACTCCCTACTAGGGACTTAGGCTATAGCCTAAGCTTGTTTAAACTTTGCAAACCTTGACTTTCTATATATCTTGGCCACTCTTGAGTTCTTGGCCTATAGACTTGCCTTGCTTTCTTAATGAAAATGAGTCCACCTATGATCGATATTCTTAATTCTTAGGTACATAGATAGAGGAAACTATCCCATCTACCCATATTAACCTGTTATAAAGTCAAAATATGATTCCTTAGAAAAATATAAACTTGAAAGTCTATCTCAACTTCCAAATCTAAGAAGTTCTTACATGATTGTTCTTTAACTATTTCTAATTATGGCATTCTAATCAAACTTGATTTTCCCTTTTTATTCCACAAATCTAAAGTCTATACTTCTTGTGAAATAAACTTTTTTGTTCTATACACATAGAAATGTGCACTAGAACTCATAACTGTGTAATTATAGTAATTACTTATGAACTAGATACTTAATTTATAAGCATCCTAAACTTCTAGGTGTTCTTAGAGTTCTCTTCTAAGGTTTCAATTTACCTTGAGACCTCTTAAGTCTAAGTTTCTAACTCATGAGACCATGGTAAAACTAGCCCTTGTCTCAATTTGTCCTTTCTACAAAAGAGTAATTCTTTTACTTTGAAAAAAATTCTCATCTCTTTCTAAATGCATTACTTTACATATTTCAAATCTTGATTTTATTTTTTTACCACATAATACGAATCCACGTCTAAACTATGCACATATTCTAGGTACTATGCAAAACTTGCATGTCCTATATGCAATATGATGCAAAAAGAGAGCAACGATGCATACTAATTGACAAGAGACTTATTTGGTGGTTCAAAAAGTAATTTGCAAGTGTTTGCAGGTGTTGAAGATGTTCCACCCATCGTTGGAATTGTGTGCCAATACTCTTCCAAGAGTCGATGCTTCAAAACGATGATCAGAAAAGGTATGGCAAACTTCAAAATTGCACTCTCTAGAAAGAGCCCTAAGAGGGCTATCCGTAGCAACAAAAAACGTAGAGTTTGAAGTTCGGATGCTCAAGTCATGGGCAAAAGTGTGGAAAGAGGTGGGTTAATAGGTTAAATTAGCAAACTTCTAGTTATGGTTATGAAAATCAAAGAAAACACGAGGTTTCCTCCTCTGACCTCCCTTTAGAAGATATGCACGTTTGGAACTTAAGCCCGCATATGTTGTGAAAGTGGCACTAAGTACATATGCACCGCAGCCTTAGTCAAGTCCAAAAAAAACAAACTTGATGAATGCTCTCACTCTAGCCTCCTCGGTGGTTGAAAAGCCATAGAAGCTGAGTCTATGGAGGAAGGTAGCACCTCAAAACTCACGGGCAATACGGAGGCTTCTAAACGGTGAGTAATTTATCGCATATGTCATCTACATGGACAACCTAAACATCCGTGAGTGGGTAGTGCTTCTGCTCTACGAATCCGGGCAGATGAGGGGCAAACTTCCATGTATTGTGTACGTACGACCCAGAGGGTGTGTCACGTGGACACCCTCTTTGAACTGTGTGCTCATACACAAGCGGGCCCTCTCCAACTTGGCTTTTGCTCCATGTAATCGACGACAATATTGCCAATGGTAGTGCTCTCCTCCTACAATGATGAAGACTCTTCCATGCCTGACAACGCAATGGGGATTGCACACCAAAGAGAAAACAATGAAAAAGACCCTATGGATCGGATGCCAATTGTGAGACAAAAGCTTGAATGATGTGTGTGTGACTCACCTCCCATCCATATATACCCTCTTGTACTCTAAAAATAGTAATGATGTACTCTAAGAATAGCAATGATCTGGAGTAGTCTGGTGTGAACATGTGGCCTTCATGCAACACTTATTCCCATTACTACCCAAGTACTTCCCATTACTACCAATGTACCTTAGGGTATCCCCTGAGCTTGGGACCTTGGCTAGCCAGCCCTTGTCCCTCAAACACATGGACTGATCCCTGTGGATCAAATAGACTGATTCCTGTGGATCAAATAGACTGATCCCTGTGGATCAAATGGACCGATCCTTGTGGATCAATGTCTAATAGTTGGTATCTTTGCAACTGATGAAAAGTTTTGTTCATAATCAATACCTTGTTTTTGCAACCCCTTCCACCACAATTCTTACTTGTACTTGTTTATAGACCCACCAGAAATTTCCTTTACCATGTATATCCATCTTGAACCCATGATCTTCATAGATGGAGTCTTGAGCACCGATTCCCAAGTTTGATTTTCCTGTTAAGCATCTATTTTTCATCCATGGCATTCATCCATTCAAGTTTCTTCTTTGCTTCCCCATATGATGAGGGTTCCTCATAGTTTGAGTCTTATGCTAGATTAATAAAATATTTAGTAACTAATGAAGTATCATAGCCATACCTATCTGGTTTTCTCTTCTCCCTTGTTGACCTTTTAGTTGTTTGTTGAGATGATATTTCCTAATCCCACAACTCCTTCACTTTGGCTTTCCCTTTAGAGTTCCAAGAGTTAACTTCTCTCCTTGGATTCTTTTCATGATCTTCTAAATCACTTGATGCTTCAAGTGTATGCTCATTTCTCTTCGATAAGGTTGGAAAGTCCTCTTCTTGATCATAAGGTAGTTTGATCCTCCTTCAATCATCTTCAGACCATGATTTGATTTCATCAAACATAACATCTCTACTTACAACGAAACCTTTGTTGCTTGGATTGTACAACCTATAACATTTTTGATAAAGGTCATAGCCAATGAAGATGCATTTCTCTACCTTATGGTCATATTTTCCTCTAATATGTGAAGGTATGTGTGCATATGTGATGCACCCAAAGATCGTGGAATGATCAAGACTAGCTCTTCTTCCATTCCATATGCATTCATTCCATCCAAAGCCTTTGATGGAACTCTACTCACCAAGTATGTAGTTGTTGATACTACCTCTTAAAACAAGTAGTTGGAGAGTTTTCTTCCATTGAGCATTGCTCTTGGAGCCTCCATAACTGTCCTATTCCTTCTCTCTACCACTCCACTTTTCTTTGAAGTGTATCTCATGGTAATCTCTCTTTTGTTTCCTCTCTTTTGGAGATAGGAATCAAAGTCATGGTAGAAGTATTTTCCCCCTCCATCTGACCTCAGTGTCTTTGGGGTTTTACCTACTTGGTTCTCCACAAGAGGAAAATACTGTTTGAAACATGAAAACACTTTATCTTTATGCTTCATAAAATACAAGATAGCCCATCTATTACAATCATCTATCAATGAAACATAGTACCTTAATCCATAATTAAAGGCTCTTTTCTTGGTCCCCAAACATCTATATGTACCAACTGCAATAGGTCCCCATGTATGTAGCCTTTTTTGGTGAAGGATTGTCTCTGTAACTTACCAAATCTTGGTGTCTTGGAGTTTGAAGATGAGCAATTTACCTACTTTTTTTCTGTTGATATATCTAGGTAGTGATGTTTGTGAACACTCTAGGACCGCCGGGGCACTTTTTCCCCTCTTTAGGAGGTTTTTTCCCCCAGCTTGTATATACGCCTATTGTCCTAACGAGCTACTTATCTTTGTACATTCTAGTGGTAATACATTCAGTATTATGTGTTGTGCTCCAAGCTTCTTCTTCTTCCTCGTGTTGTTCGCGTGCTTCCGCAGACCTCTAACTCCAACAATTGGTATCATAGCAGGTCCTCACTTCATCTAGGGTGTTTCCTACAACTCTTTGATTGCAATCTCAGAATCACATGAAATTTGGTAAGCATACTCAGGGTGTTTCAAAGATTAATGGTGTGGAAATCGTGATCTAAGCTTGTTTTGACCTCCAAATGCACTATCGCAATGTTTATGTAGGCCATTTCATCTTTTTGTGCCAAAGGTATATACCAGTTTTGGTTTGCCAATATAAGCATCTCGAAGTCTACTATAGGTTTTGCAAAATTCGTCTCGGCAATTTTGTTCAAATTTTTGAGATACAGTCAACTTTCTGCATCAAGCTATTTTAGTCACCGTCCATGGCTGAAAGCAGTGATGTATTTTGTATGTTGACTATTGAGGATAAGTTGGATGGTAACAACTACCCATTATGGGCTTATAGGATGTGTCATGTATTAGTCGCAAAAGGACTATGGAATATTGTGCACGATGTTGAAAGACATTGTGTTACACCTGCGAATACAGGTATTGCAAATACAGGTGTTGGAGCTGATGGAGATGGTGTTGAAGAGGATGATATTCTGTAGATTCCTATTCGTGTTGTTGTTTCTATTGCACCTTCTATAGTGCAAATTCCTTGGGATGGCAAAGAAGCTCGGGCACATGCATTGATAGCTTTGTCTGTCAAACATGCCATTATTCCTCACATTTGCTCTTGCAGAATAACTAAGGATGCTTGGGATAGGCTTACCACATTGTACTAGGCTAGGAATGATGCTCGTGTTGCTTACCTCCGTAAACAATTGGAGAGTGAGGACATGAATGAAAGTGATTCTATCGAGAGTTTTCTCATAAAGATCAAGGATTTGAAAGAACAAATGATTTCTGCCAATGAAGTTATACCAGATAGCTCACTTGTGCCGACCATTCTGAATGGTCTTTGTGACTCATATCAGAGTTTTGCTTCTACTCTTCATTTGATGATGATAGGCAATCCAAATGCCTTGCCATTTGAGGAGTTAGTCTCTGTTCTGTTGCAAGAAGACCAGTCTAGGTAGAACAGGTCTATTATGCATGTTGTAGATCAAGCTTTACTGGCTAGTCAGAAGGGTAAAGGTAAATGGAGCTCTTCTACTAGTAAGTAGAAATCTACAAATGTTGCACATTTGAAGAAGGAAGACAAAGATGAGAAGAAATAAAAAAAGCAGAAAATGTTTTGCAAATACTGTAAAGAAAATGATCATGTCATCAAGATCTGTCCAAAATTGTATGCTAAAGAGGCAAAGAAGAAAGAGGTCGGAATGTTTGTTGCAGAGGCCTCTACACTAAAAAGAGATTCTGATAATCTTGTGCAGAAAGAAGAATGGGCATTTACTACTATTTACAGTTTTGACCCATCTTCTCATGAGCATTGCATGTTTGCAGTAGAGTCAGATGTTTTGTACTTTGATAGTGGGGCGACCAAACATATTACCTCGCAACGCAATTTCTTCTCTTCACTCAAGCCTGCCTCTATAGGGAATACTATTACATGCGCCAACAACTCCTCCTATCCTGTTATGGGAGTTGGTAAGGTCATTTTGACTACTGCTAATGGTAGTTCTTTGACGTTGTTAGATGCTTTGTTTGTGTTAGGGATCAAGAAAAATCTGTTATCACTTTCTGGATTAGCCAAGATTGGCTTGGTTGTGAAATTTGTTGATGATAGATGTACAGTTCATGATCTGTCAAATGGCAATGTCATTATTGCTTCTGGCATTTTATGTCGTGGGCTGTTTAAGATCATAGACTTTGAAAGATCTATAAATGATTTGGCATGTGCAGTACATGATCCTCAGGCTATGTCAGATGCAAATCTTTGGCATGCTCCTTTGGTCATCAGAATTTTGCTAGTTTGCTACGCCTGTAGAAACCTGAAATGGTGTCCTCTTTGCCCAAACTTGAGGCACCTAGTAAACATGTATATGAAGGCTATATTTTGGGAAAAATGCAGTGTTCTTCTTTTCCAAAAGATGGTTTAGTTCAGGCTACTCAGAAATTGTAGCTTGTACATAGTGATGCATGTGGTCCTATGCATACACCTTCTTTTGGGAACTATCTTTACTTCATGACTTTCATCAATGATTTTTCGAGGCATGCATGTGCATATCCATTGAAGGCAAAGTCCGAAGTGTCTATATGCTTCAAACAGTTTTTGGTTTTGGCTCAAAATCTATCAACATGTAAAATGGACACCGTCCGTTCTGATCGAGGGAGGGCGTATATCTCTTTTGACTTTAATGCATTTCTAGCTGAACGTGGGATAAAACATTAGTGTAAAGTGTCATATACACCTCAACAGAATGGAGTTGTTGAACAAAAGAACAGGTCACTCATGGAGATGGCGAGGTGTATGGTCAAGAGTGAGGCTTTACCACATGGTTTCTGGCTTGAGGTTGTTATGTATGTAGCATATGTACTGAACAGGTGTCCCACTAAAGCACTACAGTCTATCACTCCATATGAGGCTTGGCATGGTCACAAACCATTTGTTGCTCATTTGCGTCTTTTTGGTTGTGTTGCATCTGCATTAGTGCATGAACAACATCACAGAAAATTAGATGATAAAACAGTAAAATATATTTTTGTTGGGTATAGTTCTGAAAGTAAAGGCTATCGCCTATATTATCCATAGGCTAAATGCATTCTGGTTAGCCATGATGTTGTTTTTGTGGAAGATGTTATTCAGTCATTGCTTTCATGTACTAAGGAGACATTTGTTAGCTCCAAAGACATGTATGATACTTTGCGGCCTCTTTTTACAGGTGGACACTCTAGTGCTGGTCCTAATGAGGCAACTTCTCACCCTTTGCAGGTTTCATGTGATGATGTAGATCATTCTATTTCTTATGCAGATTTACATGATGCACTTGATGATGAGAGATCTGATTTTGAGCAGGCAAAAACTATGCCAAAATGGCTGGTGCAAACCTTTTTTGATAGCAAATCAGATGCACCTTTGTCATATCGTACTTGGTCAAGCCCTCATAATTCCTCTTTTGCATCAGATTGCTACACTATGGCTGCCTCTAGTCTCTGTGATGAGACTGAACCTCTTTCGCTTGATGGAGCACAAAATTCTGAACATTAGATGGCTGCAATGCAATCTGAATATGATGCTATGATGAAAAATGGTAGCTTGTCTTTATGTGACTTGCCTCCAAGAAGGCCATTGGCACTAAGTGGGTATACAAGTTGAAGCGTAAACCTGATGGAACAGTTGATAGGTATAAAGCTAGGCTTGTTGCAAAGGGTTATGTGTAGGAAAGAGGCATTGATTTTGATGAAACCTTTGCTCCTACTTGTCAAATGACTACTGTTTGTAGCATTTGTACACTTGCACCTCATCATGGTTGGAATGTACATCGATTGGGCATAAAATATCATTTTTGAATGGTGACTTGCATGAAGAAGTGTATGTTTTTCAGCCCTGTGGCTTTGTGTAGAAAGGGCATGAAAACTAGGTGTGCAGGTTAAAGAAGGCATTATATGTTTTAAAGCAAGCACCATGTGCTTCCTATGAAAAGATACATGCCTATCTGATTGCACATGGTTTTGAGAACAGTCCAACTGAAAGCACCTTATATGTTAAGCATGCTAATGATGTGCTTCTGATCATTGTGGTGTATGTTGATGACATGCTTCTCATTGGTCCTCGTGAAATGCATATTGCTGATTTTAAGGCTGATTTACATGCCTCATTTGAGATGTCTGATTTGGGGCATTTGCATCACTATTTGGGCATTCAGTTTATGCAAGTTGATTGTGGAATAGCTTTGTGTCAAACAAAATATATTGACACATTATTCAACATTTTGGCCTTGAAGACTGTAAGCCTATTGCCTCCTATGGAGACAGGTTTACTATTGAGTCTTCATGATGCTGGAGATGCATTTGATGTTCTTCTCTATCAGGAGGTTGTTGGATGCTTGATTTACTTATGCATTACTTGGCCAGATATTCAGTTTTCTATCTCACAGATGAGAAGGTTTATCCATTGCCTCGGTGTCAAGCATTGGTAGGCGGTTAAGTGCATCTTTCACTACATGAGTGGTACCCGACTACTTGGATTGTTTTATCCCAAGGGGGGATTAGTCCCGCCACATTTGCATGCTTTTTTTATAGTGATTGGGTTGGTTGCTATGACACTCGTGTGTCCCTGTCTGGTTTTTGCTTCATGCTTGGTAGCTCATGTATATCTTGGTTGAGCAAGAAGCAGCCTACTGTGGTCACTTCCCTACTGTGGTCACTTCCAATTGTGAGGATGATTATAGGGTAGCTTTCACAATGACTGTTGAGTGTGTGTGGCCCAGAATGCTTATGATTGATTTGGGTGTTGGTCAGTCTTCTTCCACCACCATCTTCACTAACAATCAATCGCATTGGCAATTGTGAGGAACCCTGTGTTCCATGCTCGCACTAAGCACATTGAGGTGCATTATCATTATGTGAGGGAGAGGTTCTGTGCTAGGGAGATCAGCTTGGCATATGTGCCCACGCTGGAGAACATTGCAGACCTTTTTACGAAGGCTCTGTCTAAGGAGAAATTTGAAGCTTTCCGCAAAGCTTTGGGCTTACTTCCTTTTGTGGATTGATTCCACATAGCTTGGCACTTCTTTGAGTGCCAGCTCCTTGTTCAGCGCATCACTAGCAGGGGGGATTTGTTGATATATTTATGTAGTGAAGTGTGTGAACACTCTAGGACCATCGGGGCACTTTTTCCATCTTTAGGAGTTTTTTCCCTCGGCTTGTATATATGCTATTGCCCTAATGGGCTACTTATCTTTGTACATTCTAGTGGTAATACATTTAGTATTTTGTGTTGTGCTCTAAGCTTCTTCTTCTTCCTTGTGTTGTTCGCGTGCTTCCGCGGATGTCTAACTCCAACATTCTTCTCTTGGTATCTTCTTGAATCCCTGATTTGAGTCTTCAACAAATGCTCCATGGTTGGTGAATCTAACATGAAATTCCTTCTCAAAAAATTGACCTACATTGATGAGAGGTTCTTGGTAATTGTAGGCACATAGAGTACTATACATAGTAAGTTCATATTCCCATATGGAGTCTTCACATTACCTATCTTCTCAACTTGATGCCTTGTGACATCTCTTGGTAGGACTTCATGCCTATTCCTTAGGTCTTCCAAGTGTGAGAGTAGAGCTACATTTCCTGCCACATGATTGGAGTGTCGTGAGTCCATATAAAACACATCTTATCTACCTTGCCTTCCTTCATAGTAATTTCCATGAGAAGAAGTGATTCTTCTTGATCTTGATCATTTGTATAGTTTTTGTAGTCTCTCCTTCCATTGTATCCACCTTGGTAGTTATTTTTTTATGAGTTTTGTTGTAAACTCCAACCATAATTGTCTCTTCCTAGCCTTGGTGCTTGATGAGATAGAGTGCTTCAAGATGATTCCCTATTTCTTTTGAATTCTTGCAATTTCTAATGTGAGGAAGTAAAACCTTAGAGATAGAGTTGAGATTGTATGACCTTGCCAAAGGATCCATTGAGCACCATGCATTCAACCTTTCATGCTCCTCTTGTGTTGGTTGGCCCTTGCTTCTGAGCATTGGCATCATCAAGTCTCCAGATATGTAACCATAGAGATTCCTTCCTTGTAGATACACTTCCATTCTCAGTGACCATGCTGGGTAATTATTTTGATCTTATTTGTCAAAAGATGAGGGGATTCCATCGCTCATGTTGCTTAAATTCTATCCTGGCTTTGATACCACTAGTGAAGAGGTGATGATAAATAGGTAGAGATGAGTGGGTGCTTGCCAAAACCTCCTCTACACTAGCCAATATAGCGTTAGGAATGATTAATGTACTTCATTATCTTCGAAATTATGCATGAATAATCTCTGAGCCCTTTGGAACATCTTTACCAAATGTTTTCATCAAAACTAATAACTTTCACTTCACAAGATTTGAGAAATCCTTTTGTTTTGGAGAATGAAGGTCACAAAAAAAATGCTTAGAGCTCGCAACTGGTATGAATCAACCATAGATCTTTTGCACAAATATAATTGAAGTATCTAGATAACTAAATCAAGTTACTTGATTAATTTACCTAGACCATACAAGGAGAAATGAGTCTAACAAGTGTGGGGGTTCACCCCGACTTTGTAGGAACAAGATGAAGTGCCGACATAGTCACCTTCAAACATTCATAACCCAAGATCTACTGATCCACTGAAAATGAAATTTCATATGTAAGTTTAAAAGGGTCCTATCTACGTTATCCAATTGGAAGTTTGGAATTTGGCACTCGCACAGAGAAATTGATCAAAAAAGTTCATTGTGTACCTCAAGGTATAGTAGCAGCACACAAATATTGATAAGTCAATGTAACTGAATCATGATGTGTATGGTATTGCACATATGATACAACGTACTTGAGTAGAACTAGCCCTAAATGAAGTGAGCACAATCTATGAACAAAGATTGAGATCAATCTCTAAGGACTTGACTCTGTATCCCATGACTAATAAGAGGATGTATTTATACATAGGTTTGAATTTGAATTTGGTGAGTCATCCACCTAAAAATGGTTCTAGAATTTAGGAATGGTTTGAAATTGGATCTCAACTAACAAAGTCATGGATTTTAGCCCCATCTTTCCACAAGATTCCTTCTGCTTTTGGCTTTTACAAATGAGTGAGATAAGTCCAAGGATTGAACACTTACAAACATAGTTTCATATGAGATGTGTGATAAAAGGTGAGATTAATCCAAGGGCTTAAGAGAATCTCTTAGGCTTGCTTATTGCACCAACAATGCGCAAGCTAAATTATGAAGTTTTTTACATGACAGTGCACTATTTATCATATATTTAGCTATCCATATCAACCATGTTGTCCTTTAGAAAGGGATCTATACTATAGCTACCGATGAATGCACATAGAAGTTAAGGTCCTTGTCTCTCTCCCTTTATCAAAAATTCCATCTATCAATTAAGTACACATTGAGGTTAAATGCACTTCCCATAGCAACGATGGATTGCGTATATTTAGCATCAATATGGAATTTTCTCTAGTGTTGCTTTACATTTCATGATATAGAGTGAATGATACTTGCTGTAAAGTAGATTCATAGTTTTGGGACTCTTGTTTCACTCTAAGTTCCTAATATGTTGAAATTTCTGCTCCTCCTTCATAAATGTGTCAATGCCCTATTAGTCCACCGCTGGATTGGCGATTGTAAAAACAAAACTGAATCTTGTTCGCACGAACGAAAAGTTGTTACACCGATACTTTGTAATCTTCATATAAAGCAATGAAAAAGAGACGCTGAGTGACGTTCGTTGGGATCACCAGACTGTCTGTCTGGGTGATTGAGTTGAACGCTGCTGTAGTGTCTGTTGAGCAATTCTAAGTATACTACTCTTGTTCTGTCTGGTTGTCTCTTGATACCTGTTTCTGTTCGTGAGTTACATCGACGTTCAGTTGATCGTTAGACTGTTTGTCTAAGCGAGTTGTTCTGCGGGGTTTCGGTTGCGATTGTTCTGTTGATTAAGCATATCGTGGTGTCGCTCTTCTTGTAAGGTGTTGTAACTTGTTGGATGAAGTCTGTGTAATTGCGGTAGTGTTCTGATAACTCTGAGTCGTATTGTGTTGTCTTCGGTGTTAAGGTATGTCCTCATATGGTAAAGGTTAAGCTAAGTAAGGGTCGTCTTAAGTTGCGTACTGGACCCCCCCAGTACTATGTGTCTGAGACTGTTGAGTTCTTCTATGTCTTCAGTTTTGTTGGATTGTTTGTACCTATTCGGTGAAGGTTAAATTACTGTTATTGTCTCTAGTATTGCAGTAGTTTGTATTCGGAACAGTTCTTGAGTTCATCAAGTAACTCTGTGTCACGATATTGCATAATCGGGAGCAGTGTGTTGGGTCAACATTGGGAGAGTTTGGGCTGAGTATTGTAAGATTGTAAGTGTAATGGAGTCTTGATAGAGTTTTGAGCATCAGTGTATTGCTGTGTGTAACGTGATCAGTTTGGGAACTAAGTATAGGGCCTCTGTTTAACAGACCCCTTCCACTCCCAAGAACCCAATAAATGTTTAAATGCGCTACTGAAAGCTAGTAGCACGTTTAAACATTTATTGGGTTCTTGGGAGTGGAAGGGGTCTGTTAAACAGAGGCCCTATACTTAGTTCCCAATCTGATCACATTACACACAGCAATACATTGATGCTCAAAACTCTATCAAGACTCCGTTACACTTACAATCTTACACTACTCAGCCCAAACTCTCCCAATGTTGACCGAACACACTACTCCCGATTATGCAATATCGTGACACAGAATTACTTGATGAACTCAAGAACTGAACTTAAAGAAATTACTTCGATCAGCAAAACTTCTGCTTGCGTCTGCAGAAAGGCTTCCTGTAGATAGAAGTCATTTGATAAGGCCGCATCTCTGGATACTTTCATTTCTTCAACTTGCTTCTCCATTCTGACTACTCTATCTTTTTGAGCGTCCAGTTGATTTTCCCTTCTTTCGATTTCCTAATTTTGAAATTGGATGGTCCTGGAGTAGACATCCCTTTCTCTTCGGAGATCTGTTATTACCTTTTGTTGTTGAGCTTCCTCGGTCAATACTCGTTTGAGAATACGGTTTACTTCATATAAATCTGTCTTGCATCTCTGGAGTTCTTCAGCAGTTTTCATAGCCTGATCGTGCTGTTCTTGGCCTCGTTGTACCACTTCATCTAGCGTCTGTCTTGTTTCTTCTAACAGATTCCCTAAAGCTACTCTTGCATCTTCTTTGTCTTGTAGCTCTTGCTTCAACTGAATGATTTTGGCATTTGCATTATTTAGTAACTCGTCTTTTTGTCTGATCTCTGCCAGTGCTGCATCTCTTTGAGTGATAACTTCTACCTGTTCGGCCATTCGGGCTTGTAACTCCTTAAGTTGTTCTTGTAAGGCTTGGTTTTTGGCTTTAGCTACTATTAATTCTTCTTGTAGAGGACTAATGTCCGCCTCCAGCACATCCACCTTGTGTTGAAATTCGTCGCTCGTCGCGGATATTCTCTGTTATTTGCTTCATTTGCGCAGGTAGTTGTTGTGAGAGCTGGATCAACATCTGACCCATGGTTGCAAGTTCAGATATCATAGGAGTCGAAGGAAGTGGAAGATGAGGACGAGGTTGAGATGAGGATGCAGTGAGGAGATGTTGGGAGGTCGGTGGTGAGTAATTTGGTGAAGAGGAAGAAGAGGCAGAGGGTTCGTCGGGGACAATGGGTGGACTAGGAATAGTGGGGTTGATTGGAGGTTTTGGTGGAGGAATGGGAAGAACAAAGTTAGATTCTGTTACCTTTTCTGTGGTTTGTTGCGTAGTTTCAGCGGTGTCGGCAGCTGTGGACTCGACTGCCTTAAGCAGTTCTTCGAAAACTTCTTTAATTATATGTTCTTCATCTCCTTGCTTTTCCTACTCCGATTGTTGCTGAGATGCTTCTGTTGACGCGCTTGTGTCTGATTCGGTGGGAGCCTCCTGCTCTTGTTGTTGTTCTGAAGAGGATTGTGCTGAAGACTCATGATGCATGGAGGTTGCGGTATCGTGAAAGGTTTCTTCTTTGTTTGCTTCTTCTTCTTTGTCGTCTGCCTTGTCATTTGCGGCTGACCCCTGTACTTCACTATCGGATGAACTTATCCTAATTCTTTTCCGGCGGAGAAGGTGGAAAATCTCTTCTTCATTTTCATCTTCATCGTCCTCTAATATTTGTGCAGATTCCTCATGTCGTAGAATGGGTCCTCGGGGTGGTGGCTATGCTGCTAGAATGGTCGGAAATAGAAAGGATATGATGTGAGGGAGTCTCGACCTTGGCATATCACCTTTATTGACCTGCTTGATAATTGAGACGCATTCTTTGTGAATTCGGCGAAAGAAATAAGACGCAAAGTTTACTGGCTCTCTCGCAGCCAAATCTATTGCCGAATAGAAAGCCCAAGAGATGCCATAGGTTCGTTTCTGCAGATTAAGAATGGCTACTAAGAATTGTAGTGCGGATCTCTCAGGTTCAGGGCGACAGAGTATTGCGTATTCGTTGGATGAGCTCCTAGGGAATAATCGATTCATGGTGGCAATCGGTAGAACCAGATACTTTAAAACAGATGTTAGAAGCTTTTAAAAAGAAAATAGCCCGTACTTTTAGATTAGCAAGATCCATGTATTTAGAAGTTATAATCGATGAACCATGAGTTTTTACATTTTGTATACCTGCGGGTTCGAGTCCACCGTGCGTGCCAGTGTTATTCGGCCGCCGGATTGGCAATTGTAAAAACAAAACTGAATCTTGTTCGCACGAACGAAAGGTTGTTACACCGATACTTTGTAATCTTTATATAAAGCAATGAAAAAGAGACGCTGAGTCCCGCGTTTAACGTTTAACAGCCCCTATAGTCTCCCATGCATGATAATTTGAAACGGGTCCTCTCTCATGCTCTACTTCTCTATCTATCAATGAATCTCCACCTTTGGTACAATGCTCCTATGATAAAATGTAGAGGAAGAGTCTCATCAATCATATATGGTTTTTTAAATAGAGGTAAGGGGAACAAAAATTCTATTCCTTCCTATCACAAACAACCACCCCGTCCCTTTCCTCTCCTTTTATTTTTCATAAAGAAAAACACTCTTCCTCCTCCACGAATTGATGCACCTCCAAATGAAAGACCATGCTCACTAAAATGTGTTACTCAACAAAAACTTGAGGTCAAATAGAGTCCTTCAAAAGTAGAGGTTAATTCATCATAACCACCTCTTTGTTTATGATATTCTCCATGACTATGGAAAAATCAATAGTGTTTATGAACTACTAAGAGTATTTTTGTACATAATTCTCCCTTTAGTTTGATTTTGTGGAAATCCTACTAAAAACTCCCCTCATTTGATTTTTTCTAGATTGAGCTAAGAAAAATAATATGGATAAAATCTCAGGTAGTAGTTATAACACCACAAGATAATATGGAAAAGAAGGTCATCTTCTCCATTTTAACACATGGAACATCCTTGCTATAAATTCCAAACAAAGAAGAATGATAAAGTTGACTCAATATTCCTCCTTTTTCTCATTTAGCTACCCATAAATATGTAGGCCTACCTTGTTCTTGAAAAGAATTCCAATCAAGATGCGTAGATGGAATTCCTCATTAGACTCAATCCATTTATCTCCTTTTGCTAGGTGTTCATTTTGATATGTGTAGAAATACTAATCAATGTCCCGCTCTCACCCTCACAAATGTGTTTCATGGGAAATGGATTCACCCATGAGGGTAGAAAGGTTCATGAATGTAAGAGAACTACAATTACGACCACCACATGCTAGAGAGATGGCTCTCCTCTCAACCATATGCCTCTATATAGAGCTCTCTCTAGGGGACTGCCTTCTTGGGCAGGTGGATACTAACCATCCATGTGTAACCCTTAACTGCGTGTGCACCAAGTGTCTGAGTTAACTTGAGTTAACTCAAGTGGATGCTTCCATAAGGCTCTAGATCTCTTTGGGCAAAATACTCTCCCCATGTATCCCATGGGGATTGAACCCAAGACCTCCTCCTTCACATCCTTGAGACTTAACCACTAAGCGAAGTGGATCACTTGTTCACAAGAGCACAAGACCTCCTAGTAAGTCTAGACTCGAGATCACACGGATGACTAAATGGTGTCCGTTTTGAGATGTGTCTCAACTGGTCGGATCCTTAGATCATAGACTTACTTTATTACATTCTTCCCCCTTGGCAAAATATTTTCATCCTCGAAAATAGAGCTATATAACTACTGTAAGCAACCCCCAAGCCTCATGTTCTAAATTGGAAGAACATGGTCATGTTCTAGAACTGGAAGAACATGTCTCATCTTTGTGGTGGTATCCCTGCCCAAATAATTCAAAGCACTAACTCGCTTTGAACTTTGATAAATTGGTCAAAGTACAAAGTAGTGAATGAATAATAAGGGTGGATCTAAAAATATCCCTAGCCAGTTCACAGTTTCTCGATGTGCAATCTAGGCACAAACATGTGAATTGGGTGGATTCAAGTTACTAGCCCATTTCTGAGCATAACTGGTGCATGGACTCGAACTTTGAGAACTCTTCATTCACTTGAATTTGATTTTTTGGAGAACTTGAATTTTTCTTGTTCCAAACATCTAACTTAGATGTTTGTACAATGGTTTGCTTTGATCCAACAATTACTTGATTTTTTCACCCGACTAGAGGACTACTTTGTCCTAATGAGTTTAAAAATCCTATGTAAAATGTAGGAGAAAGTTTACCATTTTCTTTGATTCAACCATACTATAACTTGACCAATTCAAATTCAAATGAAAATTGTCCAACTTAGGACAATTTTCTCAAAGACTTGTGCTAAAAGTTCTTGGGAATTGCCAATCTGATGCGGAATTCCTAAATTCTCTATTCTAGAGTGTACTAGACTCTAGAAAATCATTTATGCTATAACTTGAAGCAAACTCAAATGAATAAGTCAATCTTGGACTTATCATCTTTCGTTGTTTGAAAAGGTTCTTGTACAGAACGTCTATCTAGGATGTTTAATTTAGTTACCTGGTTCTATCCGGCTGACCCTTGACTTTTATGAAAAGAATGAGATACTATATCTGAGACAAATCCAAAAGATTCGGAAAGCAAAAAGAAAGAACAAAAACTTTTCTCAACCAATTCAAACTTCGAAAATACACAAACTTGCTATGAGTCAAAGTCTAGATGACTCAGGACTTTAACTTTTCAAAGATCTCTTTCAATAAGATATTGAAGCATTTTCTTTATCTTTAAGAAAAATAAGCTAGATTCTCAAAAAGATTCAAAGCAACTCAAAAACATCATCCAACCACAAGATACTAGTGTGGTTACCAACATCAGTGTGTCGACCCACTGAGGTTCTGTTGATGAGTTTAGTATTCAAATAATACTTCTCTTGAGACTAAGTTCAGGTCACATTCAATCTTTCTTACTCCTTACTGGGAATGCAATTCTTGTGCATTTCTTTGAATTTACTAAGTTACACTAGGAACTTGATGCTTGACTTAGTCAATCTATCCTTTGTTAAAAGGTTCAATTCAAAGTCAAAGTCTTACTCTTTCATAAATTCATCAAAAATTTTTGAATCATCAACACTTTAGCTTGAAGTGTTTCAAGAAGATCTTGGAAGTTAGCTACTTCATATCTTCTCAAGAACTTTATCTTGAAGTATCTTGAGATCATATTTTTATCCTTTGTGAATTAAAACTTGTCCTTGGAAGTTTTAATTCCCTTTGAAGATCAAATCTTACTTCAAGATTTATTCTAGGACTAAAAGATAATTATCATCGCACGGTCCAATGTCCCATACCATCTTTCCTACATCAATTTGAGTATAAAATTTGGCGTCCCATACCACCCTATTTTATATTCATATTAATGTATGCTTGATATTTATCCTAAAGTCTAAACATAGAGTACCTTTTCACTTCAACTCTTTGAATTTTCAGGCATTACCTCTAACTTGATATTCTAAGTTTTGATTCCTCTACACAATCGTTTCACGATCTTGTGTTTTCCTTTGGGAATTTAAAAACCACTTGATAGAATATCTTTTCATTTTTACTAGGATTATCAAAAGAAAAACCCACTATCATTCCAAGTTCTTGAATTTATCAAATTCAAGTCTAATTGGTTATATTTGCCCAATTTGTAGTGACAAGAGCATTTCACTTCTTGTCTTTAGATTCCTTCCTAACAAAAGCTTTTAAGTAGCTACCTCGAGGACTTTATAGGAATCTCTTTACTGCATAAGTCTAAGCATCTGCTCATGCTTTTTGGATTTGTACCAAAATCCCTTTAAGGATAGGTTAAACTTTTATGTTACACCTTCCATATACTTATTTATTGTTGACACGGTTGCAAAATACATTCTTGGAATTTCTACTTTGCTCAAATTTGGAACTGCTTACTATTTTGATTGCCATACTTGGGCAAATTTCACAGTAGTCCAACCATAATTATTGGACTACCATGGCCAAGGTTAATCAATTCTTATTGATCATACGATATAATAAAGACTTGGTCTTTATCATTAAGATCTCTTGAGCTTTTCTAAGCTTTTTGGCTTACCTGCAAGATTTTTAGAGATCTTTCCCTTACTCAAGTCCAAGCACATACTAAAGCCTTTCAGATTCTAAAGCTAAGAATCTTTGATACAATCCCAAGTGATATCAACCATTTGGACTTTAAGTACCACTTTTGGTGGTTTGGGATTGCTAGGGAACTACTTACTAACTAAAGAGTTTAAAGAATTTCCTTCTCACTACTTGGGAGAACATTATTCTTCAATGACTAGAGATCTAGGCCATGACATGTGTGCATCCAATCATCCATATCCAATCGTCCATGCACAAACAATCTATCTTCTACCTTACAAAAAGTTATAATTTACATGTGCACACGCTTGAGTACATCATATTTCTTTTGCAAGCAAGAAGAAAATATAAATTGTGCATGAAACCATTCTTTCGTATATGCATGTTGTGCTTAATGAGTGTTTCAATATGTTTATGCTCTTTCATATAGGTTTCAATAATTTGCACCAAGATTATCAAAAATGAAGTTTACTACCATACTTCAATGATTAAAATGCATCCTACATGAAACCATGCAAAAACAAATATTGAAACCAATCATGAACTTGAAAAATACTTATCTCCTAGTTAAGCTACATCCTTCCCTTGATCCTCGGGAAGAGCCATTCTCCACCCTTTGGTCTCCATTTCAAGTAGCCATGTAGCATACAAAGACAACCTTTATGCTTCCTAGATGCCTTCCATGTCCTTTCTGGAATAGTTGCAAAAGGAACTACTCCATTTTGAAGTTTCAAAAGCTTACTAGTTCCCCCTCTTTAGATTGAGAGAACATAGATGCAACATCTATTAGAAGAGTAGAAAGAAATCCTTCTTTTCCTCTCAGTCAAAGCTTTGATCCGTCTCAAATATGGGTAACTATGGCTTGCTCTCATGAATCGAATAATGGTTTCTCCTCCAGGAATGAATGGACTTCACAGTTTCACTCTAGCTCGCTTCATTCTTCTTGAAATCAAATGATGAAACACAATTCGACTCTGAATCAGGTTCGGATCAAAGTGTGTAGCAGAGAGTGATGGAGAATTCGGGTTTGAGATGGTTCCAAATCTTGAGATAGGCATAGGTTATGTGCAGAGATTGAGAACAGATAGCATTTGCAGATAGCTATGGCACCAAAATGCTTGTAGCCTAGTGGCTGAACGATTCGGCTTTGGATCAAATTGTCAAGGATCAAATCATGTCGACTTCGCAATAGAGGATATCTTTTTCTCTGTTGCTAAATCTTCTACAGCCCAAAACTTAACTGATATGATAATAACCGCTCCAACAGTTTGGACACGGATGTATGCAGTAGAGTTGGATAGATGATTTGCTTGTCTGCCTACACATCACAGGATCGAATCTCGAGTGTCGTCTACAATTCTTTCACCTTTTGAACTGATCTTTAGCCTCCTACAGCATGTGAAGGATAGCTCTTGATGTGTTTTTTTGAGAACAAGGTCACACAAGAGATGTGCTCTCTTGAATAAGGGAGAGACTCCACCTATGAGAGGTCGCGGGATCAAATCCGCTTCACACACCCAGACTATCTTCCCTCCTTTTGCTATGCTCTCCATATGAATTCGGGAGCAAATTGATGCCGCACCCATGAGCAAAGAACTCCATGCACAAGCGGTTGAAAACTACAAAAATGATGATGCTAACTGCGAAAATGATGATGAAGCTCACTCCAAGGTCACCATGGAAGCTCTGATACCAATGTAAGAGAACTACAATTACGACCACCACATGCTAGAGAGATGACTCTCCTCCCAACCATCTGCCTCTATATATAGCTCTTTCCAAGGGACTACCTTCTTGGGCAGGTGGATACTAACCATCCATGTGCCAGCCATGTAACTG
The DNA here is from genome assembly GCA_020310875.1 of Ceratopteris richardii. Taxonomy (NCBI): domain Eukaryota; kingdom Viridiplantae; phylum Streptophyta; class Polypodiopsida; order Polypodiales; family Pteridaceae; genus Ceratopteris; species Ceratopteris richardii. The sequence goes on from CM035420.1 coordinate 119,673,313, forward strand.
CATGTGCGCCAAGTGTCCTAGTTAACTCGAGTTAACTCAAGTGGATGCTTCTAGAAGGCTCTAGATCTCTTTGGGAAAAATACTCTCCCCATGTACCCCATGGGGATTGAACCCAAGACCTCCTCCTTCACATCCTTGAGACTTAACCACCAAGCTAAGTGGATCACTTGTTCACAAGAGGACAAGATCTCCTATTAAATCTAAACTCGATATCACATGGATGACCAAATAGTGTTCGTTTTCAGATCCGTTTGAACTCGAGGGATCCTTAGGTCATAGACTTACTTTATTACAACGAACATATATTTCCCATTTTAATTTGAATGACGGATTGAATGAGTGATGTTGAATCTCCAGGATATCCACCTCCTCCAAACTTGAGCCTCATCATGAACCTTGAATCAAGGGAACCTCACAAAAATATTTATTATGCAAAATTTGTATGAATGTTTTGCAAAATTTGAAACACCCCAAGTGCATTGGAAAAAGAAAATAGTGCATATGGATGGCCGTGAAATGATCCCTATAAACTTAATACTTTTAGGTGCAATTGGCAACATAATAGTGCACCATTTGATAAATGGATTTCCAGTCTTTAGGCCAAATCATCCATCACACATACAATTCATTCAAAATTATGTTCGTACTCCCAATTATGGCTTGTGCAAATGAATGTGCACGTTTAAAAATTTCTTTTGTCTTATGCATGGCCAATGAATGTGTCCCTATTATGGCCACTTGGAAGATGCATTCATTTCTCACAAGGTGTAACTAATGAAATACATATGGTTTCTTACATCAAAGCTTCTCCTCTATCAAAACATGATGTTATAGCTTTCATTATGTATATATGTATGTACAAACTTTCAATTATGCAAAGTTTTGAAAATTGAGCTCCAACTTTACGAGCATATGAGCCCTCTATATTGATGACACTTGGAGCAATAGGAAGCAAGAATTGAATTACGTGTATTCAAGTTCAAGTTTGAGTTTTGAGTTCCCCTCATAACTCTCAAGTGAATCAAATATCACACTTAGCTGTGATAAAGCCTACACTCTAGGAAAAGAGCTCCCTCTTATTTGGGGAACCTTTTCCAAAATCATATAAACACACCTTGTACTTTGAATTGATGAGATCTCACATATGTTATCACTGAATAAGCTATTAAGTTCCTCTCTTACCAAGATTCTTGTTTGCTTAAGGATTTTCTTCATATTTTGAGTAGCCATATCTCTTACTCAGATTTATGTGTGTAGGAGCTAGGTAGCTCTTAGTGATGAGTAGATTTCAATGATCATTTTGTATATATCTCTTCTAATATTTGGTTGGTTAAAAAGCTATTATTGTCTTCTAAATTTCTCTGGAGCTCAAGTCTCACCTCTCCATATTCTCAGAGAAAGTGATTTTAGAGTGAACATTGTTGTCTTTGTGCATGCCTAGTGAAGGTAGTAAGTGGAGTGTCTTGGAGACATTGGTTATTAGAGTAGAAGCAAGACTTTTGAGCGTGATAAATTGCTTTAGGAAAGGCCTTCAATAAATTGCTATGTCCAAAATTAAGTGATATGAGGTCTTTATTCTTATGATTGCATACATTTTCCTCTATAGACCAAAGCGTTTCCTCTATAGACCAAAGCTAAATGTAAGTTGGAATTGGCATATACAGATGGATGCCTCATCGATGCTTCTAACCTCACATTGTTGTCTCAAATATTAACTAAAATACAATTATGAAATGTTTTATTATGTTGAGATGATGATGGAAGCATTATTATTGGGGCTTGAAAGTTTAGGGACAATGGATCACTTTTGATGGGCTCCTACATCATGATGGGCAAGAAAAATGGATGAATCAATGAAAGAAACGTGTAGAATATTAAAGAAAGAAAAAGCGGGTCAAGGAAAGCCTCTCCAATTTGATCAACAAGAATGGTGTTGAATGTAGAATGGAGAAAGAAAATCATAATCATGTAATGCAACACTTTACGAAACTCCTCAACATGGCATCTCTTGTATGAGATTGGAGAATAGAATGTATCAAATATTTCAAGACATAGATGCAAGATGATCCAATGTATCTTGGCATATTTCCATAATGAACCACTTTCCACGGGTGAAATCAAGACTGCGATCAAGTATCTTCCCTTTGGTAAGATCCATCAACTCAATGCTCTCACTGATGAGTCTTTTAAAGACTTGAAAGAGTCCTTGATTGATCCTCTAAGTCACCTTCACTACAAAATATGAGGGATACACTGGCTCTTATACAAGTGCAAATACACAGGGGCAATGTAGCCACATCATCAGTATAAGCGCCGATATGAACATCGGTATAATAACACTGGTACAAGCATAAGTATGGGCACTGGTATAAGCATCGGTACATGCCCAACACCATTGGTATAAGAATCGTATATTTTCATCGGTATACATGCCAATATTTACTTGCAAACCGATGGTATAAGTGATGATATACGTGTCCGTATGAGAATCACCTGTATAAGGGTTGGTATGTCCTTGGGCTAAATTGTCAGTGTAAGCATTACTGTGTCCTTGGGCATACGGGTGCCTATATCAACGACCATGTCTGCAAAACTTTTTTGGGTAGATTTTCCCATGAAATGACCACACCGCATCCCTGCAAGTCCTCCAACAATGCAACGAATCTATGATGGTATCCATAAGCCTCCTCTACTCGTGTCAAAAGATGAACCACTACCAATTCCTACAACAAATATGGAAAACATGAGATCAACAAACATGACATGCTTAACACAAGCAAATTCAATCATCAAAATGATACTTACAAACTCCTGATGCATAGTGTCATACCCATTGCTACCCAAATGTGAGGCTCTGACCATATTTAAACATGTGGCCACTGCATCTCGTTGGTGACGATATTGTTCATGATTCTACTACTGCTCATCGCAAATCATCTCCCACTCCTGATGCTCTAGCCATATAGGCTTTGATAAGCCTCCTCTAAAGCATCACAAGCCTATAATCGTCGATGGAGCACACCTCATGCATCATGTGGTGAGTCCACTCTAAGATAACAATAGCGTGCCCAAGTGCTAGGTGGTACTCACGATAGATCGCCATTGTGATGTAAGTTTTGTGATCCTTGTCCTCTTCACTCCATTTAACCATGACAGAGTGTCCAAATTGTATATAACACAACTATAGTATATGCTAATGCATGGCCTTTCTGGCCATATGCATCACAGGAGCTCATCACATATATGATACACCTTGGATTCACCATGTTCATGAGCACCCCAAGGTGTACATGGTGTACTATGTGGCTTTGAGGTACTCACTCTAAGAGTAGTAGTGGGTGACAAAACATCCATTGCATTGCCTCCATGACATCCACCTCCTCTAAAGTCACCTCTAGATCCACCTTTGAAACTTGCTCCTCCAGAACGTGGCCTATATCAATGGGATTGAAAAGATAGGCCAGCACCTCGATCATGTTGTGGTGTCAAATGCCTAGAAGTATATTTTGAGCTTCTCTATCAAACTCTGGATACTTACTATATATGTCTTTTGAAGCATCAGAATTAGCAAGCACTTGCATTACACCATTTACTCTTTACATGCCATGACATTAAGTGAGCTATGGATTTGCATCTAAACATGCTCTCAATTCTTGGAATGATAGGAAAGTTCAATTCTTGGAATGATAGGAAAGTTTTGAAGAACCTTTGCATCGAGTGCTCACCCACAAAGTCTTCTCTAAACGATTTTGCTCCACACTTTGGACATATATGGAGGTGCTCATACTCATTGCAAAAGAGAACGAAATCATTTAGAAAAGCATGAATCTTCGTGTAGTCCATCCCCAAAGATTGTAAAAGCTTTTTTGTATCTCCACGTGTTGGAGGTATGTCATTGCTATCTCACACAAACTGATCTTTCAAAAGCATGCCAGGGATAAGCAATTACAATGATATTAATAAATAAACTTATCTTGATATATCAATGACAGTTTATTTACATAAACAATTCAGAGACACTATTATGTGACCATCCATAAATGGATTGACGATTGAGCAATAGGAGCGACGGATGTAGTACATATATCTTCTCCCCAATGTAGAGTGGTAAATGGGCTAGCCTTCGCATATTCAAGTGTTTTTTGTTGGCTTCTGATCATGGGAATTCCATCGTGTCCATAGAACCCATGACATCTTCTCCACCATCGTGATCTTCATCCATCTCATAAGACACCTCGAGCGTTTCTTCCATGTGTTCATTTTGTATAATGTTATTAATACCTTGTCCTTCTACCTCCATCTTCATTCTCTTCTACCCATGAGAGGTAGATGGTGCAATTTTGTGTGGGTCAACCTCCTCAGCAGGGGAACCATGCGATTGGTACCATAGGTTTGGAGTCGATCTGCATCAAAGGCTCCATATTCTCGAACATGTGCACTACAAATTCGTCATTTACAAAAAAATTGATACTTGCACTAAGTGCAAGGACATGCCATTCTCTTCTCCGGAGCCAAAGATGCAATTTAATACCATGTGGAGATGTTAGGATATTTAATATGTGATACATTTAATTATCACTACAACAGATCGGTCGTATACCAAGGTTTTTATCGAGGGAAATGAACGCGGCTATTTTTGTCGCGACGTCGGTGTACCTGTCGGTATGCACATCGGTACTATAGCGCCGATATGGACGTCGGTATAAGCATCGATATGAGCGTCAGTATAAGCGTTGGTAATTCTGACGCTCTTACCGACACCCATACCAACGCCTCTGTTGGGTGCACCATCGCGTATATCGGCGCCTGCTGGGTGTACCGATGCTTATTCCGATGACATTACTGGGAGTACCATCGCTTATACCGACGATCATATCTACAAAAATGTTTTTGGGCAGAGTGTGTTGTCTTTTGCTATAGCAACATTACCATGATGTTGCTTAACAAAAGACAATACACTCTGCCCAAAAAAAACCGAGTACATGTGATGTGTACTCTAATGTCAACCGAAATATGATTTCATAAAACAAAATATTATTGGACACAAAAGAGATAATCAGAATGAACCATGAACCATGTACAAAGAAAGTGATATATTTTATAAATGAAGCATGTACAAGAGTGTGGCAAACCATTATCATATATGACACTTTTACAAAATGTGGCAAAGCAATGCATTGCCATATAAAAATCAAATACAAAATTTTGGTGTGCCACTCCCATACACATGCAAAGAACGTTCCATATCAACAGTCTTGTAACAAAGAACAAGTAAAAACCAAATTTATAAATTAATCACCTCATCCCAAACACTCCCATGAAATGACCACACCGCGTTCCTCCAAGTCCTCCAATAGTGCAGTCAATCCGTGCTGATATCCGTAAGTCTCTTCTGTTCGTGTTGGAGGACGACCCATTCCTAGCTCCTGCAACAAATATACAAAACATTAGAGGAACATACATGAGAAACTTAAAATAAATAAATTCAATAAATGACTAAAAAAACCTAAAACCCTAATCTATATATATTTAATTATATATATTTAATTAAATTATTTAAAACACTAGCACTTTTTATATTTATTTATCTATATAATTATCCTATTATATATATATATACATATATATATATATATATATATATATATATATTTATTTATTTATTTATTTATTTATTTATTTATTTATTTATTTATTTATTTATTCAGATTTTCTCCTTAAATCTTAAAACCCTAAAATCCTAATCCTAATCCTAAAAACCTAAAACCCTATTTTATTTCCTCAAACCCTAATCCTAATCCTAAAAACCTAAAACCCTAATCCTAAAACCCTAATCCTAAAACCCTAATCCTAATCCTAAAAACCTAAAACCCTATTTTATATATATATTTATTTATATATTCAGATTTTTTCTTAATTAGTCCTATTTTTATATATTTAATTATATATACTTAATTATATATAATTAATTAAATTATTTAAAACACTAATACTTTTTATATTTATTTATCTATATAATTATCCTATTATATATATATATATATATATATATATATATATATATATATATATATATATATATATATATATATATATATATATATATATATATATATATATATATATATATATAATAGGATAATTATATAGATAAATAAATATTATATATATATATATATATATATATATATTTATTTATTTATTTATTTATTAATTCAGATTTTTTCCTTAAATCTTAAAACCCTAAAACCCTAATCCTAATCCTAAAAACCTAAAACCCTATTTTATATATATATATTTATTTACTTATTCATATTTTTTCCTTAAACCCTAAAACTCTAAAACCTTAATCCTAATCCTAAAAACCTAAAACCCTAATCCTAAAACCCTAATCCTAATCCTAAAAACCCAAAACCCTATTTTATATATATATTTATTTATATATTCAGATTTTTTCTTAATTAATCCTATTTTTATATATTTAATTATATATATTTAATTAAATTATTTAAAACACTTATACTTTTTATATTTATTTATCTATATAATTATCCTATTATATATATATATTTATTTATTTATTCAAATTTTTTCCTTAAATCTTAAAACCCTAAAACCCTAATCCTAAAAACCTAAAACCCTATTTTATATATATATTTATTTATTTATTCAGACTTTTTTCTTAAACCCTAAAACCCTAAAACCTTAATCCTAATCCTAAAAACCTAAAACCCTATTTTATATATATATTTATTTATATATTTAGATTTTTTCTTTATTAATCCTATTTTTATATATTTAATTAAATTATTTAAAACACTAGTACTTTTTATATATGTATTATATGCATGTGTATGTGTATGTGTGTATATATGTTATGTAGGTGTTAATACCCTAAAACCCTAATCAGAAGGACTTAGACTTAAACCTAAAATACTAAAATGTAAATACTTAAACGCTTATAAAAATCTAAATGTGTAAATGTGTAGATATGTGTGTGTGTATGTATGCTCTATTTTGCTATGTGTATGTATGCATCTCTGTATATGTGTATGTGTGTGTATGTATGCATGCATGTGTGTATATGTGTATGTGTCTGTATGCATGTGTGTGCATGTATGTGTGTATGTGCGTGTGTATGTGTATGTATGCATATGTGTATATATGTGTGTGTATGTATGTGTGTATGCATGTGTGTGTGTATGTATGCATGTATGTATATTTGTATGTGTGTGTATGCATGCATGTGTGTATATGTGTGTATGTAAGCATGGATGTGTGTACATGTGTGTATGTAAGCATGCATGTGTGTATATGTGTGTGTGTATGTAAGCATGCATGTGTGTACATGTATGTGTGTATATATGCATGTGTAAATGTGTAGATGTGTGTGTGTGTATGTATGCTCTATTTTCCTATGTGTATGTATGCATGTGTGTATATGTGTATGTGTGTGTATGTATGCATGCATGTGTGTATATGTGTATGTGTGTGTATGTATGTGTGTACATGTATGTGTGTATGTGTGTGTGTGTATGTATGCATATGTGTATATATGTGTATGTATGTGTGTATGCATGTGTGTGTGTGTATGTATGCATGTATGTATATTTGTATGTGTGTGTATGCATGCATGTGTGTATATGTGTGTATGTAAGCATGCATGTGTGTATATGTGTGTGTATGTAAGCATGGATGTGTGTAGATGTATGTGTGTATGTATGCATGTGTAAATGTGTAGATGTGTGTGTGTGTATGTATGCTCTATTTTCCTATGTGTATATATGCATGTGTGTATATGTGTATTGTGTATATGTATGCATGTGTAAATGTGTAGATGTGTGTGTGTATGTATGTGTGTGTGTATGCTCTGTTTTCCTATCTCTATCTTCCTTTCTTTTAATCATTCTTTATCTCTCTCTCTCTCTCTCTCTCTCTCTCTCTCTCTCTCTCTCTCTCTTTCCCTCTCTCTCTCTCATCTCTCTCTCATCTCTCTCTCTCTTTGTCTCTCTATCAATAGACAATAAAACAATCACTTACAATTATGTCCCTCTTTTGGATCGTTGTCGTCAAAGCGTAATGTAGGTCATCTATCATTGAATTCCAAACAATCGACGCCAAAGAACTTCTGCAAAATCAAAGAGAAGAGAAATTATAAGACCTAAATCATAGAGAAAGACAAAGGCTAATAGTACGCGCACTACTTACCAAGATCTCAGATCTAAACCGAGGGAGAGTGAGTGTTTGTAGAGAGAGATCTGTGTGTGTGTGTGTGCACAAGACAATGCAGTTCGCAATTCGCTTTGTGCGTGCAAGTTCGACAGAAGACAAACAGTACTCAAACACACGCAAAAAAGTGAAGTTTTGCTCTCGGGTTCTCGGTATGTTTAAATGTCGGCCTCGGTATGGACGTCGGTATGGGCGTCGGTAACTTCTAGTAAATTACCGAAGCTTATACTGACGCTCATACCGACGCTTATACCGACGTCTGCGGAGCACACCGACAATCCGTTTAAAAGGGTCATACCGATGATCACTTGACCATTGGTATCTTTAAGTCATGTTTTCCAACGTTTATACCGGCGCCGCGAGTGACCATCGGTATAAGCAGCATCGGTATGCTCCTCATATGTTGTAGTGTATATACACTAATTTTAATCTTGAAATCCTAATTTAATTAATTATGTATACTAATATTTATCATAGAACCCTAGTTCTTTACATATCTAATTATATATACTAATTTTAATCTTAAAACCCTAATTTCTTATATAGTGAATTATACATAGCATAGTTAATTGAATACAATGATTTTTTTCCTAATTTATACATATATTTGATTATATATTAATATTAAACCTAAAATCCTATTTTTTATACATTTAATTATATAAACTTATTTAAATTTAAAAACCCTAATGTCTTGCCTATTTATTTATACATTGTACATTTGATTATGTATTATACTTTATTCTTAATGTTTATATATATTTGATTATATATATTAATATTAAACCTAAAATACTATTCTTTATATATTTAATTATATATATTTAATTTAATTCAAAAACCCTAATTTCTTATATATTTAATTATACATGGTAAATTTGATTATATATTCTAATGTTTTTCCTAATTTTTATATATATTTGATTATATATACAAATATTAAACTTAGAAATTTATTTTTATATATTTAATTATATATATTCAAATATTAAACTTAGAAATTTATTTTTATATATTTAATTATATATATTTATTTTAATTAAAAAGCCCTAGGTCTTTTCATATTTGTTTATGTATACTAGTATACACCATAGAACGCTAGTTCTTTACATATCTAATTATATATACTGATTTTAATTCAAAAACCCTATTTTCTTATATATTTAATTATACATAGCACATTTGCCTATATATACTAAGTTTTTTCCTAATCTGTATATATATTTGATAATATATATTAATATTAAACCTAAAATCCTATTTTTTATATTTAATTACATATATTTATTTTAATTCAAAAACCCTAATTACTTATATATTAAATCATACATTGTACATTTGATTATATATTATACTTTTTTCCCTTATTTTTACATATATTTGATCATAAATATTAATATTAAACCGAAAATCCTATTTTTTATATTTTTAGTTATATATATTTAATTTAATTCAAAAACACTAATTTCTTATTGTTGGAGATAGACGTCTGCGGAAGCACGCGAACAGCACAAGGAAGAAGAAGAAGCTTGGAGCACAAACACACAATACTGAATGTATTACTAGAGAATGTACAAAGATAAGTAGCCCATTAGGGCAATAGGCGTATATACAAGCTGGGGGAAAAAAACCTCCTAAAGAGGGAAAGACGTGCCCCGGGGGTCCTAGTGTGTTCACACACATCACTACCTAAATATATCAACAAATCCCCCCTAGGAGTGATGCGGTGAACAAGGAGCTGGCACTCATGTATAAGGAAGTGCCAAGCTATGTGGAAATCACTCCACAAAAGGAAGTAAGCCCAAAGCTTTGCGGAAAGCTTCAAACTTCTCCCTAGGCAGAGCCTTCGTGAAAAGGTCTGCAATGTTCTCCTGCATGGGCACATATGCCAAGCTGATCTCCCCAGCAGAGAACCTCTCCCTAACATAAAGATAATGCACCTCAATGTGCTTAGTGCGAGCATGGAACACAGGGTTCCTTGCAACTGCCAATGCGCTCTGACTGTCAGTGAAGATGGTGGTGGCAGAAGACTGGCCAACACCCCAATCAGCCATAAGGCGTCTGAGCCACACACACTCAACAGTCGCTGTGAAAGCTGCCCTATACTTAGCCTCACAACTGGAAGTGGCCACAGTAGGCTGCTTCTTGCTCAACCAAGATATACATGAGCTACCAAGCATGAAGCAAAAACCACTGGTGGACACAAGAGCATCATAGCAACCAGCCCAATCTGAGTCAGAAAAAGCATGCAAATCTGGCGGTAATGATCCCCCCTTGGGATAAAACAACCCAAGTAGCCGAGTACCACTCAAGTAGCGAAAGATGCGCTTAACCGCCTTCCAATGCGTGACTCCTGGGCAATGCATAAACCTGCTCATCTGTGAGACAGCAAACAGAATATCTGGCCGAGTAATGCATAAGTAAATCAAGGATCCAACAGCCTGCTGATAAAGAACAGCATCAAATGCATCTCCAGCATCATGAAGACTCAATCGTAAACCTTTCTCCATAGGAGTGGCAATAGGCTTACAGTCTTCAAGGCCAAAACACTGCAATACTGTGTCAATATATTTCGTTTGACACAAAGCCATTCCACCATCAACTTGCATAAACTGAATGCCCAAATAGTGATGCAAATGCCCCAAATCAGACATCTCAAATGAGGCATGTAAATCAGCCTTGAAATCATCAATATGCTTCTCAATAGGACCAGTGTGCAGCATGTCATCAACATAGACAACAAATTAGAAGCACATCATTAGCACACTTAACATATAAGGTGCTTTCAGTTGGACTGTTCACAAAACCATGTGCAACCAGATAGGCATGTATCTTCTCATACCAAGCACGTGGTGCTTGCTTTAAACCATATAATGCCTTCTTTAACCTGCACACCTGGTTTTCATGCCCTTTCTGCACAAAGCCACGGGGCTGAAAAACATACACTTCTTCATGTAAGTCACCATTCAGAAATGTTGTTTTAATGTCCAACTGATGTACATTCCAACCATGATGGGCTGCAAGTGCACAAATGCTCCGAACAGTAGTCATACGGCATGTAGGTGCAAAGGTCTCATCAAAATCAATGCCTCTTTCTTGCGCATAACCCTTTGCAACAAGCCTAGCCTTATACCTGTCAACTGTACCATCAGGTTTACGTTTCAGCTTGTATACCCACTTAGTGCCAATGGCCTTCTTGCCAGGAGGCAAGTCACATAAAGACCATGTATCTTCATTATAGCATCATATTCAGATTGCATGGCAGCCATCCAATTTTCTGAATTCTGTGCTTCATCCAAAGAAACAGGCTCATTCTCATCACAGAGACTAGACGCAGCCATAGCATAGCAATCTGATGCAAAGGAGGCACTATGAGAGCCTGAACGAGTACGATATGACAAAGGTGCATCTAATTTGCTGTCACGCAAAGTCTGCACCAGCCATTTTGGCATAGTTTTTGCCTGCTCAATATCAGCTCTCTCATCAACAAGTGCATCATGTAAATCTGCATCAGAAATAGAATGATCTGCATCATCATATGAAACCTGCAAGGGCTGAGAAGTTGCCTCATTAGGACCAGCACTAGATTGTCCACCTGTAAAAAGAGGCATCAACGTATCATACATGTCTTTGGAGCTAACAGATGTCTCCTTAGTACATGAAAGCAATGGCTGAATAGCATCTTCCACAAAGACAACATCATGGCTAACCAGAATGCATTTAGTCTGTGGATGATACAAACGATAGCCTTTACTTTCAGAACTGTACCCAACAAAAATACATTTTACTGTACCCAACAACCAAAAACACAGAGATGAGCAACAGATGGCTTGCGGTCATTCCAAGCCTCATATGGAGTGATAGACTGCAACGCTTTAGTGGGACACCTGTTCAGTACATATGTTTCACACATGACAGCCTCAAGCCAGAAACTATGTGGTAAAGCCTGACTTTTGACCATGCACCTCGCCATCTCCATGAGTGACATGTTCTTTCGTTCAGCAACTCCATTCTGTTGAGGTGTATACGGAACTGTACACTGGTGTTTTATCCCACGTTCAGCCAGAAATGCATTAAAATCTGAAGACATATATTCCCCCCCTCGATTAGAACGGAGGGTGCCCATTTTACATGCTGACAGATTTTCAACCAAAAAACAAAAACTGTTTGAAGCACATGAACACTTCGGACTTTGCTTTGAGTGGATATACCCATGCATGCCTGGAAAAATCATCAATGAAATTCACGAAGTAAAGGTAATTTCCAAAAGAGGGTGTCTGCATAGGACCACAGACATCACTATGTACAAGCTGTAATTTCTACGTAGCTCGAACTGAACCATCTTTTGGAAAGGAAGAACGCTGCATTTTGCCCAAAATACAGCCTTCACAAACATGTTTTCCAGGAGCCTCAAGTTTGGGCAAAGAGGACACCATTTCCAATTTCTGCAGGCATAGCAAACTAGCAAAATTCAGATGACCAAAGCGTGCATGCCAAAGCTTTGCATCTGACATAGCCTGAGAATCATGAACTGCACATGCCGAATCATTCACAGATCTTTCATAGTCTATGAGCTTATACAGCCCATGACATAAAATGCCAGAAGCAATAATCACATCACCATTTGAGAGATCATGTACTGTACACCTATCATCAATGAATTTCACAACCAAGCCAATCTTGGCTAATGCAGAAACTGATAACAGGTTCTTTTTGATCCCTGGCACAAATAAAGCATCTGACAAAGTGAAAGAACTACCATCAACAGTAGTCAGAATGATCTTACCAACTCCCATAATAGGATAAGAGGAGTTATTGGCGCATGTGACAGTATTCCGTGTAGGGGCAGGCTCGAGTGAAGAGAAGAAACTGCGCTACGAGGTAATATGTTTGGTCGCCCCACTGTCAAATTACCAAACATCTGAGTCTACTGCAGATAGGCATTGATCATGAGAAGATGGGTCAAAACTGTAGACAGTAGTAAACACCCATTCTTCTTCCTGCACAAGATTTGCAGACTCTGTTTTTGGTGTAGAGGCCTCTGCAACAACCATTCCAGCCTCTTTCTTCTTTGCCTCTTTAGCAGCCAGTTTTGGACAGTTCTTTATGATATGATCATTTCCTTTATAGTACTTGCAAAACAATTTCTACTTTTTTGATTTCTTCTCATCTTTATCCTGGTTCTTCGATTGTGCAGCATTTGCAGATTTCTGCTTACTAGTAGAAGAGCTCCATTTTCCTTTGCCCTTCTGACTAGCCAGGAAAGCTTGATCTGAAACATGCATAATGGACCTGTTCTGCCTGGACTGATCTTCCTGCAACAGAACAGAGACTAACTCCTCAAATGACAAGGCATTTGGATTTCCTTTCATCATCAACCGAAGAGTAGAAGCAAAACTCTGATATGAATCAGGAAGACCATTCAGAACGGTCTGCACAAGTGAGCTATCTGGTATAATCTCATCAGTAGAAATCAACTGTTCCTTCAAATCTTTGATCTTCATTAAGAAACTATCCATAGAATCACCTTCATTCATGTGCTCACTCTCCAACTGTTTTTGGAGGTAAGCAACACGAGCCTCATTCCTAGCCTGGTACAAAGTGGTAAGTGTATCCCAAGCATCCTTTGTTGTTCTGCAAGAGCGAATGTGAGGAATAATGGCACGTTTGACAGACAAAGCTATCAATGCATGTGCCTGGGCATCTCTTCCATCCTAGCGAATCTGCTCTGCAGTAGGTGCAACAGAAACAGCAGCACGAACAGGAATCTGCGGAATATCATCTTCGACACCATCTTCATCAGCTCCAGCACCTATATTTGTAGTACCTGTCGTTACAGGTGTAACAGGATGTCTTTCGACACCCTGCACAATGTTCCACAATCCTTTTGCAACCAGTACATGTCGCATCATATAAGCCCATAATGGGTAGTTGGTACCATCCAACTTATCCTCAACAGCCAACATACGGAATACATCACTGCTTTCAGCCATGGCCGGTGACTAAAATACCTTGATGCAGAAAATTGATTGTATCTCAAAAAGTTGAACGGAACTGCCCAGACGAGTTCTGCTAGACCTGTAGCAGACTTCGAGACGCTTAAACTGGCGAACAAAAACTGGTATATACCTTTGGGATAAAAGGACGAAATAGCCTGCACAAGCGCTACGATAGTGCGTTCGGAGGCCGAAACGAGCTCAGATCGCGATTTCGACACGACAGAGCGAAGCAATTTTGATCTTGGAAACACCTTGAGTATGCTCACCAAATTTCGTGCGAATCTGAGACTGCAAACGAAGGAGTGTTGACGGCGCCCTAGAAGAAGCGACAACCTGCTCTGATGCCAATTGTTGGAGATAGACGTCTGCGGAAGCACGCAAACAGCACAAGGAAGAAGAAGAAGCTTGGAGCACAAACACACAATACTGAATGTATTACTAGAGAATGTACAAAGATAAGTAGCCCATTAGGGAAATAGGCGTATATACAAGCCGGGGGAAAAAAACCTCCTAAAGAGGGAAAAAGGTGCCCCTGCAGTCCTAGTGTGTTCACACACATCACTACCTAAATATATCAACACTTATATATTTAATTCTACATAGTACACTTGATTATATATTCTAATTTGTTCCTAATTTTTATAAATTTTTGATTAAATATACTAATATTAAACTTAAAACACTTTTTTATATATTTAATTATGTATATTTATTTTAATTCAAAAACCATAGCTCTTTTCATATTTATTTATGTATGCTAATATTTATCATAGAACCCTATTTCTTTACATATCCAATTATATATATTTTGTATATTTATTTTAATTCAAAAACCATAGCTCTTTTCATATTTATTTATGTATGCTAATATTTATCATAGAACCCTATTTCTTTACATATCCAATTATATATATTAATTTTAATTCAAAAATCCTAATTTCATATACATTTAATTATACATAGCAAATTTGATTATATATACTAATTTTTTTTCTATTTTATATATATATTTGATTATATATAATAATATTAGACCTAAAATCTTATTTTTTTATATTTAATTATATATATTTATTTTGATTCAAAAGCCCTAATTTCTTGAATATTTAATCATAGATTGTACATTTGATTATATATTGTAATTTGTTTTCTAATTTTTATACATATTTGATTATATATACTAATATTAAACCTAAAATCCTATATTTTATATTTAATTATATTTAATTATATTTAATTATATTTAATTATATTTATTTATTTTAATTCATAAACTCTAATTTTGTATATATTTAATTATACATAGTACATTTGATTATATATTCTAAATTTTTCTAATTTTTATTCTATTATATATATTAATATTAAACCTTATACCCTATTTTTAATATATTCAATTATGTATATTTATTTTAATTCAAAACTTTTAGTTTTGTACATATTTAATTATACATAGTACATTTGATTATATATTCTATTTTTTCCTAATTTTTATTTGATTATATATATTAATATTCAACATAAACACCTATTTTTTATATATGTAATTATATATTTTTATTTCAATTCGAAAACCCTAATTTCTTACATAATTAATTATACATAGTACATTTGATTATACTCTCTAATTTTTTTCCTAATTTGTATTTGATTATAAATTAATATTAAACCTAAAACCCTATTTTTTTATCTACTTAATTGTATATATTTATTTCATTTAAAAATTCTGATTTCGTATGGGTGTATATGTGTATATGTGTGTATGCATGTGTCTATGCATGCAAAAGACAAAAACCCTAACTCTAAAACATGTGTATGTGTGCATGTGTGTATGTATGTATGATGTGTGTGTATGTGTATGTGTGTATATGCATGTGTATATATATGTATATGTATATGTGTGTATATGTGTGCATGTGTGTATGTCTATGTGTGTGTATGTGTATATTTGTGTATGTATATGTGTATGTATGTAAAAACCATAAAACCCTAATCCTAAAGACCTAGACCTAAAACATGTATGTGTGTGTATGTGTGTATGCATGTGTATATATATATATGTGTATGTGTGTATATGTGTGTATGTATGTTAAAGCCAAAAATTGTAATTGTAAAGCCCTAACCCTAAAAGATGCATATGTGTGGATGTGTGTACGTATATGTGACCTGTGTGTATGTGTATGTGCATTTATGCATGTGTATATATATGTGTATGTGTATATGTGTGTATATGTGTGCATGTGTGTATG
>CM035420.1:119692289-119937289 GCA_020310875.1 Ceratopteris richardii
CTTACCAAGATGCGAGAGAGAGAGAGAGAGAGGTGTGTGTGTGTGTATAGAGAGAGAGATTTGTGTTTGTGTGTGTGTATGCATAGGACGAGCACAATGCAGGTGGATTCGTCAATAACAAATTGCAATTCAAAAGAGAGGAGTGTTCGCTTTTTGCTTTCGGGATATTACAACGCGCCATCGGTATATGCATCGGTATAGGCATCAATATGAGCATCCATATATTTTTGGGATTATCAATGCTTATATCGATGCCTATACCAATGCCTATACTAATGTTTACGGATGCATATACCCATAGTGTATTTTTTCCGGTGCTTATACGAGTGACAACCTTTCAATGATTATAGCGATGCCCAAGTGACCATCGGTATGGCTAGCATGGTCTTTCCGAACATTTCCAATGATCATATCGATGTCGGCATATGACCATTGGTATTGCTAATGTCGGTATAAGACTCATATGTTGTAGTGCTTGTAAATATATATATATAGAGAGAGAGAGAGAGGAGAGAGAGAGAGAGCAGGAGAAATACCTATCTGTTAGCTGCACAATCGGATTAACTCCACCCATGTCTTATTCTACATCAGCTCAAAAGAAGAATGTATACTTCCATATGATCTCTTATATGTCATAGATCAAAAGGCGAATTCATTTGAACAGTCAGATGTTATTTTGTTTGTTCACATTTCTGCTCAAAGCAATGATTCTCATGTCTTATAGTCATATATGAATGATTGTAGAATAGTTGAAAACAATGCAGAATATTCTTCTTATTGCCATGAAAATCTTGTAGTCGAAGGAAGAAAGCCGATTTGATGTTTATTCTTCTTATTGCCATGAAAATCTTGTAGTCGAAGGAAGAAAGCCGATTTGATGTTTATGTGTAGCACTGTTTGGCTGCACTATTGGGCAGAGAGAGAGAGAGGGTTGGAATTATTATCCACACATTCATTTAAACACTTTTATGTACATACACTTATACATAATGATTCATATACACACATTTACACATAATCATTCACATACACACAAAACATAAGCACTCATACTTGCATACACATACGTAACCACAAACATACTCTCATACACATGTATTCATATACACATGTATTCACATAAAGAGTCATATACACATATCTACGCATACAAGCTTATGCATTCATACATTCACACATGCAAATCCTAAAGGAAAAAATCATGCCACCACTCTAAACATGGACTCTTTTTTGACTCGTCATACTTGCATGCGACATAATATTTCACTCATTCTCGGTCTCCTGGCAGAGGGGAAAGAGAGAAACAGAGACTGTCAGAGAGCATAGCCGCTGGTTTGCATCATGTCGCTTATTTGTTTTCATAGCTGTTTTCCTCCCTCTCTCTCTCTCTCTCTCTGACCAATGGTCTTGACTCTAGATGCTTTGAAGCTCATCTCTGATTTTCGTCAGCTGGACCAGGGAAGCAGACTCTAGATATTTTGAAGCTCATCTCTGATTGGTCATCAGCTGGACCACTTTGCCTCAATGGTCCAGCTTTTTTTTTAATTCTAATTTATCCGCGTCTCGTTCGTCCAACTTGCTTGAAAAGAAAAAGGAAAAGGAAAAAAAAAAAAAAAAAAAAAAAAAAAACACTCAGATACTGCGTGAAGGAGCACGGGTATTCCATCACATCGATTGTAGAGTAGTACATGTTCTTTGCTCAAATGTCTATTCCAATAGTGACTGTGTATTTGCTTCCAGCTAGCTGCTTGCTCGCCCTGCTACAGTGCTTCTAGATTGCGCATGGACTCGATCATCGTACTACAGAGCTTCTAGAATATCGATTTCATATTCTATCCAAGGACAATCAACGTGGCAACATGCACATCCCTAAGCCGCTCATTTCCTATTCATTATTGTATGATGTATTCCACATGTTTAAGGCCTCCATCATGAGCATGAGGCAACGATACATTACTGAGTTGCTGCGAATCTTAGTTTACATGCTCATCGAAGGTGGTATTGGACCATTTATGGTTTATAGATGCTTTAGGTGGACTTGGACCATTTCCAAGTGAGATATTGGTTAGAATGATGTGTAAGGCTAGCTAACGCTAGAGGTGATTTAAGTTGTGGATCCCAATTTGAGGCTATGATGATTTCGAACCCTAAGTTTAAACTCAATTTTGATCCCAAAACTCAAAAGGGATATACTTGACTCATATTGTTGATCATGAAGTTATTATATTAGTTTGAAACTTGGCACGTCCATGGAACCCATGTGTAATCCACATATGGGCAACATACGACAATGGCTTCCCACATACAAACACACGTGTTTAGAGGATCATAAAAGGCCAAACATGTTTTCTAGATCCCCATTTAAGCTCTATCTTGAGAGGACGTGCATGGGCAATACTATTAGTGGAAGAGGAAGCCAAAGCAAATCGAGCAGACAAGGGAGCATTAGAGAAGAGTGACAAAGAGAAGGAGAAGGCTCTAATAGGGGAGTCAGTAGACAAGGAAGTGAAAGATGATGCTTAGGTATGCCCATGCGATCATTGATATAGCGGTTATTTTTTTGCATAAAGCCTTGACATTGATAAATAGGATCATGGTGACATTTTCTTAACTAGGGGACACTCAAATGTCAGGATCTCTTTGGTGATGTAGGTGGCAGCTTTACCCAACCTCTCCATAGTAGATGTATGCTAGTTATTCATAGGTGCTCGATAAGCCTAGTTGGCTTCTTTTAGTTCAGTGGTTATATGTGGTGGAGTGAGTGACTTACTATGCAAATTTACATGTCAGTAATCACACTTTTATGAGTTTTCTACATTGCTTATATGCTCATTTTAGAGATGAGACTCTGGCAAAATTTCTCTAGATTTTAGATTCTCAACTATATAGTGGTTGGATTTACTCCTTCAAACACTTATTGGTGTAAGTACATACATTCTCATATAATCTCTTTGTTTGGTCATTTTTATTCATTCATCCATTTTTTTGGGAAGACTCTACCAACATTTTTCCTATATTTTATACTAGGTCATATTTTTTATGCCTTAGTGGTTTTTGGACTATTCTAGCTCCATTGTGATTCTAGTTAGTTTCTCCATCACCATGACATTAGAGATTTTAGGCACATCTAATGAATCCGAGTCTAGAATCAATGTTCCCAATAGTACTTATAACTTGCAAGGGAAAGACCAATTTGATATTTGAAAATTTGATGGCACAAACTTTGCTCTATGGAAGAATCAGATAAAGACATGTTGATTGCGAGGAGGAAGTGGAAGCTAGTAAATGGAATCTCAAAAAAGCTTGTTAATATGGATAATGATGATAGGGATGAGTTGGACCAAATGGCTAGGTCCACCATTACACCATACCTAGAAAATAATGTTTACTTTACAATACTGGATTGCAAAAGTGTAGAGGAGTTTTGGGAGATGTTATGCAACACTCATAAAAAAGAAATGACATCAAATAAAGTGTATCTGATGAGAAAGCTATATGAGCTTCCCATGAAGGATACATATAGTGTTTCTACTCATATAAATGAGTTTGGTGCTATATTGTTCTTAGTTGCAAACTTAGAACATGGATATGGATAATGAAATGGAAGTAGTCTTGTTGCAATGCACCTTGCCATCATCCTAGGATATGTTTTGCACACCTATTAACAATAATTCACTTGGTGGTAAACTTGTCTATGATGACATATGTGGAGCAATTTCAAGTGAGGAGATACGTGGAAAGTTTTTGGTCGGCACTTAGAGTGGAGATTCATATAGTGTTTGTGATTCTTACCAAGGAAAGGATCAACAATGTGGTAGGAGCAAGAACAAGGTAGAGAATGGTCAATGAAATAAGAGTAGAAGTATCAAGCAAAAGGGATATTGAGTGCCATTATTGTCATAAGAAAGGGCCCATGAGGAAAGAATATTATGCACAAATGCTAAAGGTAAAGGACAACATGATAGGCATATTAAATAGTTACTTGCACCATCTGCTTCTGTTACGAAGATAGAAGAAATTAATGCTATTTTTGAAGATGTTGGTGTGTTGACACTTGCAAGTATTGTGCCTAGTGAGGCTCTTATGGCTGATACTCTTTCCCACACATGGTTTCTAGATTTTGGTGCTTCTTTCCATGTGATGCCACATAGAGAAAAGTTCTCTACTTATGCATCAAAGTCTCTTGGTACCATGAGACTTGATGGCTCCTACCACTGTGATGTTGTTGGGATTGAGGATGTGGTTCTGAAGCTCACTGATGGTTCAAAATTTATTATGCATAAGTATGCCTTTCACCTCAATGGTTATGCAGTTTAATGTCAATTGGTCAACTTGATTACCTTGGTTACAAAGTGGTTTTTTATGCTCAGCCCTTTCACATATCAAAGGGAAATATGGTTATTGCAAATGGATGAAAAGTTGGCTCACTTTATCCTTTATTTGTATCATAGAAAGAACACTTGTTAGCTATGAGTCTACAACTTATGGCTTGTATATTGCATGGCCATTTGGCTCACATATCTTGTAGTAGAACGTGAAATATTTCTTGTTCTGTCTACTTATATGTATTATCCTTCTTTGATTTTTCATTTTGTAGGCATTGCCAATATGAAAAAAAACTAGGAATGTGCATAAAATGCACATTTACTCTTCAATTCAGCCTTTTGATATCCTTCACATAGATATGTGTGATCCTATGCCCAAAAAGGAATTGTTCTAATTTTCCCTATGATCCTCCCTATTTTTGTTGGAATATAATGAAGGTGAACGGTCCTAGGGTCTGCATCGTTCCCAACACTAAGCAAGAGAGAGAGAGAGAGAGAAAGAGAGATGCACATGGATTCGCCTCCCCACCGTGCAATCATTAGTACTATAACATCCCTTTCTCCATGCATAGAATGTCACTATGTGAATGCTGCTTGGCATTCATGTGCCATCTCTAAAATAACATTTCCTTTCCATTAACTCTATTTTGGTCCTTAAAAATGATGTTGGAAGGCATTAATGAAAAAGAGATAGAATCTAGTAATTGCTTCCACTAAAACCCATGTACCTAGTGTACATGGTCATCTCTCCATGTTGTTTTCCCATTTCCTTCCCATTAAGAAGACTCTTGGGAACGCAACATAAAGGTGGGGAACCATCTTCGAAGGGTGCTAACCCACTCCCATCTTCTGAACTATCTTTCCAATTTACTAGGCACTCTTTATATAAGTGACTTCTTGTTAGTTTCTCTCGAGGGCACAGTATGCTTTGAGGCTCATGTGGAATAGATCTAACAAAAATAGACTCTACTACCTCACTATCAGGAATGTCGTTGTCATATTTTCCAAACCTTTTCTTAAGCTAGCTGACATGAAATACTAGATGGATCTCGCTATTCTCCAAAGTAGGAGGTGGTAAGCCATCTTTCCTATTCTCTAGTATTGTCAATGGTCCGCAATACCTAGGAGACAATTTTGGAGAAATTCTTGTCTTCATGGTTTGAGATCTAGAGGGAAATGTAAGATAGATGTGTTCTCCTACCTCAAAGTTGATTTGTAAGGCTTAGCACGCCTAATCATATCATTCATCTCTTCTTAGAAGTCCATTGTAGCTTTGCATTTTCTCATGTTGCAATCATACTACATAAGGAGCTCTTTTTGAAACTTGTACATAAGCATAAATGGGCTATGCCCAGTGGAAGATTTTTCTTGACACTATTATAGAAATTCTAATGTAGGTTACTACTCTTCCCAATTAGTTTTCCTTTCATTTATAGATGCTTGAAGCATATTTTCTAGGATTTGGTTAACCTTTCAGTTGTCCATCCATCTATGAATGCTCAACGATACTCAAGCTAAGCTTACTATCAGTGTCTTGAAGAATGCTCTCCAAAAGTGGCTAGTAAACTTCCTATCATGATGTGAAACAATTTCTAATGGAATACCATATAATTAATATGGATTCTCTACAAATAAACTAGTCAACTCATGCATCTTTACTTTACAATGTGTCAAAATAAGCCTAACCACTTTGCTTAACCTATCCATGATTAGTGAGACCAAATCGTTCCCTTTCAGTGTCTTAGGTAATCTTGCCATAAAATCCATGGAGATACTCTCCCACTTCCCCTTGCAAATATCCAATGGGTGGAGTAGACCTACTATCCTCAATCTCTTAGATTTATTGACCTAGTAGTTTGTGCATTTAAGCACATACCCGAGAGTAATTCTTTGAATCCTTCTTGAGAACTCGTCAATACTCCATCCTCAATGGAAACCCATGTGTGAGGATTCCCTTTCTCTATGGCTTCCCAAATCTTGGTATTAGTAGGATCAAGCCTACACTTCCCTCTAATGGTGTGAAGTAGTTCACTAGTGATCTGAGTAAAACTAATTCGATTGAGCATAGGCATGTGGCTAAGTGAGCCAACTATCACATTAAATTTTCCCTTTCTATACCTAAGTTCATAATTAGAATCCTGAAGGGTCTCTGACCAAATAGACCTTACAACCTTTGAGGTCTTCTTGGTTATAGATCCACTTAGTCATCTCTTGATTAAACACTACTGTAACCCTTGCACCACATGAGTATTGACATCACTTCTTCAAAACATGGACAATCAAATATAAGTCCTTCTCATAGATGGAGTAAATCTTCTGAGTTAGTTCTAGTTTCTCATTCTCAATGCTACACATTGACCATCTTGAAACAAAACTGCTCCTATAGAAAAATCCCTCGTGTTAGTTTCAACCACAAGCATCTACTATCTACAAAAGTGGAACTTTTAACTTCCCCATAATTTGCTTATATTCATCTCCCCAATGAAAGGATTTTCCTTTTCTTTTACATTTTTCTATCAACAGAATAGCAACCTTCACATAATTCTTTATGAATCTTTGATAGAATCCGGACAAATCTACACTAACACCTACATCTATTATGCATATGCACTTACATATATGCACATGCTTCTAATAACATGCATACGTGTTTTTGATATGCACATGCACCCACTCTCATGCTCATGCATATGCATACCTACTAACATACATATGCACTCATGCATCTCATACTTCTGTGCACATGTAAACTCAAGCTTCAATACAGATGCATTTATGCACATTCATGCTTTCTTATACACATACATGCTCATTCATAAAAACACACAAATTAGTTAATTAATTAAATTAGCTATAATACATGGAATTAAATCATTTCTCTCTCTCCTTCTCTATCCCTCTCTCTCTCTCTTTTTGTTTCTCTCTCTCTCTCTCTCTCTCTCTCTCTCTCTCTCTTTCTCTCTCTCTCTCTCCATGCTCTCTCTCTCTCTCCGTCTATGTCTCTCCCTTTCTTTCTCTCTGTCTTTCTCTCCCTATCTCTCTCTTTGTTTATCTCTATCTCTCTCTCTCTCTCTCTCTCTCTCTCTCTATATATATATATATATATATATATATATATATATATATATATATATATATATATATATATATATATATGTGTATATATATATATATATCACTCTCTCTCTCTCTCTCGTAATCTGTGGCACGCTTTGATTATCCGCTTCCCATGTTGGAGAATTCCTCTCCTATTTGTAGCGGAAAGTGTAGAAGACCTTCTCAGGATCAAGACTTTTGCCAACAGTAGAACCTTCAAATGAAAACTGGTACCAACTGAAAATTGCAATGAGCTTGAAACTTTGGTCACTCAAACTAGACACCTATAGCTTTCAAATGAGCTATCAAACACTCAATTTGGAGTAGATTTGGGTTGGAAACTCGTTGATACAAACAAACTACCTGTCCACTCAGTTAGGCTGAAAACTAGACTTCACTAAAAACTGAATAACTCATAGAGCATAAAGAATTTCATAAAATTGTTTTAGATAGAGGAAGTACTCAAGATAAGATTTCCAAGGAATTTTTAAACAACTAAAATTGGATACATATATTGAGAGATATGACTCTCACAAGTAGACTAACCAGAAATGGGTGTGTGTGCGGCTGGACATACTCTATGAGAGTGAACTGAACGAAATGACTCAAAACAAATGAAGTAGCTACAAGGGGGCTTCCACACCTTCTTCCTCTGTTCTTGAGTGTCCTCCCTTGCCTCTTTTATAGCCAAGTGACCAAAAACTCTCATGATGAGTTTGAGAGCTCTTCTCCATCATTTCTCCACTACTTTGGACAGCCACTCCTCTTATAGTTTAGTTTTTGGATTTGATTCTCTTTTGAATGATTCTCTTTTGGCCTCCACTACTTGCTGAAGTAAATGCTTCTATTTTTCATTTTTGTATTTTCCTTCTACTTGAAGAAAATCCTTTTTGCAAAAATATATACGAGCTTACTTCTTTATTTTTAACACTCCCCCTCAAGCTCACATGTGAGCTTGCACCTTCGGTCATATCATGCAAGTTGATGTCATCCTTGAACCTCTTTAGCTTAGAAGCATATAAGGACTTTGTAAACATGTCTACAACCTAGTCATTAGTTCCAATGAACTTTATATCCAGATCCTTGCTCAAAACTGTTTCTCGAACATAATGATAATGCACTTCTATGTGCTTGCTTCGTGCATGAAACATTGGATTGTTTGTCAAGTGAATGCTTGACATGTTGTCACCATAAATTGGAATGGTCTCCACCTGCACATCAAGATCAGCCAAGAGCTTCTTAATCCACATAGCTTCACAAGTTGCAAAGGCTAAACCTCTATATTCAGCTTCTGTAGATGATAGTGCAACAGTAGGTTGCTTCTTTGAGCTCCATGTGATAGGTTTGCTACCTATCATAAACACATAACCTGAAGTGGATCTTCTATCTTCCTTCAAACCAGCCCAATCAGCATCACTGAAGCCCTTTACCTGCAATTCTTCATCATATCTATAAAACAATGCTTGATTGACAGTGTGCTTCACATATCTTAGCACTCGTTTGGCTGAATTTAAATGTTCACTTGTAGGAGCTTGCATAAATTGAGAAAGAACTCCAACAATATAACACAAATCTGGTCTTGTGATCAAGGAACCTATAATACTCTTGTATGTAGTTACATCATGTAACTCCATCATTTGAGCATAGCTTCACATTTGTGTCCATAGGTTGAGTGAGTGGTTTGCATTCACTCATTCCAAATTTGAAAAGAACATCCAACAAGTACTTTCTTTGCATCAAGTAGATGCCATCTTTCCCATAGATTATCTCAATGCCTAAAAAGTATTTTAGCTCACCAAGATCTGAAATTTTAAACTCCTTACCGAGTTTCCTTTTGATCTCTTGTATTCCTGTAACATTACTTCCTATTATGATGAGATCATCAACGTATATGAAAATATATACCTGCTTGCCTTCTTCTTTCTTCATGTAGAGAGAGGGATCTACATTACTTGGACTATACCCACATCTTGTGAGGTACTCGACTAATCTTTGATTCCAAGCACGTGGTGCTTGCTTCAGCCCATACAAAGCTTTCTTCAATCTACAAACAAAATCTGGATTCTTTCTATCTTCAAATCCAATCGGTTGACTCATGTATACCTCTTCTTGAAGTTTACCATTGAGAAAAGCATTTTTTATGTCAAGTTGGTACAATCGCCATCTCCTTGCTGCACTCACTCCAATCAAGGTTCTAATTGTTCCCATCTTTGCAACTGGGTTGAAAGTCTCTTCATAGTCGATGCCATGAGTTTGCTTGAATCCTTTTGCTACTAGTCTAGCTTTATGCCTAGCTAGAGAACCATCAATATTTCTCTTTATTTTAAACACCCATTTATTTGGAACAATCTTCATACCTTCAGCCTTTGGAACTAGCTCCCATGTGTGATTATCCTTGAGAGCTTTTATCTCTTCTTGCATAGCTTCTTGCCATTCTTTTTGTGTACATGCTTCTTCATATGCATCCGGTTCTTTGTCTTTGACCACCTGTGTCATATATGCAAAATTCTTTGCAATAAAACTATCATGGCTCAGCCTTTGAGTTGGATACCTTTCTCTCAAAGACCTCCTTTCATTTTCTTTTGAATATTGCTTCTTCAACCGGTTCAACTTTACCTTTGGTGTGATCACCTCTTCATACTCTTCTTCACTTGCATTTGAATCACTATTTTGGGCAGCACTTTCAGCTTTAGATCTTTCATAACATGATGTTGGTGATGAGGAATGACTCATTAGTCTCCCTTTCCATGTTGAGCTTTCTCCAAGTGATGTAGAAGCTTCTGAACCTGACATTTGAGTTCTTGTTTGCTGAAATTCTTCTTGGACAGCACCTCCATCATCTTCACAATCTTCTTCAAGAATCTTCTCTTTCCCTTTGTCTCCAAACCATGGTCTTAGCTCATCAAATACCACATCTCCTGAGACTCATAGCTCCTTTGTCAGTAGATTGTAGCACCTATATCCCTTTTGCTCCGATGAATATCCAATAAAAATACATTTTTTGGACTTTGCCTCCATCTTTGTCCTTAGTTCTTGAGGGATGTGAACATAACGCACACATCCAAAAACTTTGAGATGTGTAAGGTCAGGTTTCTTACCGGAATAAACCTCCTCGGGAGTTAGATTATGCACTCCAGCCGTTGTGCACTTGTTCATCAAATAAACGGTCGTACTAGTTGCTTCAGCCCAATAGTTTAGTGGCATCTTCATCTCGTTGAGCATGCATCTTGCAACTTCTGTGATATGTCGATTTTTCCTTTCAGCTATTCCATTTTGTTGAGGCATGTACCTACATGTAAATTGTCTCTTGATGCCATTTTCATAAAGAAAATCTGAAAATTCTTTGGAGAAATATTCTCCTCCTCCATCGGACCTCAAGGTCTTTATGTAGCATCCTGTTTCCTTTTCTACTTGTGCTTTAAATCTCTTGAACATGGAGAACACATCTGAATTTTGTTTTATGCAAAACATCCATACTTTTCTTGAATGATCATCGATAAAAGTGAAAAAATATCTATTACCAACCACTGATGGTTGTTGTGATGGTCCCCATACATCTGAGTGTATCAAGTCGAGGACATTCCTTGCCACATAGTTGCTCTTCTTGAATGGTTGTTGAGTTTGCTTTCCTAGTTGGCATGCTTCACAAAACCCATGTAGTCCAACATCATTGAATCTTGGAAGACCTCTTACCACTTCATGGTTGCCCATGTCCTTGAGCTTGGGAATGTTGATATGTCCAAACCTTTTGTGCCACAAATTGATTTCAGCAATCCTCTTGTTTCCAAACTGAATATACATCACCTTTCCATGTGGTTGTTGAATGTCCAAGGTGAACATCCTACCTTCTTTCCTTCCTTGAGCAATAACGTTGAATCCTTCTTTTGGATTCTTTATAAAGCAGCCTTTTTCATTGAAGATAACATGATATCCTTTCTCTACCATTTGTCCTACTGAAATCAAATTCTTTGCATTAGTAGGAACATGAAGAACATCAGCCAATACCTTTCTATCTCCAAGCTTGATATCTCCAACATGCTCAATTGCGTGTTGAGTTTCATCGGCGATCTCCACACATCCTTTTCCACTTGGAGCTTGTAGCTTTGTGAATAAATCTCCATGGCATGTCATATGGTTGCTGCAACCTGAATCTATGAACCATTTTTTTTCATCACTTCTCGAGTTGTTGTAGTCATGCTTCATGGCAAGCATGGTTTGCTTGTCTCCTTCACTTGATGTACTTGCATAGTTATTTTGGCTCCTTTGGTTGCCTCCATTCAGCCTTCCATTCTTTTGCCAAGAATCATTTGCATAATGTCTTAGTTTACCACAATGATAACATGTTATACCTTTATGAGGATTGTATGAACCTCGACCTCTTCCTCTATTTCTTCCTCGACCTCTTCCATGTGTGTTGTCATTTGAGTTGTCCTTGTTGTCCTCCGAGTTGTGTTGGCTGAAATTTGTGTTGTTGTAGCTTCTTCCTCTTCCTCTCGAGCCTCCTCTTGAGTTCCTTCCTCTACCTCCTCCTGCATATAACATTTGACTATGGTTGTCCTTACCTTTGTTGCCTTCTCCTTGTTGAGCTACCTCTTCAACCATAAGATTTGGTATAATCTTGTCGAATGTTGGTAGAGGATCTCTATAAAGAATGTTTGTGATGAGGGGCTTCCACTTTTCTTCACTCCTCAAGCCATTGAGGGCTGTTTGGATGATGTCTTCCTCTTCTATCTTGCATCCAACTGATGCTAGCTGATCTCCAAGCTCCTTGATCCTCAATGTATACTCACTAATGCTTTGGTTTGAGCTTTTCTTCATGTTGTTGAGCTCGTTGTTGAGTTGCATCCTCCGAGACCTTCTTGAGGTAGCATACACCTTCTCCAATGCTTCCCAAACTTCCTTGGCTGTTTCTAAGCTTTGCAATGACCAATCATAGTGTTAGAAATAACTTGTGAGATGAGGAACATCACCCTTTGATGCCTCTCTTTCCAATCAGCAAATTGTCTCCTTTGTGTCAGAGTAATGTTGGGATCTTCAAGGCCCACCGGTTGTGGATCATCTCCACTAACTAGACTCCATAAACCTTTACCTTTAAGGTAATTTATCATTCTATACCTCCAAGATTGAAAATTGTCTTTGTCTAACTTCTCAACTTGTTGTCCTAAATCAACCATTGAAAACTTCCAAGATTGAAGTTTACCTCAAGTATTGTGTGGTGCTCTTCCTTGACTTTATGAAGCTCCCCCTTGATCCTTTGCTTCACTTCAGTTCCAATGCTTTGCCGCTTCAAAATCCAATGCTCTGATACCAATTGTTGGAGAATTCCTCTCCTATTTGCAGCGGAAAGTGTAGAAGACCTTCTCAGGATCAAGATTTTTTCCAACAGCAGAACCTTCAAATGAAAACTGGTACCAACTGAAAAATGCAATGAACTTGAAACTTTGTTCACTCAAACTAGACACCTATAGCTTTCAAATGAGCTATCAAACACTCATAGAGCATAAATAATTTCATAAAATTATTTTAGATAGAGGAAGTACTCAAGATAAGCTTTCCACCAAATGTTTAAACACTAAAATTGGATACATATATTGAAAGATATGACTCTCACAAGTAGACTACCCAGAAATGGGTGTGCGGTTAGACATACTCTATGAGAGTGAACTGAATGAAATGACTCAAAACAAATGAAGTAGCTACAAGAGGGCTTCCATGCCTTCTTCCTCTGTTCTTGAGTGTCCTCCCTTGCCTCTTTTATAGCCAAGTGACCAAAAAATCTCATGATGAGTTTGAGAGCTCTGTTGGGTGTGTGTAGAAGTGCGAGAGACACACAAGAAGCACACACAATGAGCACAAACGCAGCAAGACACACGGAGAAGACGATGGCTAGAATAGCTCTCTCTATTGATCGATAAACTGAATTGTAGTAAGAGCTGAATGATATCCCTAAGTACAAAGTACCACCACATATGAGAGTATCAAGTATGTGGTAACATGGGGAAAAAACCTCTAGCCAGCACTAGAGTAAAAAGTGCCCATGTATAGGGAAAAGGTTCACATCAAAGCTACTCGAGGAACACATAAGTGTAACAAACCCCCCTGGAGCGAATGATGTGAACACATACAGGGAGTGACAGATCAGCCCCCACAAGGTAACAAGCCTAAAGCTTTGCAAAAAGCTTCAAACTTTTCGCGTGGAAGAGCTTTGGTGAATATGTCTACCACATTATCTTGTGTAGGCACATATACCAAATCAATATCTCCTGCATGAAGGCGCTCTCTCACATAGTGATAATGCACCTCAATATGTTTGGTCCGTGCATGAAACACTGGGTTTCGTGCAACAGCCAAAGCACTCTAACTATCAGTGACAATATGCGTAGCAGCATCAATCTCCATGCAAAGATCCATCAATAGGCGTCTCAGCCATATATACTCCACTGTCGCTGTGAAAACTGCCTTGTACTCAGCTTCACAACTCGATGTCGCCACTGTAGGTTGCTTCTTACTCAACCAAGATATGCATGAGTCTCCAAGGAAAAAGCAATTACCACTAGTGGACACGCGAGTATCATAACAACCAGCCCAATCACTATCTGTAAAAGCATGCAAGCATGGCTGAACATCTCTGCCATAAAAGAGACTTAAGCTCAAAGTGCCTCGAAGATATCTAAACACACGTTTCACTGCTTGCCAATGCTTAGTGCCATGGCTATGCATGAATCGACTCAACTGGGAAACTGCATACTGTATATCCGGCCTTGTGTTGCATGCATATATAAGACATCCCACAGCCTGTTGATAGAGAGAAGTGTCAAATGCATCACTGGAATCCTCAACTGAGAATCTAAATCCTGTCTCAACTGGTGTGGAAACTGGCTTGCAATCCTCAAAGTCAAAACGCTAAAGTAGTTTTTCAACATACTTTGCTTGATGCATAACAATTCCCCCCTCAACGTATACAAACTGGATGCCAAGATAGTAGCTCAAAAGACCAAGATAAGTGACATCAAAAGTATGCTGCAAATCAGCCATAAGAATGTCAAGTTTTGCATCACATGACCCAGTCAAGAGTATGTCATCAACATAAAGAACAAGCACTATAAGATCAGCCCCATTTTTGCGTACATAGAGTGTGCTTTCAATCGGACTACATGTGAAGCCAAGAGCAATCAAGTGCTTATGTATTTTGTCATACCATGCACGTGGAGCTTGCTTGAGACCATACAAGGCTTTATGCAAGCGACAAACCATATGCTCTTTCCCTTTCATAGTGAATCCAGGAGGTTGTTTCACATAGACCTCTTCTTGCAAATCTCTATTCAAGAAGGTTGTTTTTATGTCCAATTGATGCACTTTCCAACCTCGATGGGCAGCCAATGCAACCATGGTACAAATGGTAGTCATGCGTGAAGTAGGTGCAATAGTTTCCTCATAGTCAATGCCATATTGTTGTGCATATCCTTTGGCAACCAATCTAGCTTTGTAGCGATCAATGCTACCATCAGATTTTCTCTTAATCTTATAAACCCACTTTGTACCAATGGCATTCTTTCCTTTTGGCAATTCACATAACTCCCAAGTACCATTCCTATGTATGGAATCCATTTCCGATTGCATAGCACTCATCCATTGTGGATTGTCAGATGCATCTTCAAAAGAAAGTGGCTCTTCATTACATGCTGTAGCAATAAGAGAATAATCCACAAAATTATTTGATGCATGGTGAGAGCTTGATCTTGTTCTACCAAGTAAAGGTGCACTCAATTTGCTGTCCTGTGCACTCTTGATAGACATGCGTTCATTATGTAAAACATCTTCAATATGTACATCATGCGTGGGCTGAATTTCATGCTCAGTTTCAGCCATATTTTGACGCAAATGTTCAGCCATATGTGGCTGGAAATTTCCAACAGTTTTGACAATTTTTTGCTGAATTTTTTCAGCCATGTTTGGTTGGAAATTCTCTGCATTTTCAGCCCTATTTGGCTGGAATTTTTCAGCCCTTTAAACCTCAGCTGGCTATTCTACATGGCCATAGTCAAGTGCACCATTTTGGAACAAAGGCATGAGTGTATCGAACACATCTTGTGAGCTAACTATTGGCAGTTTTTTGCATTCAAGTAGAGGGAAAACTGAATTTTCAGCAAATACCACATCTCGACTCACAATAATTGTGTTCGTCAATGGATGGTACAATCGATATCCCTTACTTTCAGCACTATAACCAACAAATATACATTTCTTTGCCTTGTCATCAAGTTTGTGACGTTGTTGTGATGGCACAAGAGCATATGCCAAACAACCAAACACACGCATATGACTAACCATAGGCTTATGACCATTCCAAGCCTCATAAGGAGTGATGACTCTCAATGCTTTTGTAGGGCAGCGATTCAACACATAGTTTGCACACATGACCGCTTCCATCCAAAACTTATGAGGAAGATGCTTTCCTTTAACCATACATCGTGCCATTTCAAGTAGAGTTATATTTTTACACTTGGCAACACCATTTTGTTGAGGTGTATATGGCACCGTACATTGGTGTGAAATACCTCTTTCACGAAGAAAAGCATTAAACTCATGTGACATGTATTCATCACCACGATCCCTGCGTAGAGTCAAAAGCTTTTGTGAAGAAAAATCTTTAGCCATAGCTAAAAATGCTTTGAAGCAAGAAAATACCTCATTCTTTGCTTTCATAGGATACAACCATGTATGGCGAGTACCATCATCAATGAAGGTAACAAAATATACATGCTTCCCAAAAGATGGAGTCTTAACCGGACCACATACATCACTATACAAGTTGCAATTTTCTTGTAGTGTATGTATGACTATCTTTTGGAAAAGAAGCACGATGCATTTTTCCAAGAATGCAACCTTCACATGCATGCTTTTCAATGGACTCAAGTGTAGGCAAGCCAATAACCATGTCCTTCTTTTGCAAGTAGAGCAAACTATTGAAGTTCAAGTGACCAAAACGAACATGCCAAAGCTCCATTTCAGCCATGGAAGAAGTATGAGCAACTAAGGCATTCGAGGCAGCCCTCTTGTATGTATCCATGCGATACAAACCATTACATAATGTACCGGACATCACAATAACATCACCATTGCTGAAATCATGAACCATACACTTATCATCAACAAAGTGTACATGAAGTCCAGCTTTGGCAATCAACGGAACTGAAATTAAGTTCTTCTTGATACCGGGCACATACAATGTATTTTTCAAGAGAATCACACCTCCATTTGCAGCCGTAAGCTCAATTTCTCCTACTCCAATGATAGGATAAGAGGCATTGTTTGCACATACCACATGTCCTCCTTTAGGTGCATCTTTCAAAGAGGCAAAAAAATATTTTTCATGATGTTATGTGCTTTGAAGCACCACTATCAAAGAACCAATCCGAATCAGCCTCACTCACAACCATACATTTAGAATGTAAAGAAGCATCATAATGACATGTAACAACACATGCCCAAAAATCTTGAGTCATGTTAGCTTCATCATTCTTTGCATTTGCTGAATTTTTAGCAATAGACATGCCCGATTCCTTCTTCTTTTCATTGTGTTTTGCAAGCTTTCTACACTCATCAATAGTATGACCAGCCTTCCGGCAATATTTGCATCTCTTCTTCTTTTGCAAATCACCATCATTAGAGGAACGAGTGGAAGAGGAAGCTTGAGGCTTTGGTTTTGATGAACCAAAAGCTAAACCATACTTGCTTTTCCCATTTTGTGAGATAGCAAGTGCTTGCATTCCTTCAATCAAACCACTCCTATTCACTCTAGATTGCTCTTCTTGCAAAAGAAGAGACACAACCTCATCAAATGCATACATATTAGGATTTCCTTTTGCAACCAAACGAAGTGTAGTAGCAAAGCTTTGAAAAGATTCTGGTAATCCTTTCAACAATGTAGAAATGAAGCACGCCAAACAAGTCATTGCTGCCCGCCATTTCACTAAGGAACAAGAATGTGACAAAATCTTCACTTCGACGAAAGCTGAAATGAGTGCTGAAATTTCAGCTCATAAACCGTCACTCTGATGGCGATTCTGACTGCACGAATGACTTTGAAATGGGGGTAAAACCCAGTGCACCTGCTGGAAATGTTTCCGGGCTGTTGAAATTCACTCTTCTATGCTCCGAAGTCGATTTGCACTGTTAAAGTGCACGCGTGCCGCGACGCGAAAAACCAAAACTTGAGAAGAAGCTGAACCTGCTCTGATACCACTGTTGGGTGTGTGTAGAAGTGCGAGAGACACACAAGAAGCACACACAAGGAGCACAAACGCAGCAAGACACACGGAGAACACAATAGCTGGAATAGCTCTCTCTATTGATCGATAAACTGAACTGTAGTAAGAGTTGAATGATATCCCTAAGTAGACAATTGTCCTTAGTGCCACTCGTATATCTCAAAATCATCTTGACTATTTCTCAATGCTTCTTGTCAAGGTTAGACATATATCTACTCACAAATCCCATTGTAAATGCAATTTATGGTCTTGTAACTACCATAGCATACATGAGACTACCAATACTAGTCTGATAAGGAATTTTGGTCATGAATGCCTTTTCCTCACTTGATTTGGGGTGGTCATCCTTTCTCAATCTCACATATGTAGTTAAAGGTGTACTCAATGTCTTTCCACCATGCATATTGAATATGTGAAGTACTTTAGATATGTACCCACTTTGAGACAAGTATATACATCTTTTACTCCTATCACGATGTCGAAAAGATTTCCACCTTCAAGTTGTCATTTAGAAAAATGAAAAACATTTTTGATTGGTTATCTCTAAAACCCTCTTAAACATTATTGATAAGTTCTTTGATTTGAACTCATCTCTCTGTGAGTGCCTCCACGTACAAAATTAATGAAGATTACATGTGTCCACACTAGGGTTTACCCTAAATGTCATTTAGATGTCTGATTGAACCCATTTGTATGAGGGGATATTGGTAGAAACCTATGGGTTTACCTAAACATATGGGTATTTAAGTAAATATGTGAGTGTATAAGGGTTCCAATGTGTGTTGTGTGTGTAGATATGTATGTATGTGATTATTAACATTAATATGATACGTGAAAACATTTGAGTTAACAAATATATGTTTATAGTTAATTAATATATCTTATATTTTATACATTGAATTAATATAAATTAAATTATGATTTAATTAGCTATCTTAATGGTGTGTGTATATATAATTATTAAGGTATTTAAGCATATTTAACATTAGTGTATACCTAAATCAAAAGTATGAAAGAATTATTAAAATAACAAACAAATAAATTAAAACAAAAAATAAAAATGAATTAGTTATTTGTGGTGTGTGTGAGTGCTTGTTTAAAGAGTGATGCATAGGAGATGTGTAATTAAAGTGAATTTGAAAGTGTGGAGTGAGTGAATGAAAGTGGTATGTGCGAAAATTGGATGAAAGAGTGGTGTGAGCAAGTTATGTACTAAAGTAGGTTAAAAAGAGTGGTGTAAGTGTGTGGGATAAAGTGAGGTGTGGATGAAAAGGCGTGTGTGCACTTATTATATATGTGTGTGTTGTGTTTTTTCCCCTAATGATTTCTTGCACGTACTTTTCTTCTTGCTCCCTTCATCTTTTTTCCCTTCCACTATAGCTAGTGTGAGAGAGAACCTTTTAGTGACTTTTGACTGCTGACTAACTCCTTCTGGTGGAAGCCATATAGAATTAGAGAGAGATTTGTTGTCTCGATAGCTCTAGCAGGTGGCAACCTACAAGGAGAGAGAGAGAGAGAGAGAGAGAGAGGGACTCCCCCTGGTGGCTCCGTAGATCACATGCACAGGGAGTGGAGAGAGAGAGAGACAACAACTTCTAGTGGCATTTTTGGAAGCATGCTATAGCGGGATAGATAGATAGAGAGAGACAGCAAGAGAGAGAGAGAGAGAGATGATGAACGTTTGGGATGTTAAAAATAAAGAAGTAAGCTCGTATATATTTTTGGAAAAAGGATTTTCTTCAAGTAGAACGAAAATACAAAAATGAAAAATAGAAGCATTTACTTCAGAAAGTAGTGGAGGCCAAAAGAGAATCATTCAAAAGAGAATCAAATCCAAAAACTAGACTATAAGAGGAGTGGCTGTCCGAAGTGTGGAGAATGAGTTCTCCTATGCGCAACGAAAGTGTGTAGTGAGCCCTTGTATGTCCAGTACTTGGACAAATAGCTGCACCTTAGATAGCTTGCTGCTCTTAATACAAAACTCAAATGGACTTGAGCCTTTAGTCAATCAAAGTAGACAAAGAGAGATTTCTAGCAAGATATAAATAACTTAATTTGTACAAGATTTGATTAGGAAACACAACTGACAAAGATGAACTACCTGTTCACACAAGTATGCTGAAGAACTAAGCTTCACTCTCAGGTTGATAACTCTCTAAATATATATCCTTTGAGAAATATATTTTTTAGAGAGAAAGTAGACACAAATAGCTTTCCAACAAGCTAAAAATCAAGTAATTTGGATGAGGTTTGATCAGGAAACTCAACTCACCAGGATAGACCACATGCACACATAAGGACAATATAAAACTAGACTTTATTCTCTGACAGATATCTCAAAGATTATGAAGGATCTAACTGAGATGTTTGAGATACTGAAAGTAGATGCCAAGAGCTTTCCAACAAGACAAAATGCATGCAATTTGGATATGTTTTGGTCGGAAAAATGAACCGACCAAAATAGACTACCTATCCACACATGTATACTAAAAAACTGGACTTCACACTTTCACTGATATCTCACAAACTACATAAGCTTTCAAAGAGATATTTGATATCAAAAAGTACACGAGATAAGCTTTCCAATGAATGTTTAAATGCACAAAATGGTTACATATGCACTGAGAGATGAGCTCTGCAACAGAGTTGTGTACAAACTGACATGCGGCTGGAAGGAGTCTAAGGGAAGACAAAAATGATAAAGTGGCTAGATCCGACTACTGGGAGCTCTTGCCTCTTTCTCTCCATGTTTAGAATGTGCTCCCACTTCACTTTTATAACCAATGAGCATGTGAAGAAGTTTGTGCCTCCTTCTTAACTCACCACTTTCTCCACTACATGCTACTAACTACAAGGCAAGATATTGTATCTCTTACTCATCATGAATTTTGACTAGACTTTTTCTTTGATTATTTTTTCCTTTTTTCCTCCACTTTTCCTTTATCTTTATGTTTGGTAAATTTATCCAAGCATGGCTCACATGAAAATGAGCTTGCACATTTATCTTCAACACAAAGTAGTGGAGAAATGACGGAGAAGAGCTTCTTACACTTATGTGTTCCTCGAGTAGCTTTGATGTGAACCTTTTCCCTATACATGGGCACTTTTTACTCTAGTGCTGGCTAGAGTTTTTTTCCCCATGTTACCACATACTTGATACTCTCATATGTGGTGGTACTTATGTTGATTGTGTAGACAATTCAAAGTATAAATGAGGGTAAATTTTTAACTTTGTTGGAGGTGTTATCTATTGGATATCTCATCTTCAAGAATACACAAGTGTTTCCACTACAAAATCAAATTATGTTGCAGCTAGTGAGACATATAAGGAAGCATTATGGCTTTCTCATCTTGCTTCTAATATGGTCTACCTTAGAATGTATTTCATTTTCTTAGTGATAGTCAGAGTGACATTGCTTTAGCTAAAAATACAATCAATCATGCAAAGACCAAGCACATTGAGGAGCTAAGGTATCACTTCAACTCGGTGCATTATTTTTTAGAAGGTTCATACTAGAGATAATGGTGCAAATGATTTGACTAAAGCTTTACCACAAGATAGATTTTCAAATGGTTCTCACTTGATGGGAGTTCCCTGATTAACGATCTTGCACAATTACTTGTACATTGTGTAACATGCCTATTGGGTGGGAGGTATCATGTGTATAGTCACACTCAATTATCTTTTATTATTCTTTATTTTGTCTCCCATAGTTCACTTTGGTCATACGAGCCTTTAATGGTATCAAATATAGTGACATGGTTAGCCACATATTGGAAGTTCCATGATAGTTGTAAAACTAAGGAAATTTTTGTTCACGGTTTTATGTCTTCCACAAGTCTATGAAGAGTACCATCGTTCACTTCCTAGAGCTCATGTTTTTGGTACAATGAGAGCATTGTTGAGAAATATCTTACAAATGGAAATCCACCATGGTGCATCACCATCGCACCACTTCACTTTGTACTTCTATGACCGGGAATCCAATTGCACTATGAAAAGTGCACACAATGATGGATGTGAAAAACAATAGATTGAGAAGGACCCAAACTTGCTTTGATACCACTTTTGGGGGTGTGTGTGTGTGTGAGAGAGAGAGAGAGGGAGAGAGAGAGAGAGTGTGGAAGCACTAATAAAAGTACACACCAAAGCCAAAAAGGAGATTAACACACCAGGAAATGCAATGTCTAGAAGAGCTCTCTATAGAACAATGATAAATAGTCTAAGAACGAGTGAAGTGAATGCTACAAGTGAATCCCTAAGTACAATGTACCACCACATAAGAGTATACCATGTATATGTGGTTAAATGGGAAAAACCTTTCTTAAGCTCGAGTAAAAGGTGTACATGTAAAGGGAAATGATTCACATCAAAGCTACTCGAGGGACACACAAGTGTAATAGTTTGCAATACTTTAAAAGTACTAAACATATAGTTCCATAGTAGACATACAATGATCATGAATGGATAGATCATAACTACACTAACACACAAGTGTAATAGTTCGAAATACTTTAACAGTACTAAACATCTAGTTCTATAGTAGACATACAATGATCATGAATGGATAGATCATAACTACACTATATAGTAGATTCCCATTCTAGATTTTTCACTAAGCATCAACTTATACTCAACAACCAACATGCTAAGTACATCATTTCTCTCAACCATGGCTAGTTATTATACTATAATGTAGAAAACTGATGTTTCTCAAAAGATCATTACACTATTAAGCTTCGTTAGACCTTCAAGATACTTTGGGGGTTTGCATTACAAAATGAAAGCACGAAAGAAAGTTAGCACAAAAGGACAAAATTGCCTACATAATTATTTGCAATAGTGCGGTTTTAAGGGAAAAACAAGCTTGAATTGATTTTTTTTATATGCATAGCCCTCAAAAATATTTTGAAGTATTAAACACCCTATGAACTCTAACCAAGTTGTGCCAGCCATGTGCGTCAGGAAGCAATGACCTACTTTGATACCTTTTGCTAGATCTTTGCGAGAGTACATTATTGATTGAGGAATATACAAAGATAAATAGCTCATTTGGGTTATTGGCTATATACAATTCAAGGGAAAAAGTTTCTGAAAAAGGGAAAAAGGTATCCAACACTCTAAAGAATATACACACATCACTATCAAAATATATTAAAATGCCTCCTCCCTTATTGGTGAGGGGGTATGGATTTTGATAGATTGTTAACCTTAAAATTTGTAAATATCTTATTATCTGAATTTTGTTCTTGCACAGTTATTCATAGTCACCAATTACAAGACTTCATGCTTCTTATATTTGTATGACACCTTAACTTTGGACTTCCTCTCTTTATTGTTCTTCAACTTTGTGCTTACGTACTGACATATGATATGTCAGCCTCAACTTCACTAATATGTGAGCTCCTCGTTGTTGTGACTATCTATAGCAAAAATTAGCTTCTATCAAAACCTCTATTTTATGGAAAAAGATGAAAAATTTTGTCTTCATTATCTTCTTCAACATTGGGCCACAAGTTGAAACTTTTATCAAAGTTTCCAACATCCTCTTCATATATTCCACCATTCCTTGATCACTAATCTGCTTTTAGTCATGATTGATCACTCTATATCACATCATAGCCTATTTGTGGGTATTAGTTCATGTTTCTTAGCTTTCTGTAATGGATCCATATTCCAATTATTTTTTGCATAACTATTATGTTTTAATTTCGTTCTACTTTTATTTCTATGTTCGACGTTTTGTTTTTTCTTCAATTTCGATTCGCATTGTTTGCACAATGACCACATTTTGGACTCTTGCTTTTTATTTTGCATTTTTGTTAAATATTTTGATTATTGTTTTCTTCGTTTAACTTACACATTCTAATATATTGACATTATTTTATTAATATGATTGTTATATATAATTTTATTTTTATTTATTATATTACAATTACTATTCTTATTATATAGTTATATACGTACATTGTTATTATTACTATTTACTTTAACTATTATTTAATATTGAGATTTTTATTGTTAATTAAATTATCATTTCCTTACTTATATCATTAATTATTAATATTTCTTATCTGTTTTAATTTAATTATTGTCATTAAAAATTATACGAACAAATCATACTAATTATTTAACGAGATTATAATTGTACAATTTTAACATTAGCATACATACATGTAATCATATTCACGCTCATATAATGGAAAACACACACAAGGTACACACAAGACACACATGCATGCATCATGAGATCACTTATTATCATTCGAATGTGTATACACAAACACACACAAAAGCACATATTTATATATATATTCACAGGAGTATCTTACATATTGACACACAATCACTCTCAACTACACATAGTGACTTTACTTAACCCAAATATAGATCATATGGATATGTTTATACACACTTAGGATGCACTTGCATATACTTTGGCATGCATTCACCACATAACATATACACATACAAGCACATATAGAAAACACACACATGAGGTACATATATTCACTCATTAGTGCACCCAAGATGCACGTAGCTACGTAATACACAATATTGTAACATACACATCACACATATTATGTAAATGAGACTACTTGTATGTTTTGTGTTGATAGAGGTACACTATGAATAGTCAAATCACAAAAAAACAAAAACCTTTCTAACTTATGACTATCTAGACTTGGATTTATCATTATTCAATCATGGATTCAAGATGGTTTGCAACACCTATTTATACCTTGAAGTTAGGAGGCTTCTCCAAACCATTATTTATAGGCATAAAATACACAACTTTTGTGCAGATGTCATAATCCTTGGATTACTATGGATAGAGTGAATACGAAAAGTTATTCTACCTATAAGACTGGTTAGATTACACTAAAATGACACACATGATGCCACAAGAAGTATGAAAGGGAATAAAAAGGTGAAAGTAATCACATTTACAGAAACATATCCATGTACTGCATGCATTAGCTTTCAAATGAGCTATCATGCCTTAAAGTCCATAAAAATGTACCCTTGCAAATTTGATCGATAGAAACATTCACTCAACATCACCTCATTAAACAAACAGAAAAGAGATAGTTAACCGATGCTTTTGATATCTCTTACACAACTGCTAATTTTACTTTATAAATGAGAAACGCAGTCAATGAAAAATGCGTTCAATAAGATAAAATAATCTTCTATTTTTTCTGTAGGTGAGATTAACTATTCCTGCTACATTGTATGTGAAGTCGATTGTAGTGGTCATAGTATCAATACTTTTAAACTTTAATATAGAACAGGGTAAAGCAAGCACTGAAAACTCTTGTGCCTTTCAAAAATTATGTTTAGAATATCAAATATGTTGAAAAAGAGGAGACTATACAGGAAAATCTGTATTAAATAAAATAATTTTGAATTTTGCTAAGAAGATTTGTTGAGAGGGGATACAATTTTTTGTTAAATAATTCGCCAAGAATGCCAAAAAAGTTCCGAATAATCGATTTTCTATTGCATCCCTTTGAGATTAAGAGAAACTGTGATTCATTCAAAAAGCACTATGGTTAAAAAAATTACATTTTATAGAGTCAATGAGTGGTAACAAGTGTTTTTATTAGAGTAGAACTATTCTTAGTTCGCTATGTAGATAAGGAGGAGTATTATTGTGTAGTTATGAAGGTGAGGAAAATACATTAATATATATAGATGTGAAAATGCATACCCATATTGATAAATATTGTGTTGCGTTTTCTGTTTTCAAGAGAATTAGGCTTGAGGGGTAATCTCACAAAGAAAATTGGACTTGAGGGGTGATCTCTTAGGATTAGCTTGAGGAGTAATCCCACAAAGCAGGGAGTAGATGCTTAGCATGACCAAATGGCCAAGATTACAGAGCCTAAAGGCCCATTAGAGTAGAGCTTGGGAAGGGATGGACTAAAGACCCAACAAGGAAACTAAATTTAGATGAGCCCAAAGGCCGAAGACAAAGTCACGATGCTCGAAGGCCACAAACAAGGGGCACCCAAAGGCAATATTTCACAGGCTTGAAGACCTTACATGCTACCTTATGAAGGTGACATGTCCTCCACCACATAGAGTTTGAACCCCCATCGTGGAGGTGGCATGCCAGACTACCACACCGACAACATGAGGATATTGTGTTGCATTTTTTTTTACAATCATAGAGTAACCATCACTTCGAAATTTGTGAACTATTATATACAAGCTTCTTGATGCACAATAGATCTAGTATATCCCTCCAAGAGTTCCTACATGCCACTTGGGCTCTGTCTTTTTTGTTACAAAATATATCAGATTTGAAATACACAATAGATCTAAGATACTAAGTGGTTTGATGTCTTGAGTCTTAAGGAGGAAGTCTTGAGTTCAAGTCTTGGTTGGACATGTATCTATGAGTTCCTCACAGATGGGTGCCTCTACTTAACGAGGTTGAGTTTGTGAGTGTGTTTTCACAAAAAAAGGATATCAATCCATGTATAACTTCCTATATGCATCCCTCTCAGATTGATTGCATTGAGCTTGATTGTCTAATGCAGAGTACCTTCAGGCCAAGTAAAACATAGCTGCATATACAATGTAGCAAGCACGTCTTCTGATGTCGCCTCAATGAGCTGCATACGCAGTGTGCCTGCCTATGATATTGGGTGAAATTTCCATAACAGCTGTGATACTTAGATTGCTTGGTAGGGCACGCCTCAATCACCATTGCTCCACACAGGTGCCAAAGAGATGCTATGGCCACACGTGAATGATGGTGATGGTGCTGTACAAGCTGAAGTGGACTACAGAAAAATGGCTCGAAGCGTTGACCAACTACACAAAGAGGATAAGAAAAATGACCAGATTCCAAATCTTGGGCGGCTGACGCGGAGAAACGAGTTGTCAGCTGTTGAAGCAAATCAGCGGCATCCAAACCAGCGGCTGTACTATCTCTGCTTTCGCGAAAGAGGAAGAGTGGAGAGATGGTGCTGACATGCAAGTAGGAACGCGAGGTGGAGGGCTGGTTGGTCTGAGTTTACACGAGTGAAGGAGGAACATGCAACAGAAGTTTGTCTCGTTGTTGTCTTTTTGTCCCGATAGAGGCATGTTCACACGAATGGAGGGTGGAAGAAACACGAATGGAGGGTGGAGGCATGTTCACACGAATGGAGGGCATGCCTCCTTGGTGCAAGCGCTGTTACCGGTCTATTGAAGATGTTTTTCATATTTTCTTTACTTGTCTCAACTCCAACAGGCTGTAGCAGATTGTCGGAAAGAAAATTAAACTTCAGAAACATATCAGTTGGAAACAAACTGTGCTGGAAGAAGCGATCAGATGTTTTGTGACTCTCTCGAATGCCATGGCAGGGGAGGTCCTATGGAAGATTTGGCGGGAAAGATGTGCTTATAACTTTGGCGACTCCCCCAAAGAGTGGTTGATTGAGAAATCGCTATTTCTCCTTGGTAAAAGAATTGCTAACTGTAAGAACCCCCCCCCCCCCCCCCCCCCCTTTTCAGGCATCATCAAGTGCTCCTTTTGATCAACAACAAGCTTAAACCCAAATGGGGCCCTCATGAGAGGGTGATTAAACTTCTTTGTAATGCCATCTAAACTTTATAGAACTTCCCGCTCTGTGGAATTTGAAGGATCCCATAAGCACTAGTCCCCTTCACTTGTACTTTTCTTTTCCTTTATTTAATA
This sequence comes from Ceratopteris richardii, assembly GCA_020310875.1. NCBI lineage: Eukaryota > Viridiplantae > Streptophyta > Polypodiopsida > Polypodiales > Pteridaceae > Ceratopteris > Ceratopteris richardii. Next base: position 119,719,677 of record CM035420.1, read on the forward strand.
CAAGTCTGAAAGAGTAAGCTACGCTCAAACTTCCTTTTATTTAAAAAAAGAAACATGAGTTTGCTGAGGTCGCTTTCTTTTTTAAAGTTTAGCCTTACTCTTTCAACTCTCGTTCAATTATGTTTGAGATAATGAAAAGGGAAGTATACTCTCTTTATTCTCTTTATGAGTTACAAAAACATAGTACCTCAGATTATAATTCTTTCGCGCTTTTTAATATTGAACAATCTAGTTTTATGTTCTTCACACTCAAAAAGGGCTTTGGGTAAAAGAGAGAGAGAGAGAAAATTGGACTTTCAACTTCATTGCTATACAAGTTTTATACAAGTTTTTTGAGGAACAAGTTTCCTCGCTTGGGAGGCCCCTTACTTCCTTTAGCAAGCACATTGATGAAAAAAATCATGTTTAGACATTCCGCTTTCATGGATAAAAAGTTGAAAATCAAAATCTACTATTGTCTATACATCCTCTTTTGATGTTTATAAGTTTAAATCAGAATCGCTTCCATCATACTATGAAGAATCAACACTAATGTAATAAAAATTGTTATTTTTTTCTACATGAAATTACATAAATAGGGGTTTGTTAGTTGTTAGAGCTCGAATTTAAAAGTTTATGGTGGTGTATTGATAACACGGTTGAACATTTTTACAAAAAAAAAAAAAATCTTGATTTGAACTCATTCGTGATCTTTGTTATCATCTACTTCTTGGCTTGTTAGAGGTCGAGCACCACTGAGTTGGTGAAGATGGAAGGCACTTATAGAAAATTTCTCACGATAGGTGATCTTAACAAGATATGAATTTGGAGGAATAAATGGGATACTTTTTTCAACACCAAGGATTTAAGTGCTGCAAGCATTTTTGATGTGGTTGCCGTGGCCAACAGACTCGCAGTTAAATGGATGACAAAATCTGGAGTAATGATCATGAATCCTAGACTAAGATCATTTTAGAAACAAAATAACCCTAGTTGGACGACCTCAATTGTATCATGCTTTTGTTTTCTCTTATGTTGATGATCCCCAAATGGTCATGTTTGGTCTATTTCCTTTAGAAAGCATGGAATAATATGAAACTTTATTGCATGAATTGGCCACTTGGCATCCATTAGCATGATTGCATTTGGTTCATTTTGTTGGTTCATTATGCTTTGGCATAAGGTACCTTGCAAAGTGAAAGCACCTTTGGAACTATAAGGACAATGGACATGATAAAATTTGGGGACATAAATCCTAGCTTTCGAGTAGATTATGAAGGTTGGTGCCTCCTAAAGCATACCATTGGCGTTTAGATAATTTGAAGACTCATGTTCTTCTTGGGCAAGATCCTCTCTACTTGAATCGACAAATGGCAAAAAGCTTGAGGATGTTCTGAGACTCAAGAGGATGTACCTCACTCTCTTAACAAAAAATGGTGCACTAATTGGTCCTCACTCTCTTTGCCCTTGAAACATCTTAACAAACATCTTCCATGCTTGAATTAATAAAAGAACAATTACAGTGAATGGGCTTAGTGCCCTTGGGATCCCTTGTATTCCACAAACCAAGGGTGGGATGGCCCAGATGCATGATAACTATGACAATTCAAAACCAATACGATATAAGATTTGACAGGTGAAAAATGTTTTAAAGAGAGTTACTGAGATGTTTAATGTTGTTTTCGTCGCCTTCATGAGCGACCCACTTGTTTTTAATCTTGCTGTTTTTCAAGAGAAACATTATATGGTGTCTTTAAGGTGGAGATTCTTTACAAGTACATATTCTTCTACCTAACATGCAGAGGGATTTTTCAATCGCCCACTCTTTTGGTTGGGCATCAAAGTTGATTGCACATCTTTCTTTCCATATCTTTCAAAGCGCTTCCCCTCTCATGGCATTGCAAAAAGCACAAGAGCAATCATTTGTTACTCAAAGTGACACTTGTTTCAAAGTTGATTTGCCTTTGTATGCTCAATATCCAAGTGAGAGATTGTCAGATAGGGTAGCTTCTAGGGCACGAGAAGAAGAGATGACCAATGTCCTCTCTACCTAGAATGCAACACTTACACTAGTGAAGGGCCCCATAAATTTATTAACTTTGGCATTGGTACAATTTCCACAATAGAAGATTCACCTTCACTTGTAATTTCAATTAATTTTAACTAATTCCAAAAAAATTAGACATCAAAGGGGAACTTCTTAGAAAAGAAAATTGTGGGATTCGAGAGGTTCTCGACGTTAGGGTTGTTCAATTGTCTTTTCTATTAATTAAAGTGTGTGAGAGTAAGCTTTTGTCGAACTTCCTTAAAAAAATTTGTTATTCTTTGAAATTTCCACTTTATAGGGAGGGCACATGCCTTTTTTTTTGAGTGACCAGATTACACTTTTTGATTCACAGAACGAAGCATTATGGGCACATGCTACATAGATTGAGTGAACTTCGGTTGACAAACTTATGGGCATATGCATTACGATCACCGAACTTTTGATGAATGGAATTAGGGGCACATGTATCATATTCACTTCCTATTCCTTAATTCAATTCAATGTCCATTCTTGAGGCTCATATTATGTAACGATTCTACATTGATCTCACAAATTAGATTTCTATGTCAACCCTCTTCTTTGCTTTCAACTATTCTCTTGTAATAACACACGAGCCACTTGTCAAAGATAATGGGAGGATTTTAAATCCAATCGAATTTTATGAGTGCCTCTATATTAAACTTAGAAATTTGCGATCTTGAAAGAGCTAAGGTTTTCTCTTTCAAAAGAAAGGATGTTTTAATGGTAACGTCTCGATTTGTGTAGTGATGTATAATGGCGACTTGGAATGGTGTTAGTAGGCAATAATTTTTTTCATGAGGAATGGTGTAGTAGGCAATAATTTTTTTGCAAGAGGAATGTGGCAGATGTTTTTATTTAAATGGAGGTTCGGTCGAGGTCTACTCTTCCAGGCTTTAACTTTAAAATTGCAACTGTACAAGGAAAGGCATAGTACCCATGGGACCCCCTTATCCCACAAGAACAAGGGTTTACATAGCTGGGTTAAATTACGGTCACAACTACCTCGGGGCAGGACAAACGGTGGCACATCAACCACAAGATACAATTTTCCATGATAAACATGTCCCTTACATGTTGCCGGTGGGGGTTAAACCCTTGCCCCTGCCTCAAGAGACGAGAAGCCCAACCACTAGGACAAGAAGCTTGGGACATGTGGCACATGTTTTCTCCTCCACAAAAGAAGGATATTTACTGGTAACATCGATCTGAGTAGTCATGGCACAATCGATGATGTAGAACATGGCGCAGTTGATGATGTAGAATATCATATACATTCGGACAGATTCTCGATCTGTGTAGTCGATGATCTAGAACATGGTGGAGTTGATGATGTAGAACAGTAGAACATCACATACATATGCAGATATAAATGACCGGAATGATCCGTTGGGTGACCCAAACGAGAATACACAATCGATTATCGGACGACACTCCATTCGGATCACCCTACAATTCACCGTACAAGTCAGCAAGTTCATTTGCCAGGCTGGCGGAAAAGTGTAAAATCGGCCGAAGTTCTGGCGACCGGGGGCTCATGTGCCCCCGCGAGGTATGCCACCGGCTCGGTTTGTAGCAGTCGAAGTATCGCGTTCTATTCACGGCGGCTACTTAAATGAAACATGGCTCTATCCATGAGCAAAATCCACATTCTTCCTAATCTCGCCCTCGACTCCTGAGTCCTCCTCCATCGCTCACCATCCCGACTCCCGCCTCCCGACTCAGCCGCCGACCTCCTCAACGACCTCACCTATCCCTACACTCCATTCCTTCGCAACGTTCCACATTAGTTCCTTGGCGCGCTAACGATACCCTCTCCCTCTCCCTCGGGCTTCACCTCGTTTTGTTTTTCAAATTCGTCATAGGCTCACACACCGCCAGATCTTCCAATTAAGTTTCTGTAGTTCAATCTCTTTCTCCTTGTCTGCCATTGTAGAAACTATGTTCTCATTCTTTTCTGTTCCCTCCATGAAAGCTTTCGAATAGACGCAGATGTATCTGTAGAGCACAGGCACCACCAGAGACATCTCAGCAAGCGAGCCCATAGCGAACTTCTCGAGCTTTCAAAGCTTCCTCCTTGCAAGACGATCTAGATTCTGAGAATCCACAGTATTCAAGATGTGCCACGGTCCCCTCTTCCCAATCGCGGCAACCAAGTTTGAGCCCCCCTGTCCTTTCGAAGTTGAATTAGACTGGCCAAATCTTGTGGACTTCAAGGAGATTTTTCATGCCCACTCTCCTACATCTACAGACTCCGGGAACGCACCCTTCAGCCCCGATACCAACGACTCCGGGTCCGTCTGCTTTTCTAAACCTGAAGAATTTTCCTCCAAGACAGGATCTCAGCCTGCAAAGGCAGTTCACCTCTCTAAGTGCAGCCTTCTCCTTCAATCGGAGGCGCAGTTGTCTCTAAAGTGTCATCCTGAACAAGGTAAGTCAAGTTCCTGAAAATTTTGTAGTGCTCATTCTTGTTCCTAACTTTGCATGCGACATGCATACAATCCATACATAATACCGCGCATGCGAAAATCTATCTATGCGATAGCATTGCATCTATTGAAACTTTATAGGGCGTGTCTAGGACAGATTTATAGCCCCCTGCCTTTTTATCCACATCTATTTGCTTCATTACTCATGGTGTGTGCATGCATCATGACTTTCTTCCAAGTTATGTATCCGCATGAATGCATCAAATTTCGTGTTGGTGTACAACTATGTCCATGCATGCGCAGCTAATACTTTTCCGTTTGCTTTCACCAGTTCGGAGGAATCGCATGCACTTAGTTTTTCAAAAGTAGATGCAATGTTTCTAACTTACTTTGCTATTTCTGATCATGATTCCCAGGAGCGACCCAGATTTGTGACCTGGATGCTGAAAATAAGTTTTCTTCTGCTTTCTCACCTGACTTGTGCAAAGGGAGAAAGCGAAAACACGTATATCGTGGCATTAGAAGGCGTCCGTGGGGGAAATATGCTGCTGAGATCCGTGACCCAGGCAAAGGCATGCGAGTTTGGCTTGGCACCTTCGACACTGCCGAGGAAGCAGCTCATGCTTATGATAGAGCTGCTATTAGGATACGTGGTAAAAAGGCAAAGTTGAACTTTCCATTAGAAGTGCAGAGAATTGAAGAATTTGAAAAACCTGAGGAGAAGAGGGAAAAAGTGAAGATCGAGAGAAATTCAGTTATGCCTTCGGCCAAAGGTTTAATAGAGAGCTGCACGCCGCCTAAGAGCAGCAGTAGTAATCTCGCACCAGAGTTACTGTTCTCTCAGTTTCGTCACGTTGTAGATCGTATTATTGCCCCGCAAAATGGTTTCGTGAAAGAGATGGAACGCATAAAGTGCATCAACGAGGAATGTTATCGTCCTGGTGATGAGCAATATGATAATTTTCAATTTCATCCCTTGAAAGGCAGTCCACCACGTATGGAGGAAGAGCTTTCGTTGGCTCTGCAAACAGGTAATATGAAATACTCCGAAGATGTTCTTCAGAGCGGGATTGAAAACTTACTGCAAGCCAGCATTTTCGAAGGGGACGTAGCAGTTTTTGGCACTAAGCATGCAGATGGTGAGGTTAGAAGCACAGTGAAGGGGCAGTCAAAGCATTCAGCTTCACCTAATCTTGTCTTCCATTTTCCTGGCGAGTTTGACAACCCATCGCCGATGGATTTGTACCAAGACCCTTCTCAAAGTCCCCAACAACAGGTGATGGATAGCATGCCTGGTGATGAGCTACATGTGGGTCATATGTGCAAAGCTGAGCCGTGGTGCGAAGACTTGTTCACAATAGACGATCTGCTTGACAAAGCCTTCTCTAACGCAGAAGCAACGATGGAGGAATGGATTTAGAATAATCGATCATTGGTTCCCGCCATTTGTGAGTCAAGGGAATTTTGCAAATCCTTCCTAGAAAGTTTTCGGGACATGTCGAAACGCCATGTATGTCGAGTACGGTGGGATTGAGGTATGTCCCTGATAGCAATCTCGTCCAAAGAGTAGTACTGACAAGATGTACTCCGAAACAAGATGTACCACGAACGTCAATAAGAGCGTATGCGATAACAGGAATAAACCATAGTCTGTAGGCATTATTTATTATTTTGTTTATCTGCCAATATAGCCAGATGAGCCCAATATGCAGTATGGTGGCAGATTCCAGGTGAATAAATCAACTCTAATGGGTCCTGTGAATCGATGAATTTCAGTTCATGAGGAGGATTAGATCGTATAGTTCGTTGTTTTTCTACCTTAAACAATGCTTGATGACGACAAGCCTTTTATTCATTAGAAGTTCAGAAACCCAAAACTTGGCGTTTTCTGATTTCCCGCTGGGATTTCCGAATCGTTCATCTTTCTGTTCTAGAATTAAGTTGTTTTCTGCTGGTGGATGTTTAATTAAGTGGGAAAATGTTGAGTAGGGCATAGTAATGGATGGAACGTGTCATGTATTTGTTTTCTTTGACGTTTTTGATTTGGCTGAATTCGAGTCGATGCCCAAGTCTTCCTACTGTTTCACAGGCGACTTTTCGTCCTCAGTGCTGCCGTACTCCGTAAATGATGCATAGGAAAGTTTCAACACAAACATAACTGGATTTTGTAAGGTATAGTCATGGATGCTGAGCAGGTCATAGTCATGGATGGAACGTGTTCTGCATTTTGTTTCTTAGAAGTTTCACAGTTAGTTTGACTGAATTGTCACAGTCAGTTTGTCACAATTATTCCCTTTGCGAATTGTCATACAGTAAACTTTTCTTAATCAGTCGTCCAACCTCCTCCAGCTTACTACGTAAATGCATGATTAGTTGGAAACTTCGATGTTTTCTCTCCGCTGGTTTTTGTATTATAACTATGAGAATGTTACTAGCGTAGGTCAGCATGTTTAAGCACTCGGGGATAAAACCTAGCAATTTATCTCTGCTCAATATCTTGGGGATTCCGTGGTCCAAATGAATCTTTATGAACAGTTATTCAGGAAACGAATGAAAATTCGAGTAATTAGAATATGTATCAATACAAAATCACTCTCTCTCTCTCACACACACACACATACATACATACATACACACACACACACACACACACACACACACATATATATATATATATATATATATATATATATATATATATATATATATATATATATATATATATATATATATATATAGTTTGTGATATATATATATATATATATATATATATATATATATATATATATATATATATATATATATAGTTTGTGATATATATATATATATATATATATATATATATATATATATATATATATATATATATATATATATATATATATCACAAACTATGACAAATAGCATGATTTATGATGTTAGCTGACAAGCTTGACATAATGGTAATGAACTGAGTTTGACATAATGATAATGAACCGAGCTTGACATAATGATATGCAGGTTCATAGCTTGATGTTGTCAAAATATGTTGCTTCTTATTCAACCAAGATATGCATGCTCATCCAAGGAAATAGCAATTACCACTAATGGACACTCGTATATCATAATAGCCATCCTAATCACTATTCATAAAAGCATGCAAGTAGGACTAATCATCTCTACCATGAAAGAGATCCAAATGCAAAGTCCTTTGAGATATCTAGATACACATTTTACCTAAGGCTATGCATGAATCCTTTGAATTGGGAAATTGCATACAATATGTCTGACCTTAGGTTACATGCATATATCAAACATCATGAGCTTGTTGATAAATAGAAATATAAAATGCATCACGTGCATCCTCAGTTGAAAACTTAATCCTCTTTCAGTGGTGTTGAGATAAGTTGCAATCATCAAAACCAAATTGTTGAAGTGGTTTCTTAATATAGTTTCTTGATCCAAATCAATTTCCCCCTCTGGATACAAATTGGATGCAAAGATAATATTCCGAAAGGCTAAGATACGTGACATCAAAAGTATGCTACAAATTAGCCATGAGCATGCCAATTCTTTCATCACATGATCCAATCAAGAGAATGTGTCATTAGGATAAAGAACAAGCATTATAAGATCAGTCCCATATTTATGTACGTAAAGTGTGATTTCAATTGGACTATATGTAAAACCAAGAGCAATTAATTGCTCATGTATCTTGTCATACCATACACATGGAGCATGCTTAAGTCCATACATAGCCTTATGCAAGCAACAAATCATATGTTCTTGACCTTTAATGGTAAATCTAGGAGGTTGCTTCACATTACTTCTTGCAAATAGCCATTTAGGAAAGTTGTTTTCCAACCATGATGCACTTTCCAACCATGATGGGGACTTTCCAACCATTATGCACTTTCCAACCATGATGGGCAACCAATGCAATCACAAAACAAATGATAGTCATCTGTGAAGGTCTGAAGGTCTCCTCATAATGAGTGCATATTTTTATGCATAACCTTTTGCAACTATTCTAGCACTTTCCAACCATGATGAGAAACCAATGCAATCACAAAACAAATGATAGTCATTCACTTTCCAAATGATGGTCAATCAATGCAATCACAAAACAAATGATAGTCATTCGCTTTCCAACTATGATGGTCAATCAATGCAATCACAATGCAATCACAAAACAAATGATAGTCATGCATGAAGTAGGTTCAATTGATGCACTTTCCAACCATGATGGGCAACCAATGCAATCACAAAACAAATGATAGTCATGTGTGAAGTAGGTCCAAAAGTCTCCTCATAATGAGTGCCATATTTTTATCCATAACTTTTTGCAACTATTCTAGCTTTGTAATGATCATTGAGACCATTTGATTTTCTTTTAATCTTGTAAACCACTTAGTATCAATGAAATTCTTACCTTTTGGTAGTTTACATAACTCCCAAGTATGATTTTTGTGAATGGAATCCAACTCTAGTTGCATTGCGGTTATTGAAATGGAATCATCACATGCGTCTTCAAAAGTGAGTGGCTCTTCATTATATGGGGTTGCAATAAGAGATACATCCACAAAGTCACTTTATCCATAGAGAGAGCTTGACCTTGTTCTACCAAGGAGCATTAAATTTGCTATCTTGTAATGTCTTTTGGGGCCATTTTGGCATAGATTGTGCATCCTTGATAGACATGTGTTCTTCATGTAATACTTAGTCAAAATGCACATCAAAAGTGGGTTGAATATCATCTTGAATTTCAGCCATGTGTGGTAATTTTGCAAGTTTTCAACCTTATTTTGTCAAAATTGTTTCAAGCATATTTCTTTGCAATTTTTGAGAATTCGCATTCATGTTTGGTTGGATTTTTTTCATCTATTTTTGGCTTAATATTTTCAGCTCTTTGAACCTCATTTGGATGGCTACATGGCTCCCACAACTTGAATTCTAATAATTTTGTCTAATAATGGATGGTAGAAGTGATGAACTTTACTCTCACTACTATATCCAGTAAATATATAGTTCTTTGCCTTGTCACCAACTTTGAGACATTCTTATGATGGCACAAGAGCATATCCCAAACAATCAAATATGCACATATGACTAACTATTTTCCTTCCATTCCAAGCCTCATAAGGTGTAATGACTCTCCATACATTTGTATGGCAATGATTCAATATGTAGTTTGCACACATGATCGTTTTTATCTACAATTTATATGGAATATGATTTCCTTTAACCATACATCATTCCATTTCAAGAAATTTTATATTCTTATGCTCTGCAATATCATTTTGTTCAGGTGTATATGGAAGTGTACATTGGTGCATAATACCTCTTTGACAAGGAAAAGCATTAAATTCATGTAACATGGTTTCATCACCATGATCCATGCGAAGAGACAAAAGCTTATTTCTACAAAAATTTTAATCCATAGCTAAAAATATTTTAAAACAAGAGAACGGCTTATTATTCGCTTTCAAATGATACACCTAAGCATGACATGTTGCATCATCAATGAACGCAACAAAGCATGAAGTTCAAAAGTGGAAAAAATATGAAGAGAAAGTGACATGCAAGAGTTTATGAGTTGCCCCCTATTTAAACTTTGGTTTCTCCTAAAGTCACTACATGATAAAATAGGGAGTTGTTGGTCTTACACATAAAGTGGTTCCTGGGATATCAAATTGGGCACCAAAATACACTAGCAATTGAAGTGATGTGTGAAAAAGGGAATTCACACACAACCAAGGATAGGAAATTCTTAGGCAAGAGAGTTAGACTAAGGAGCAAGAGATAGCAAGAGTGAACAAGGGACTTGAAGAGTGAGTACGCAAAGAGCAAGTAGGAGAGCACCTAAGGTTGAACAAATACCATCGAAGAAGTGTTGTGTGTTGAAAACAGAGAGTGACCTTCCATCAACTTTATTGGAAGCTTGAGTGCAAGGTGTGCACAAAGGCAAGCTATTGGACAAGGTGGAGGACTGACAGAGAGGAGGTTGACCGCACAAGAAACTATGGTATTTTTGTATACTTATGTGTGCTCTTTGGCTTATTTGCTATGTAGAGGAAAGAATCTGTCTCATTTCAGCCAAGGATACTATATTTCTTATTGTTAATCAAGACAGAGGTTTTTGGTGTATTTGTATCTCTTCTTCTCCATTATTCTTCTACAAACATTCAAGTTCCTTTCAACAAAAGAATCACCCCCAACAAAATTTGTCATGCATGGTGGAACCAAGGTAGCATAAACATAAGGAAAACCAATATTACCAAGTGAAGAAGAAGCGCAAAGGTGTCGACAACATCGAAGAGGTAATCTTCCTTTTCCTTGGAATTATCTTAGCCTATGGAATACGATGTGTAGCTCATGATTGAAACCCTATCACAAACTTTAATAATCCCTTGCAAAACAACAAGAAGGAAAGTGGTTCATATGTCAACCAATCCTCTTTCATTAGCATCATCAGTAGGAAGTATGGCAACTCAAGTAGACCTAGAAACTCTACTTTCATGATTGAATATCTTATTTCCCTCATTTAGAGGATTAGCACATGAAGACCCTCACAAGTGGGTAAGAAGATTGTTAGCTATATGTAAAATAAGGGGGCTAATGGGAAGAGAAGATGCATTTCTAATCCTTTTTTGAGCAACATTGGAGGGTCTAGTAGATAAATGTTTTAGTTAATTTAACAAAAATCAGTTCACTACGTGGGATTTAATGAAGGATTCCTTCAAAGCATAGTCTAACAAGGAAACACCACATAAAACATCATTGAAGAATTAGAAAATCTATGACTAGATATTAGGGAGACATTTCCATAATTTTTCACTAGAGCCAAAGCACTTATGGCTAAACTACGAGATCCCCGGAAGATTCTTTTGTCAAAATGTTGCTTGTTAAACCACTTTCAATATCAACATAGTGCAAAATAAAGGAGTTAGTGCTTTCCACAACAACAATTGAAGAATTCATTTCTAGAACAACAAGGTTAGAGAAGATTAGACATTTATATGGAATTGGATCTTCTAGTCCACCGTAGCCCGTGGAATGTGAAGACCCAGTAACACAATTGAGGAAAGAGCTTGAGAACTTAAAAGGAACCAATTCCACAGAGAAGAAGAAAGTAATCTAACTCAACTAAGGCGTGAGATTGAAGCATTGGAGCTACAAAAGGAAGATGAGGGCCAAGCAGAGGAATTGGCACAAATTTGACAAGAGATATATGAACTTCATGGAGAGGGCATCAAAATTGGACTATGGTGCACCATGTGTAGCAAACAAGGCCATGTGGTAAGTGAATGCCCTCTCTTAAGTGAATGCCATGAAGCCTATGAGTGTCACTAAAGAGGAATGCCTACACAAGCATACTAGGGACAAGGAGGAGTCCAACCACCTACAAATGTAATGGCAACTGTACCAGCTCAAGGTAACACGCACAATGCACATCCATGGGGTAATTTTGGAAATGGGCCCAAGAGGTCAATCATTTTCTTTAGGTGTGGAGAATATGGACATTATCAAAGAAAATGCACTCTACCAGAAAATACCCCTTGTAGAAATTACCGAGAAGCTAGAGATCATTATACCATGTTTTGCCCAAAGAAAAAGGGATCCATATCAGGGCCTCACATTCAGATGATCTCATTGAGTAAGGAAGATGTGGTGGAGGAAGCTAACATGCCATCACCATTTTCCAAAGTAGTACATTTACAAGAAATAGACTCTTTTGTTATGGAGACAAGAAGAAAAGGGAAAGCTGAAATAAAAACATGTCAAGAGTCAAGAACAAATGGACTAAACAAAGACAAGGGGGACACATGAGGAGGGACCCATGTCAAGTGAAGAGACATAACAATAAGAGGAGTTTACAAGCACAAGTGATGTCATTGGATATGCATTTGAAAAAGCTGAGAAGAAGTTTGATTAGTCACACATATCTCATGCTCCTATGGAATTTGAAGCTTCTACGTTATTCAAATCTGTTGAAAAGGAGGTTAGTATTTTTGATCTAATAAATATGAATGCAAAATTCAGAGTGGAAGTTTTTCATTTCATTAATGAAGCCTCCACATCTACTCTAGTTCCAAAGGCTAATGCTACTAATAAGGCTAAAGTTATAGGGGAAGCCTTCAAGATCAACCAACTTCATTGTGAGATTGGTCGATCAAAGCATAGTACGACCTATGGGAGTGGTCCATGGAGTTCCAATTGAGGTACAAGGTAACATCTCTACTTTGGACTTTGTTGTATTCAGGATACCACAAGTAGATGGAAGTTTTCCTCCCTTGATTGGGAGACCCTGGCTAAGGCATGCCAATGTGTTGCATGATTGGGGCAATGATACTATGTGGGTAAAACAAGAGGGAAGAGAGCTAAAACACATATTTTTAAAAGAACGAATAGAAAACCAAGGACATACCAATACAATGCAAACAATTGGTATTTCTATGGAAAAAGATACGATGGACAACCCAGATTTGGATTTATATGAAAACGATGACATTTTGGCCTAAATGGATGCAAGAAACCCATCTTCTTGCTATGGAACCTTTACAAATAGATCAATCACAAAGGAAATTCATGAAGATCATGAGAAGACCATACCATTGACCACATGGTTATAGATAATGATATGGATAATATCTTATATGATAATTTTGATGATAATAATTGAAGGGAATTACAAGGATTTGGAAGGAGTAACTACATGTTTTGGGAAACACAAGATTCCATTTGCTGAAGAAGCCAAGCCAATAGATGGAAAATGTTAGAAATTGAATCAAAAGTATGTTGAAATCATCTACACAGAGATACAAAAGACAAAGGATGCTGGAAATATTATTCTAGTTGAGCATTCAGAGTGGCCTTATCTCATGGTCATTGTTCCCAAAAAGAAGACAAAAAAAATGAAGTGCAGTATAGTTAGAGGTTGTGGGGGGCAAAGAGCTACCATTATTGATCATATCCAATGTCAAGGCCTATCATCAACCAATTTCAAACTTTTTGGATTCCCCGAAACATGCAAAAATCTATCCAAGTTGTGCATAGCCTTCTCGTATCATTTTTTTGCTTGTTTGTATTAATTTTCATCAATTTTTGTGCTTTTTCTTTAAGTTTTTCATGCACTTTAGAAGTCATTTCATAGCTCAATTCATGAACAATTGTTGAAAATTTTTAGAAATTTCTATAGCATTCTTATAAATTTTTATCTTTTTTTAATGCTCTTTCTCTTGTTAAAATAGAAGAAAAAGGAATCTCTCTAGCTTTTTGAGCGTGGCAAGCTATCTCGAAGTTGTGGAATTTTTTTAAGATTATTTTTGATTTTTTTTGGATTTTGTTTGGAGTTTTTGGAAATTTATTTGCATTTGTTTCCTATTTTTTGGCATTATTCCCCTTAAAGAAAAAGCAGTCCTCCTTGCTATTTTTTATTCTTATGAGAAAAACTCTCTACTTTCTCTCTAGATCTCTCTATCTTCTCTCTCTCTACTTATCTTAACCTTGCTCTATCTTCTCCCTTTACTTCTCTCACTCACTCTCTACCTCTCTCTACCTTCTCTCTACCTTCTCTCTTTACTTTTCTAATCCTCTCTAACACTGAGTCATAAAAAACGAGAACAAAGACATGTTACATTGTTTCTTGTTCAGTTAGTGCATGAAAAACTACCATTTTCATTAGGGGAAAAAGTGAGCCTTGCATGGGCCTGGTAAGGATCCCTAATTTTTAGGGATTAAGATTAAGATTGTAAGTGTTTAAGGGGACAAGAAAAACCATCGGTGGTTTTCTCTATTAAAATATAGGAGAAAAAAGATCTTGAATGAATGCTCAGTCAAATTTGATTGAAGCCATTGGATATCAAATTTTGAAGGGCTAGGATTAAAAGAAGGAGGGAATGATTGAATCAAGATTCTATATCGCAGTAGAGAGAGAATGGAGCTTGTGCAGTCAATCAAGGCCATTCATTTGTGCAATATCCAACGGCTCCCCATGATCGGTGTTGTTTCATCTATCGTAGTCAACCATATTCATTGGATGCAAGAGAAATCCAACGGTTCACCTCATTTCACGCTGATCGCTTAGATCTCCATGATTACACCGTTTTGCACAGTCAACCTCATCCGTTGGATGATGGTTTGATCTAAAGGCACCAAACAAAAGGCGCATATTTTTTGTCTAGCAAAAAAGAGCCGCACGATCCCTATATGATCCAAGGGTCCACGTTTCATCCAGCCTTGACTTTTGCAAAACAATACCATTCCTTGGATTCTTTGGGCCATCCAATGGTTAAAAATCAAACTATTGAAATTCTAAACCACTCTTCTCAGAAAAACCACGAGTTGGTAGTGGTTTTGGAGGCTTTGACTAAGAGAAACCAGGGGAAGCCTAGTCCTAGCCTACTGCTAGACTATGGCCACCACCCTCCTCTCATTGGTCCATCCTTAATCAGTCCTTAATCTAAAAGGCCCATGAAGGGTTCATTTTTTCCCCTAATGTGATGCATCAGATTCATGAAGTAGCTAGGCAAATTATATTTAATGGCCGAAAAGGCTATCTAATGATTCAATACCTCCTATTAGAGCTTCCAATTCTAGAAAGTAGTGGTAATAATGCCAAAAACAAAGAAATACAACCTCTTGATATAGTGCTTGACACTTTAGACAGAGAGATCTATGTTCTCATTGTTATTCATGATTTGAGTAACTCGACATGGAAAAATAAAATAGTATTTTCAAGGCTCAACATATATAATACCACATCATTTGATAATAGTACATAAATTATGAGAAGCCACAAGAACCACCTCTTATAAAAAGTGATTACTTGGAAATTAATTACATCAAAAGTAAAAATCAAGGATAATTCATAACCTTGTTAGGTGAAAATTACGAAGCTAAAGTAGGAGAAATTAATTAGATGAGATTCCCCTATGTTGAAGGAACTATTAGGTGGAATCCGTCCAAAGTTTGAATTCAAATTTATCTATATATACACATGAAGAGAGTCGTGGATTAGAGCATACTTTTGTGCTACATTCTGAGGGGACTCCAATCAATTATCAAGCCATTGTTGAAGCACATAGTGGGATCCTCCTTCCCATGCTTGATGCCTAATCAACTCATGTACCATATGTGCAATATAGATTGATTTTTCATCTATATCTTGGATTTTTCTTCATTTACCACTAGAGGTCAATTTTCATATTTTCAGTCAATTTTCATCTTTGGGCTTCTGTACGTGTACTTATTCTTTTGATGTAATTTAAATTGGTATAGCTAAAGTGATAAGTATATTTGCCTCATTCATCTTATTTGGTTTAGTATTCTATGAGCTACATCAATTTGAAGTGACCTATGTATGCAGGCACATTATTCCTGAAAAGACGGGATCACACCCCAACGTTCCTAAATTAACTTCTCTTAGTATATTCTATTAAAATTCATTAGATTTGTTGCTTTCAATTCATCATATATTTAATTGAAAGTGTGCAAAGTATTTCTGGTCAATTCTCAGCAGGTCGTGAGCTCTGAGTGAAATTCCATAAAGCTTTTCATCCAAAAATAGTTTTGTGTCAAGTCATCTGTTTTGATGAATCAATTTGAGATTGATCTTCCGAAGTACTAAGGAGGTACTAATGAATCATTTGTAAGCTCAAAGTGTCTACTTAGCATCTCTGGAGTTACTTTGGCAGATGTAGAGCAAGTTTTTGCAGCACCAGACTCATCCTTGGAGTGTGTCCACCATCTCTACTCACAGTGGTATCAAAGCATAATTGAATCAACATGAGAGATGGTTTTCCTTCTATTATTGACAAATTGGATAGAAATAACTACCCAAATTGGTCTCTGAGAATGGAAGCCTACCGTCAAGGAAGAAATCTCTTTGGATACATATATGAAGATGAAGTCATGCCAACAATAAGAAGCAAAAGGCAACCATCACTTGAAGAACAAGAAAGACTTAGAAATTGGTGTTCAAAGGATGCATTAGCCAGGTCCTATATTCTAAACTCAATTTATGATTTTCTCTTACCTCATTTGAAAAGATGCAATACCTCAAGGGAAACCTGGAATGCACTTGTTGCCTTTTTCTCTTCAAATACTAGAGCAAGGAAGAACCAGTTATGGATGGAGTCCCTTACCTTGAAGAAAGGTCCCAAGCAAAGTGTGACTGATTATGTCACCAAGATGAAGGAGATCTCTCTTCAATTAGGAAACATTGGAAAGGTGATTGAAGAAGAGAAATCATAAGGCAAATCATCAATGGCATTAAAGCTGATGACAAGTGGGAATCATTCACAATTGCCATGGATCTATACATGGACATGCAGGTGCCTGATCTCAACACTCTGATGGGCCAACTCTTTACACATGAAGCTAAACTAAGCAAACATGGTGAATCCTCAAGAGGTAATCAATCTTCTACCTTATACTCTCATGAAGCTAAAGCTAAGGATAAATCAATGTCCAAGAAGAATGAAGATGAAGGGAGTTCTTTCCAAGCCAACTTCACAGGTAGAGCAAAAGCTAGAGGTAGAGGCAAAGAAGGAATGCAAGGTATGGGGAGACCCCAAACATCTCAGCCTTGCAACATATGTGTTCTGAAGAGTCGTACAGGAATCCAATAACTTTTAGAGGAAGAGGATCCAATAGAGGTGGCTATAGATCAAATAGAGGCAGTTACAATGGAGGGTACAACAACAACTCAACAACAACTATCACAACAACAACTATCACAACAATAGTAACAACTATCAAAGTGGATATAGAAGAAGGAAGGACTACAACAATTACACTGAGGATCAAAGTCAAGAAGACTCACTTTTTCTCATGAACCTATCATTGAAGCAGGGTCAGGATGATGATCATGCCTTTTATATTGACTTAGGATGCTCCTATCATGTATCAAGAAATGTAGCACTGCTCTCTTACTTAGAAGATCCGGATAACAAACATGAAGTGCAGACAGTTGATGATACAAGACATTCGGTGGAAAATATAGGTAATGTCAAGACATCATATGAAAATATGAATTTTGAAAGCAAGGGATTGTATGTACCTACAATAACTAAGAATTTGATAAGTGTTGGACAAATTGTGGAGAAAGGATTGCAGGTTAGATTCACAAGACATGGAGCCTATGTAGAAGACCCCAAGCAAGGATTCATAAGGATAGCTAAAAGAGAAATGACAGGAAGACTCTTCACCTTTGAAGTGGAAAACACCAAGAACATAGCATTATTTAGCTATGGATCTCAAACACTCTCTAAATCAGAGGTATGGCATAAAAGGCTTGCTCATATTAGTGAAAGGACTTTAAAACCAATATGTAGGGATCAAAGTGTACTTGGATTGCCCAACATCACAAAGCAACATATGATCTACAAGTGTGGATATTGTCAATTTGGCAAAGCACATAGACAACCCTTCAATAGGAAAGGCTATATTCATCAAGAGCTATTGGATCTTGTACACACAGATGTGTGGGGTCCAAGCAAAGAACCTTCCATTTTAGGTTCAAACTATTATTATCTTTTATTGATGATTGTAGTAGGTGGACACTCCTATACTTTATGAAACATAAAGATGAAGTGTTCAATTGTTTCAAAAGATATCTTGCACTTGTAGAAAACCAAACAGGTAAATGTCTCAAGAGACTCAGATTAGATGCTGGTGGAGAATACTTTTCAAATGACTATGATGTTTTCCTTCAAGAAAGAGGCATCAAAAGAGAGGTAACAACTAGGTACACACCTGAACTCAATGTAGTAGCTGAAAGGAGGAACAAGACCATAGTTGAAGAAACTAGATCTATGCTAAATGAGAAAAGTCTACCTAATTAGCTTTGGGAAGAGGTTGTATCAACAACCACATACCTTGTAAACAAGCTCCTATCTAAATCTTAGTTGGTATGACTCCATATGAAGTGTGGCATGGAAGAAGACCAAGCCTAGATCATTGCAAAATCTTTGGATGTTTAACCTATGCTCACACTCCTTGTCAAGTAAGAGGAAAATTAGATCCCAAGGTAGAATAGTGTATCTTTATTGGATATGATCAAAATCAAAAGGGTTACAAATTGTATAATCCCACTAACAAAGGCCTCTTAGTTAGTAGGGATGTAGTCTTTGATGGAAATACATCATCATAATTACATGAAATGAAATCAATGGAATTAAAAAAATAAAGGCTAGAATGAAGGATGAATTCAAGATCAATGATCTTGGACCTCTCACATATTTCCTTGGACTTGAACCTATCTATAAAGACTCCGGTATCTATATCACTCAAAGGAAGTAAGTACATGACATGCTTTGTAAGTTCAAAACGGAAAACACTAAGTGTGCAAGTACACCCATGGAGATGAACCATAAGCTAAGTGCTTATGAAGGAGAAGTCATTGAAGAGATCACAAGCTATCAAAGCTTGGTAGGAAGCTTGAACTATGCAAATCTCACAAGGGTGGCTATATGCTATAACATTAGCATACTCAGTCAAGTCATGCGCAATCCAAGGAAGCCACACATGGAAGCAACCAAGAGAGTGCTCAAATACTTGAAGTGCACCATCAATGAAGGGATCTTCTATCCCTTCACCTGAGAAATTGATCTCAAACTCTACTGAGAGATTGGGTTGGGTCAAAGGATGACAGGAAAAGTACATCAGGTTATTTGTATTTGGAAGTTCAAAGTTAATCTCATGGTCTTCAAAGAAGCAAACAACTATTGCTCTATCATCTAATAAAGCTGCATAAAGAGGATTGGCCAATGCAACACAAGAAGCAATGTGGTTGAAGTGTTTATACTCAAAATTGGGGTTATACACCTCAACTCCTCACATCTTTGGTGATAATACTAGATCACTTCACTTAGTAGCTTATCATGTTTATCATGCTAGAATAAAGCATATTGAAGTCCATTATCATTAGCAAGGACATTCAACCATCATATGTATCAACTAATATTCAATGTGCATACATGTGACTAAGCCATTGGATGGTATCAAGCTAAATAGGTTCAAAGGCATGTTTGGATTGATAGAAATCAAGGAATAATGAAGAGTCAA
Organism: Ceratopteris richardii; assembly: GCA_020310875.1. NCBI lineage: Eukaryota > Viridiplantae > Streptophyta > Polypodiopsida > Polypodiales > Pteridaceae > Ceratopteris > Ceratopteris richardii. The sequence continues at coordinate 119,739,198 of CM035420.1, forward strand.
GCATTCTAAGCTTAAGGGGGAGCTATTCATGGATTTTATCCAAGCCTAATGCTTGATCATTTATCATCTTGTTTTGTACACTCTCAATGTAAGAAGCCACCTGAACCACCTCTTGTAAAAAGTGATTACTTGGAAAGTAATTACATCAAAAGTAAAAACCAAGGAGAATCTCGTGACCTTGTTAGGTGCAAATTATGAAGCTAAAGTAGGAGAAATAAATTAGATGAGATTCCCCTATGTTGAAGGAAATTTTAGGTGGAATCCCTTCAAAGTTTGAATTCAAATTTATCTATATATACACATGAAGAGAGTCACAGATTAGAGAAGACCTTTGTGCTACATTATGAGGAGATTCCGGTCAATTATCAAGCCATTGTTGAAGCACGTATTGTGATCCTCCTTTCCGTGCTTTATGCCTAATCAAATCATGTAACATATGTGCAATACAGATTGATTTTTCAACTATATCTTGGAGTTTTCTTCATTTACTAATAAAGATCAATTTTCATATTTTTGATCAATTTTGATCTTTTGATTTCTCTATGTGTACTTATTATTTTGATGTGATTTAAATTGTTATAGGTAAAGTGATAAGTATATTTGCCTTAGCTCAATTTGCATCTTATTGGATTTACTATTCTATGAGCTACATCAATTTGAAGTGACCTATGTATGCATGCACAGTATTCCTGAAAAGTCAAGATGACACCCCAATGTTCCTAAATTAAGTTCTCTCAGTATAGTCTATTAAAATTCATCAGATTTCTTGCTTTAGATTCATCATACATATAACTGAAAGTGTGAAAAGTATCTCTCATCAATTCTGAGCATGCTGTGAGCTCGTAGTGAAATTCCAGAAAGCTTTTCATCCAAACGTAACAAGTTTTTGATCATCTATTTTGTGTCAAGTCATGTGTTTTGATGAATCAATTTGAGATTGATCTTTCAAAGTACTAAGGAGGTATTAATGCATCATTAGCAAGCTCAAGGTATCTATTTAACATCTATAGAGCTACTTTGGTAGGTGTAGAGCAGATCTTTGCAGCACCATACTCATCGTTGGAGTGTGTCCACCATTTCTACTCACATGCTCCTCATTTGGGCATTCATTCAAGCCATTAATCCACATCCTAATGAAGCTGACTTGGGCTTCATTCTTCTCTACAACTACTCAGTGCTTGAACATTTTGAGCACAGAGGCGAGTGTCATCACTGAAAACAAACAAATCAATTATAGATGATGACAAAAGAGTGTCAATGAGAAACATTGCATTTAGAAGTACCTGTGCTAGAGAATAAGTCCAAGATCCAATCATCATCATTATAGAACAATTGGATTAATTGCATTATAATCTTTTGGGACTTTTGATACGGATTAACCAATGTCTTTTCCCTTGCCACATGATGGAGTTTCTTTGTATAGGGAACATTAGTACATTTGAAATTCCATTCTCACTACAATGTTCCCTGACCCTTCTTTTACTAACTTCATCATAATATTTGATTGTAAGGCACTGGGTAGTACTAACGAACCTATGTCTTGGGGTGTGGTTTACATTTGTCTTTACCCTACACATTTAAAATTATAAGTACAATGTGATATGAAATTTCAACATAGACACAAAAAGAAAAGATAGTACCATGTAAGATACTCGAAAACATGACATGTTGACTTTAATGTTGTTGAGAAAGAGAAGGATTGGTCCGACCTATGAAAAATGACAATTCTCTAGAGTGGTGACATGGTCAACTCAGCAAAATCTATCACCATCTTTCGTATCTGTGGGTGCTTGAATGGCTCATCATCATTAATAGAACCACTCTTTCTAAAGCCATATGGGATATCTACCGTTAGAAGGGAATAATGTTTCCTAGATACTACTGTACATATGTTATTTCCATCATCACAATATACATTGTAATACAATGGCCTTAGAGGGTCTATGGGGTTTGAAAAACACTTTAGTCTAGAGGACTTATCCTCGAACTCCATCTTCTTTGTTTTTATTCTAGACTTCTCATGCCTTACCCTTTGGATATGAGCAAGGAAGACAACAAGACAGTCTTTCTTGGCCTCACTACTCTTTATTGGAGGTTTCTACAAATAAAATATGAGTGTCAACTCAAAGATTGATACAAAGTGCAACATACATGAATGTTGTGCATGCTTGACATCAAATAGATTGATAAAGTTTTTGCTAGGAAACTGAAATGAATGAACAGATAAAGCCCCAAAGCCATTTCACCTACTTCAAGTCGATGCTTGGCATCGCCTACTTATGAGAAGCGACACTTGAAATGGACTCTATGCACAAACCCGATGCCTGGGATCAAAATTTTAGTGAGCTTTGATGCTTGGCATTGAATTTTGACTCAGATGCGATCCTGAGCATAGCAATAGTAGTGAAATTTGATGCCTGACATTGACTTCTTGCATGTCTATTCATATAGGTCGATGTCCCACATCAAATAACACCAACTATTAGACAACTAGAATCATACTAAATTCTCATGAGCATGAGAACTCACCCAATTGTGGAACAATGTAAAGTATTATGATAATGCTTTGTATGAGGAGGTTGATGTTGTGCATTGAATACCACCAACTATTAGATAACCATAATCATACTAAATTCTAATGAGCACGAGAACTCACCCAGTCATGGAACAATAAAAAGCATTTTGATAATGCTTTGTATGAGGAGGTGGTCAAGTAATTTTCTGGACTTCACTCAATGTGAAGCACCCAAGCCTCCTCATCATCACCTCCTAAATCTGCATGATAAGTTACATCACCTCCTGAATCTTCATGATATAAAGTATTTTGATAATGCTTTGTATGAGGAGGTGGTGAGGTACTTTGCCTAGAATTCACTCCATGTGAAGCACTCAAGCCTCCTCCTCATCACCTCCTGAATCTTCATGATAAGTTACATCACCTCCTGAATCTTCACGATATAAAGTATTTTGATAATGCTTTGTATGAGGAGGTGGTCAGGTACTTTGCCTAGACTTCACTCCATATGAAGCACTCAAGCCTCCTCATCATCACCTCCTGAATCTTCATGATAAGTTACATCACCTCTTGAATCTTCACGATATAAAGTATTTTGATAATGCTTTGTATGAGGAGGTGGGCAGGTACTTTGCCTAGACTTCACTCCATGTGAAGCACTCAAGTCTCCTCATCATCACCTCCTAATCTCCTGAAGCTTGTGACTGCATTGTGAAGTTTGGAGCTACATGATAAGTTACTGAAGGAGCAAGTGGAATCAATAAATGACAAGATTCTACTTACTTATTTAGCTCTATGACCATCTCCTCAAGGTTTAGGTCTTTTGAAATGGCCCTTGATAATGATGAAATTATTATAGTGTCATCCTTAATGCCTTGCAAACCTCTCCAAGGTGTTAGAATCATTTCCTCAGCAACGTCTTCAATTGAGTGATCCTTTTTCTTTCCCTTTGACTTTACATCCATGTGGAGATCTAGCTTGCCCTTCTTTTGTTGTTGGGCTATCACCTCCTTGTTCTCTCACATTGTGATGATTTTATCTTGGAGCTCCCAGATTTCCCTTGTCATAAAGGCGAGTTGGAACCATGGGTCAAACTTATGGAATGCATCTCACCACATTTTCATCAACTACGATCCCAACTTCTATCAGGCACTGCTTTCTCAAATTTGGATTAATCCTTGCACTGTTTGCCCTTAGGGCATCAACATACTCATGGTGGAAGAAATAGATATGCTCAATGGATGACATCTTTTGCCTGTAATTGTTGTTATTGTTGTGGTCCCAATGTAGATCTTACACTCTACATACTTGAAGAAGTATGTAGTTGGATGCTCTTTTATAAGCTATCTTTAGAGTGTGATCCTCCAATAACATAGTATGTGAAGTCCTCACACAATCCATGTTGAACTCCTCCACCGAACCACACTCGTTTGGAACAATGACTACCAAGAATGGCACAACAGTTGCATGTGGGTTTGTCTTCATCTTCTTCTTAAGATTCTGCACATGGAGATTATGGGGCTCCCTTATCTCAAGAGGCCTCTTTTTTGTAAGTGGGTCAATAGGGGGTCTATGGATGATGGTAATGGGGAGGTGGAAAAGTTGCCCCTTCTTCACGAGCTTCCTCTTGACAATATCCTTCCTTGTAATATTCTGTTCAGTCAACAAAATCCCAGATGCAAGCTCTCCACTAGAGGCAACTATGTCATCTTGAGAGTCTAAACTTCTCTTGATTCCAGATCAATGGCTTTTATCTTCTTCTAGGGCTTCTTTGTATGGGATGCTTACCTTTTGAATTTACAAGTGGCGTCTTCTGTTGCTGGCTCAACATGATATTTGCTTGTATCCACTACAAGAGAACCGCAATCAAATTGTCTGAATCCTTACAAATCTGAGTGAGCCTCTCTGGCACACAACATTCTGGACATAGAAGTTCCATTTTGCAAATTACTTCCCTTAATCCTTTTGAAGTCTCCACGAGGAATAGAAGGTTATCTGAGGCCTTATCTTCGTGGTCCACCTTGAACACTATGCCATATTGAAAAGCCTAGGTGGTGGTCAACTTTCACCTCCCATAGGCCCCTACAAATACAAGCAGGGTGGTATTTTTCTCTTCTATGTATTGAAGGCACCACTCGAGGTTTTTCATGTCTCGAAAAGGTCTATCTTTCTTATTGACTTGAGTTTATTTGGATTTATCTTTTTTTATTGCCTCTTCCTCGATGGTATTGACACTACTATGGCCACCTGATGATAGGGCCATTGGATTACTTGCATGCTCAGAGGACAAAGACAAGATGCTCTTCTTTGGCTTCAAAACATGTCTAACACCTTTATCCCGAGCACCCTCTCCTGAGCTAAGCATCACCTTCAGCTTCTTAATGGACTTCTCCTCGTGCTTCTCAATGTCCCTAAAGTGATACAACTTATCGTTGTCAAGGGCATGACATTAATCTTAGCCAAGGCCAACTCGATGCCAGACATCATGTTTTCGGGCCTAGTCGATGTGAGGCATCAACCTTCTAGTCCAACTTGATGCGAGACATCGAGTTTGCGGGCCAAGTTGATGCCAAGCATCAACCTTGTGGACCAGCTCAATGCAAGGCATCAGGTTTGTGGGCTAAGCCAATGCCAAGCATCGGCCTTGTGGGCCAAGTCGATGTGAGGCATCGAGTTTGTGGACCATGTCGATGCCAGGCATTGACCTCACCCATAAACTCAATGCCTCCCATTGAGTTGGACTACAAGGTCAATGCCTCTCATCAACTTGACCCCCAAACTCAATGCTTGGCTTCAAGTTGGACCACACGGTCGATGCCTCACATTGGCTTGGCCTGCAAACCCAATGCCTGGCATCGAGCTCGCCTACAAGGTTGATGCCTAACATCGACTTGGCACGAAAACATGATGCTTGGCATCAAGTTGGTGAGAAAGGTTGATGCCTTGAATCGACGTTTCCTTCAATCTTGATGCCTGGCATTGAGTTGCATCACCCTAAATTTGGACACAAACTTGAATCCTTTCAAACAAAATACAAAAATTTCTAAGGTTTTAGAAAGGAATCTTTTTGGAATCTTTATTTGCTAGGTAAATTTGGGTTACCTATGAGACATTTTGCTAGCACCCTTCTTCTCCATTGTTGATTGTTTGATTTTCCTATGCTTTCTTTGCTTTTTCTTTTCTCTATGCTCTTTAGCTCTCTGTGCTCTATCGCGGCTCGTGCATGCAGAAACTGAGACTCAACTCCTGTCATCTACTTATAGACATTTGGCTGAGTTGAACCAGGAACTAACTTGATGTAATTGACTCAAACTAGGTTTAACTTGATGGCACAACTGGACTATAGAGTGAAGCCGGAAGCAACCAATTTTAGCCAAATCAAACTTGGTTATATCAAATTTGCTTATCCAAAAAGAGTTTTAGAAATTCGAATTAATTTACTTGACCTCATGTTCTTGATTATTATTATTCTTAGCCATCTCTTCATCAAGATGCTAGAAACATCATTCCATGGCTAAGGATAACACAAAGCTAAGAAGGAAACACCTACTAAACATGTAAATCCTCAATAAAAGAATAGAATGTGTTATTCAAATGTGAATGTTGAAAGTGAGTTTTAAGATTACAAAATTTTAAGAGGGAATATCAACAACTGATGTAGTGACTTTTGTTCATCTCCTTCACTCTTATTCGATTGAATAAGCACTATGATTTAGACATAGAATTGGGGTTACTAAATCTCTCATCTCCCTAAAAGATGAAAACTTGGGAGTGCTCAAAGAAGAGGACGTGCTTGAGCCCATTCGTCGCATGCATCCTCAAACTTGTTGCATTAGGAGAAAATACATATGATCCACCTTGTTTGTACTACCTTTTTAGTACTAAGGGGGGGTCTTAGTAGGTGGTTCTATCACTCTACATTTTTTCCATATTCCTCCTTGGAAAATTCCTTTTGTTCTATATAAAAATTCCAAAAAAATCTTTGAAATTTGATTTTCAATCTCATTCTTGACCATTAAGTTATCCATTTAGCATTTAACATGTTTTGTATAGTAGTGCCCTTATGAAAGCATATGGATCATTAGTTTGGGGACTATCTTTCAAAAAAGGCAATTCAAATCTTCAAGGTAGTTGAATCAAACTTATAGAGCTCACAATACTGGTAGTGTGGATTATGCATAAGTGCCCCATGAGGGGATACTGACTTATCATCACTACCCTGAAGACTTGGAGAACTTAACAAGCATGAGCAATCATGCTTTCAAAACTTTTATCAAAATGTGTTTTGGAGGTTTCCCATCTTGTTTTCAATTTTACATTGATGGATTGTACATTTCTTTCAAATATTGATGGATTGCCTATTGTGTCGTTCTTCTCCAATTGTTAAAAGTTAACCAAATCATTCCTCTTAATGATTCTTGTTTGTGACATAAACTCAAATCATACAACCCATAATAATGAACACAATTTGTCCTACTAATTATCTAGAAACATGATATGGGAGATATAATCATTTGATGTTACAATTTCATTGTTTATATATTATAAAGGGAACGCTCCTACACTTCCACTGTCAATGAAGATGAGCTCCCTCTTTTTGGTAGATACTTGGGCAGCACCTATCTCTAGTGATCTCAATAGACTTTCAAATTTTTTTGTTTTTAGTGGATCCTTTCATGAATGATGTCCATGGCTTAGAACCTATCAATGATTCTGTGTTCTTAGTTGAATCATTTAAGTTAGATTCTCAATGCAACAATGCTCAATTCAATCCATCTATTGAACCCGATCCACCTATTGATCTCTCTTTGGATTCATGTGCATGTGGAGCAAGGGATGTCAGCACACACACACACACAAAGATATATATATATATATATATATATATATATATATATATATATATATATATATATATATATATATATATATATATATATATATATATATATATATATATATATATATATATATATATATATATATATATATATATATATATATATAGAGAGAGAGAGAGAGAGAGAGAGAGAGAGAGAGAGAGAGAGAGAGAGAGAGAGTACAAAGCATGTGGCATTCTAAGCGAAGGCCTCGTGAAGTAAGTCAAAGAAGATTACAATTCCTTACTTTAGATAGACAAACTGCATTGGACATTGTGAAGCATTGTTGTGGTTTGAGATGTTTGTATAAATTAGGAATGAAGAAACTAAAGTAGCTAAGAGAGAAATTCTTCCATTTAGATATGTGAAAGGCAAGGTATATACCTTGTTTCTCACATGCAAATGATTAAGGATAAAATTTCAGTAACACATGATGATTTTGAATATTACTTTAGTGAAGGTATCTAATGTCATAGGGCTGCATTTAAAATTGGGATGGGCAATGGGAATAGCAGAATCATAAGATTCAGCAAGGTCTTATTAATGGGGATCTCATTTTTGATACATATTAGGGAGTTGGGACCAAAGAATCTATTTTTCATCATGCAATGCTTTGGATGATGAACTATTTTAGTTTGCAGTGTGAATTTATGCCTACAACTAGAAGGTTACACTAGTCAAATAACTTTACTCGTAGAGAAGTATTTCATCTATAAAGAAGAGATGGAAAGTAAAAATGAGAGGTATGTCCTATATCAACATTTTACTCAATTATGAAAAGAAGAGTTTAATAATATGAGTATTCCTTGTAAAGTTAGAATCGGTGAATTCTCAGTTTGTGCTACTTTGAAAAACATGGAAAAGGGGGCCACAATACCACAAGAAAAAGATATTTTTAAAATTCTTCTAAAGAACCCTCATGAAAGTCAAGCTTTAGAAAAGAAAGAAAGCAATTCATCATCGAAGTAAAGCACTCAAAAATCTAGAGCATTATATGTGCTTGTTGATTGATGGTATGGATCGAAAGAAAACATGTCTAACCCATTTTGCTCGCATTCCTAAGGACAATGGAGATGAAGTCCTTGTCAAATGCATTTGATTGGTGCTTTGGTATATAATGGAACACTAAAGTGGAAGGTTTTCTTCACATCTCCCAACATGCATAATGATCCAAACCTTATGGTTACTGTGGTTCATAAAGTTTTGCAATCATTGGACCGTTTTTTGCCACCAAATATGTATTTGCAACTTGATAATACTGCAAGAGAGAATAAAAATTCTACAGTCTTTGGATATTTATGCATGTTGATATATAAATGTTTTAGAAGGTTAAGGTAAATTTCCTTTTGGTTGGGCACACTCATGATCACATTAATCAAATGTTCAATACATTCTCTAAGAGGTTGGCATGCCATATTGCTTCTACTCTTCCAATATTATTTGTGTTGATTTCTAAAGCATATACTCCAAAGCCTAAAGCTCAATATCATAAATAGATTTATGACTTTAAGAAGATTTGCTTAGTAGGTATAGATAACACTACAAAGGTTGCACAACATTAGTTTCAACCATGTATTCTTGATGAGGAGGCTTATTTACATTACTCTTTTATTCACAAAGCAATATTTATGTTTGCAAGGATGGGAGCCCAAAGGTGGATGTAAATTTTTACTACATGTGCCTAATTTACCTATGGACGGTGTATAACAAACACCATGTGAAGATAAAAGAAATATGGAAAGATGTGGAAATATAGTTGAGCAAAGTAAAAGGTGGATGCATGTATTTATTGAGACGAAGAGACAGATTGAGCATGCAAAAAAATATGCTGGAGATCAAGATGTATCAAGATTAGTCCTCCCTCCTCGGTGCCCTATGCTCATTAGCCCCTAAAACCTCCCTACACTTTCCTTCTTGCCCTCCAAAATCGTGCTCTTCTTCACTAATCTTGGTTATTCCCTTGTGGTTATCTTTGATTCTCCTGGTGAACTTGGTGGATTGCTCATATGTCATTTTGAAGGTTTTACACAAAAGATGATGAGGTTGTTGGAACAAGTCCATGGCAAGTCTAAGTGGTGGCTTGAGTCATCAAAGGACATAAAAATCTGAAGGAAATGTCAATTCCTTGTGGAGTTCACTTGTGAACTCTCTCTTGTAATTTTTGAACTTCTACTTGATGTAAAAGTGAAAGCATCTAAAGTGGTTGAGTCCACTTGATGAGTAGGAAGGAGAAAGCCACAAATTTGTGATTGAGTGAGTAGGAGAATCAATCACTAAAAGATTGGAGAGTGATTTTAGGAGAAATTCAAATTCAAAATTAGGCTCCAAACATCACTATATATACATGGGCTTTAGTCATGATTTTCGTACCTCCATTAGCAAGGCTTCATGCCATATCAGAGTGTTAAATATACCTACAAAGTTTCTTTAGCATTGCAACTTGGAATCTTGAGATATTAATGTATCTCTACTCACTGGTATGAGGACTGCTGCAACCCGTGAAAATCAAGATGATGCTGTGACTTGCTAAAATCTTTTCTCTTCATGTAGTCCATCATTTTTTATGAAATCAATCATGATTATTAGCTTACTAAGTTAGTTAGAGTTCCCCAAAGGAATTAAGGCAATTGCTGCTCTGGCTAGAGAATTGATCAAAACACTGAATAGGTCTATGAACCAGAATAACAAGTTTTTTACCCTTGGTTCAACTTTTACCTATCTATTTTGATTCATCTTTTTGAGAGTGATATTCTGAGGTACATAGGGTGTCTAATACATATTTTGGCAAGCTAAAAGGGCCCATTACATATCTTTGGAGTTCATTTGGCTGGTGTAGTGCAAAGTTTTTGCCGGACCACTTCATCTTCATCAAGTACAAATCCATCTCGTCACAATGGTATTAGAGCAAGATTGGACAACATGGTAGATGGATTTCCTTCATCAATTGAAAAATTGGACAAAGGTAACTACTCAGCCTGGTCATTAAGGATGGAAGCTTATCTTCAAGGTAGGAATTTATATGGTTATATATCTGGAGATGAAGTTATGCCAAGTTTTAGGAACAAAGGACACCCAACACAAGAAGAGCAAGAAAGATTGAGCACATGCTGCTCCAAGGATGCACTTGCAAGGTTGGGGGAAGAAAGCTCACATAGAAGATTCCAAGAGGATACTCATATATCTCAAAGGGACCATGAATGAGGGGTTATACTACTCTTATTTATCTGATTTAAGTTTGAAATTGTTCTTTGATGTAGATTGGGCTGGCTCCAAGGAAGACAAAAGGAGCACCTCAGGATATCTCACCTTTGCAGGTTCAAAACTTGTCTCATGGTCATCCAAGAAGCAACCCACATTTTCTCTCTCTTATAGGAAGCTGAATACAGAGGTCTTGCCATAGCTACGCAAGAAGCAATGTGGATGAAGACACTATTTTTAGATCTTGGGTTGGAGATTGGAACTCCAAGTATCCTTGGTGACAATATGAGCTCCATTCACTTGGCTGCCAATACAATTTTTCATGCAAGGACTAAACATATTGAAGTACATTATCAATATTTAAGAGAGAAGATTATGAGCAAGGAAATTTAGCTATCTTATGTGTCAACCCATCAAGAATGTGCAAATATCTTAACCAAGGCACTAGATGGAACCAAACTCAAAAAATTCAAAGGTATGATTGGTTTGCAGGTAATCTTGGAAGATTGAAGACCCCAAGATCACTTGACTTGAGGGGGAGCTATTGGAACGAGTCCATGGAAAGTCTAAGTGGTGGCTTGAGTCATCAAAGGACATAGAATTTTGAAGGAAATGTCAATTCCTTGTGGAGTTCACTTGTGAACTCTCTCTTGTAATTTTTGAACTTCTACTTGATGTAAAAGTGAAAGCATCTAAAGTGGTTGAGTGCACTTGATGAGTAGGAAGGAGAAAGCCACGAATTTGTGATTGATTGAGTAGGAGAATCAATCACTAAAAGATTGGGGAGTGATTTTAGGAGAGATTCAAATTCAAAAATAGGCTCTAAACATCACTATATATACATGGGCTTTAGTCATAGTTTTTGTACCTCCATTAGCAGGGCTTCATGCCATTTCAGAGTGTGGTTTCAACGCACACATATGTAACAATAAGTATATTGTAGTTTAAAATCAAGATACATTCATTTTCATGATCATTTGTGTCCATATCTTCATGCGTATGTGAGTGTACTGTTCACTGCCATATCTCTCAGTCTTTTTCACGGACTTTGCAGAGATGATTTCTCTGAGCATAGTCCATCCTTTTCAGTGATTTAAGTTTTTATTGCAATTGGGTTTTCAATCATTGGTATATTCATGAGAAGTCGACTATATCTCTGCATAGTTCACTTCTTTGTTAATACTCCATCAAAAGAGTGATTTTCTCAAGGCTTTTTCTCACTGTGTAGTTGGTTATTTGCCATGATCTAAATCATGTTAGATTCAACATAGTGTACATTATACACCTACAACATTTCATTAGCATTGCCTCTTGAAATCTTGAGATATTAATGCATCTTTGCTCATTGGTATGAGAACTACTACAACCCATGAAAATCGGGATGATGTTGTGACGTGCTAAACTCTTTTCTCTTCATGTTGTCCATCATTTTTGATGAAATCACCCATGATTGTTAGCTTAATAAGTTAATTAGAGTTATCCAAAAGGAACTAAGTCAATTGCTACTGTGGCCAGAGAATTGTTTAAAACACTCAACATGTGTATGAACCAAAATAGCAAGTTTTTTATCCTTGGTTCAACATTTACATATCTGTTTTGATTCATCTTGTTGAGAGTGATCTTCCAAGGCGTAGGGTGTCTAATACATCCTTTGGCAAGCTAAAAAAGGCCCACTATATATCTCTAGAGTTAATTTGGCTTGTGTAGTGCAAAGTTTTTGTAGCACCACTTCATCTTCATCAAGTACAAATCCATCTCTTCATAGAGGTGACACATCTTTGCTCATGGCTTGGTTATTTGCTCTTCGAGATGGAGAGCCCATTAGGTGGTGAGCAACTTGTTGCAGAGCTAAAGAGCGCACAAAGCAGAGAAAAAGACGGGGCCCAAAATTCTTCCGATTTGGACACGCAACTTTTGTATCATAACCACTTTTGTATATATTTTCCGTTGTAAATGCACTAGAGGAGTCCTCTAGATGCATCCCCACAGAAGATTAGTGATTTACCCATGTACAATAGTAGGAAATTAGTCTTTTAGTGAATAAAGTGCCGGTCTCTTGTGTGAAAGAACCAAACTTAGGGCACTAGTATATAAGTCAAAAGTGACTCTTTGTAAAGAACTTTTTGTCATTGTGAAGAAGGAGCACTTCTGAATTTTCGAGTTTGCCTCTTTCTTGCTGATTTTGATCTTCATTTTGCTCTTGTATGTGTGTGTGATGCTTGAAATGCATGTGTAGGACTGTTGGCTACCCCTTCCCCTTTGTTTTGAGCTGCTGTAGTGCGTGCGTAAGCTAAGAGAAGCTGTGGCGCGGGTGTTTGTGACTCCCGTAATTCACTGTTTTTGCCATAACTTGAAGCAGAGTGATCAGAATTGAGTGAAACAACCACCGTTAGATGCGTCTCGTCGAGAGCTTCGAAACGAGTACCCTATTGCCTATGTTCGGAGTTCTGAGCTGGGAGAAAACCTCAAAATACCAAAACTTCTAAAAAGAGGCTTGCGGCAACACTTTCAGTATTTCAGTAGGCGTGAGTGGTAGTAGTCTTTTCTCATGCATGCTAGCAAAACCACTTCATTATCCATCACGTGTGCACACGTCTTTATACACTTGGTTAGTCGCTCCTTAGGATTGACATTTAAATGTGTGTTAAAGATCCCACTATATGCACTTGTGTGGCAATTGAGGTATAGTCTCATTGGCACAAGTCCTTGAGTCTTCGTGGCTCAAGTACACACGTTTTTGGCGCCGTTGCCGGGGAGTCACTTAACCGAGGTGCCTTCGTGATGGTTATAGACCGAGTGTGATCGAATCGTACTTGTAGACGCAAATTTGTCCATTGGCAAGTAGTCCACCATTTCAGCACTTGTCACTTCTCATCTTCGAGGTGTGTGTGATAAGTTTTAGGTTTAGGTTTAGGAGGAGGGAAGAGAAGAAGGAGTTAGGGTTAGGATAGAAGGAGAGGAGAAGTAAGGAGAAGAGGAGTAGGAGTAGACCAAAATCCCCAAAAATCACCAAAAATACCCAAAATTCAAGTTCTGTTCAAAAAACTATAAAAACCAAAAAAAATTTTTCATTTCAAACGACACTTCCCAGTGTTACAGTATCGTGGCGAGCAGCGACTGGTATCGTCGGGCTGGTAACGTGCAAAATAGAGCTTCAAAGCTTGTGTAGAAGATCAAGAAGCAAACTAGATAGACCCAAGGTGAGTCCCCATTAAGATTTAATACCTAAAACTCTCTAAACTTGCACAAACAAATGATTAAAAGGAATGCGCAGTATCGCGGGGGGGGAAATTTTTGATTAATTGCATATTTTGTGAGAGACAGAGGCTTAGGAGTGAGGAGAAGGGTGAGAGGTGCAAGGGGGTATAAAAATTTTCAAGTTTGGAGACCTTTTGGCTTGAGTATCGCGATCGGTTGAGTTTTGGTATCGCGATACGAAAATTCCCTTGTATCGCGACACTCGCCAGAGGTGTCGTATCGTTGGACATCAGTCTTGGTATCGCGACACTATTTCGGTATCGCGACACTGAGTTGGTATCGCGATCGTGTCCGATCCCTGGTATCGTATCGTATGGTACTAACACTTGGTATCGCGACACCATTGTGGTGTCGTATCGCCTAAGTTTTTAGTATCGCGACCTCACTTTACCGGGTGGTATCGTATCGCTTGATACTTTGGTATCGCGACACTACTTGGGTATCGCGATCGGGCCCTCCCCAAGTGTCGTATCGTTGATTGCTTATCTTGGTATCGCGACACCGCAGTGGTATCGTGTCGCCAAGATTGGTATCGCGATCGCACTCATCACGGTGAGATCGTATCGCCTGTGGCCTCTAGTATCGTATCGTCGATTCCTGCCAGTATCGTATCGTGGTGTCTCCTAGTGAGGTATCGCGATATTTTATCTGGTATCGTATCGTCGGTCTTTTTGAGATCGTATCGTGTCTCGAGAATTCTGATATCGCGACACCACTGTGGTATCGTATTGTCTGTTCATCAGGACAGTATCGCGACACTGTCATTAGCATCGTATTGCCGAGATTATCAGGTATCGTATCGTGCATAGCTGAGGTGTCGTATCGTTTGTTTTCTGGGATAGTATCGCGACACCAGATTGATATCGTATCGTCTGGGTGTCTGGTATCGTATCGCATAGACCTCTGGTATCGTATCGCGGTCAGTGCAGTATCGCCGAGAGTAGTATCGTCAGGAAGTGGTATCGCCCAGATTGACCCCTTCTTTTGGCAGACAAATTGAGTCATTGGGAGAGCTACCCAAGGGGAATCTAAGAAGCATAAAGAGAGGCTTGGGAGAGTGAATGAACTTGAGGTCAGGAAGAGTTCTAAGTAGTCGAAGGAGTATCATATCTTCAGTAGGAAGTACTGCCCAGGCTAGTCACCACTTTGTTTACTTAGAAACCTCTAGTGACTCAGAAGAGGAATTACACATGGCTTCGGAAGACATGCAAGGTCCCACACCAACGAGAAGCTTCATGACTACGATGGAGGGGGACTACCGTACTTCCTTGCAGTATGTGTCCACCAATGCCCAGGAGATTCCAATCTACCTGGATGGCTTAAATAGGTCTATAGCCAGGATGGTAACTTCTCAGAATGCCACAATTGTACCCCGACCAGCTGTCAAATACGAAGGAGGTGCATATGTTGACAAAGTTGGCCACATCTACATGGTAACCGAATTCCCGGAAAGGATCAATGAAAGAGGGGAACTCTCAGACCCTGAAAACCTGGGAAGGACACAACCAAAAGAGTTTGTGACCACCCCTAGATGCAGATCCCGAGTGTCACGTGTCTTGAGAGGTGACTTGATACCTCAAGACGACTATTTGTTAGAAGTCTATATGATTCACGGATCAAACTTACTGTTGCAAACCGATTCACCTGTTCCAGGGAGAGAAGAGAACCCCATGACATTCTATGAACTGAAAGACCCGGATGATGAGACTAGACTCACATACCTGGATAAAGATCAAAGAAGGTATTGGCCTGTGAGTATCTTAGACAGGTCTCGATTAAGATATATGGGTACACCTGTGTTTCCTCAGAGAGAGCAGGCAACAACCTCACAAAATCCATTTGGAAATCAAGAAGAAACAGAAAATACTGCGTCAGGACAGACCAGCCATAGGAGTGTACCAAATCATGCTCACGTACAATTTGCCACGCCAGGAGTACAAGCACACTATCAGACCCAACCAGGGATAGGAAACCAGTACAGACCACCAGTAAGACCACAACCACCGATAGGAAGACAACCTGGAACGCCACCAATACGACCAGCTGTCCCTATTCTTCCTGTGATGCCCAGACCACCGGAACCGATTAGAAGGCTTAGGCCTATTCAAGTGGCTAAGTGTGTACGAAACCCTTATGATGGATCAGGAGAACCATATGATCACATTGCTGAATTCAAACAAGTCCTAAGAGCGGAACAAGTGGACGACTTCTTTGTACAGTATGAGGCGTTTGGACTCACCCTCATAGGAACAACTCTGACCTGGTTCCAACCTTTAGATCCCAATCAGTTTGGAAACATGGAACAATTTTTTCAAGAATTCATAGGAGAATTCACTAAGAGAGGAATCAAACACAATTCAGCTTCGCTAATTCACAGCTTCAAACAAAATCCTAATGAAATGGTGAAGAATGCCGCCAGAAGGTTCAACCAGTACGTGGATAGATGCCCAGTGACAGAGAGACCTACTCAACAAAAGATGATTTCATTATTTTTGGATGGGCTCACTAACGGAACCTTGAGAACGCTAGTGTACGTGAAAAGACTACAAACTTTGAGTGAGTGTCTTCAGGAGTGTATTGATTTGGAAGATAACTTGGCCGAGGACCTCAATAGTACGCCCAACCACACTAGATCAGACGATTCAAAGAGCACCATCTCTTCCAACTCCAGTCACGTGGAAGAATTAGCAGAGCTATTAGCCAAGAAATTAGGGGCTCAAGGGCAAAGAACTTATCAACTTCCGGCTCAGAGATTGCCTATGCTACGGAGATGTAGCTTATGTGGAGGAGATCACCCTACTCACTTGTGTGTTCGAGGAGGGGGCAGTGCACAACCAGCTTATCCATACAACAGGCAGCAACAACAAGGGACTTCGTGGTACTGTCACATAGAACAGAAATACACTAATCACACTACTGAGAACTGTCCATTTAATAGGCAAACACGCCCTTTCCAACCACCTCAGTATCGACCGTATGGATATCCACCTAGAGACCCGAACAGAGAGATCCCAAGATACAACCCTTATCCAACACAGACGGGAGTACCTAGACCAATTGAACAGACACCATACCCACCACCACAACCAGTGCTAGGACCCCAACCGTCGCAACCTCAACAAGTAGTACCAGTAAAGTATGCGCAACCAGAAGAAAATCTAGAAAGAGCTATAGTACCAGCCACGACAATGACCCAGATAGAATCAACAAACCTGGGATACGAAACCCTACCAAGTGAGTACTATCCGTATGAAGCCTACATGATGGAATACGAACCGGCATATGAGACTACATACTATGGGTATGAAGGCTATGATCAGAGTTATGGAGCAGAGACTTCCACTCTAATGTATACAACTCCTAAAGCACCACAACCCATGAGACCACCCAGTAGACCACCAGTACAGAGAGGACCATGCTATAGATGTGGAGGAGACCATTTCATTAGAGAGTGCCCTCGACCATACAACCCTCCACCACCTAGAATCTGGGAAGGATATTGCAGTGATTGCGGAAAGGAACATCTTTTTAGGGATTGCCCTAAGAATCCGGTAAAAAACCAAGGTTCTGCACCAGTCAATGTAATAGAGGTCATAGAAGAATCGGGAAGTGATAAGGAGTACACAGTGCCACTAAAAGCCATCACTAGAGCCCAAACAAAACAACAAAAAGAACAGCACTCGGAAGAGGAGCAAAAAAACAACACGAAAATAAGCCCTTCAACTCAGATAGTGGAAGATTCCGAGGATCCATGTGAAAATTCCCGCAACACAAAAGCTCAGAAATGGAAAGAAAGACGAGAGAAACTCAAGGATAAATGGGCAAAGAACAAGAGTACAAACAGTAAAAAGCAAATTGAAAAATCAAGTAAACACACAGAACAAGGGAAGTCTAAGGAGACTCCTGAGCTAATCGAACCTAGCTCAGATAGGGAGAAGCCCGGATCAATTCTAGCAGACCCAAAGCCAGACGACTTGGATATGTGGCTAAAAGCGTACCAAGCTAGAATCAAAATGGGACCGAACATAGAGCAACATGAAAAAATCTACCCTAGAGGGGAATTAGAAAAAGAAAGACTAGCCATATGCAGAAAACTCATAGAAGTAGCACAAACAACCCTAGAAAAGACTATCCCAACTCTACCAGAGACAAGGATTGCACAGGAACCTTATGAAGAATACATCAAACCAAAGGATAAAGAATTGAGAAAAGAAGATTCCCAAGGTGAACAAGAGACAGCACAAGATGGCCCTGTATCAGCCATACCAGACTTAGAAGCAGAATGGCCCAAGGACTTGTGGAATAGAATCAGAGAGGAACAATGGAATAAGAATGGTGTCGATCCACCACCATTTGATGAAATAGATGTGGAAGACTGTCAACCCCATCCTAACCTCGAGGAGGTCTACGAGGAGATCTCAAGACTTGATAGAGGTAGAGAGGAGACCATAAGCATTTCAACATTGCCAAACTACATGGGAGAGTACGAAAGAGAGTCAGTGATAATACGAGCACCCACGGTGCATGGAAAAGGAACAGGAAAGGGAAAAGAGAGTTCGCATAACTTAACAGAGTTAAAGAAAACAAAAGTACAATGCCAATTAACGGTGGAAGATTTGCTTCGACTTAAACCCCAGTTATGGAAGCAAATGGCAGATCAATTGAAACCACTGCCAAAGAATGGAGGATCAAAAGAAAAGGAACTGGAAAATAAGTCCACAATACAGGTTCCAGTCGATAAAGTAGGAGAGTTCAGTGAAGGGGATGAAGGGAATACCTGTTTACCTGTCATCTACAATGGGTACATGACCAAAGCTATCTTAGACACAGGAGCTGGGGTAGGAATTGCAACGAAGGAGATTTGGGAAAAGTGGGGAAAACCAACCTTACGACCCACTCGCATGAAACTCCAGTTAGCAGACGGTCATGTGGAGAGACCCCTAGGAATATTGGAAGGAATTAAGTTAACCACGTGTGGAGTGGAATTTGAACACACACTGGCCATATGTAAGTTCGAAAAAGCAAACAATTATGAGATGATATTAGGACGACCCTTCATGAGACAGATGCGAGTCGTACAAGATTGGGGCAGAGATTCATTATATCTCCAACATCAAGGGAACACTACCAAGATAAATTTGCACACATTCACTTATCGGGATGTCCCTCCATTATAATGGAATCCAGTCCACAAAGAAGAAGATGACGTATCCATTCACAGTGCTGGATCAAGTGACCAATCTTGGATGCACGAGGATGCCCAGTTGTGGATGTGCAAAGAAGCAAAGGAGGAGTGTAAAAAACAAATGTGGCCAATAGGGCACCCTAACTATCGATCGATAGAAGACCCCGATTACATGCCTAAAATTTTTTTCAGATGAACTCTTCGAACCACATGGCTGGATGGAAATCCTAGCCACATTAGATGTGTGTGTGAATGAGGAAGTATTGACGTTGAACGATTGCATAGACGAGGAAGGATATGACGTGAACCTCTACATGGTTGTCCTCCAAGAAGTAGAAGCAGGGGAAATTGAAGAGAAAGAGTGGAAAGAAGAGTACGAAAGCATAGAAATGGAACCAGAGTTTGACTCTGAGGAACAATATTTAGAAACCATGCAAAATGAATCAAAAGAAAGACCAACGAAAGTCTTAACAATCGAAACCATCCCAATAATACATGAGCATAGAGAGGACACGAGTAAAGTGGAACCGGAACCAGACCATTTCGAAGTTCCAGAACATTTTAAAAGATACGAAGTGGAAGAAAGAAAGATAGCCACTCAAATGCCTAAACGAGAGGCCCGGGATGGAGAAGCCTATGACAACAAGGAACAAACCAAGAAAGTTGTTGTAACGATAGAAGACGGAGAAGAGAGGTGCACATATATTGGGAAAGATGTATCGGAAGAGGAAGAAGAGGATCTCATACGACTCATCCGAGAATATCGAGACGTGTTTGCTTGGACGTACAAAGACCTCAAGGGTGTAGAACTCAGCATATGCGCTCATCGAATCCCTATGATAGCAGATGCAAAACCTTCTAAACAACGCCCTTATACGTATAATGAAGTTTACGCAGCAAAAATAAAGGAAGAAATTGACAAATTACTAGCGACAGGATTCATTTATGAGATTGAACACACAGAATGGGTATCGCCACTAGTAGTAGTGCCCAAGAAAAACGGAAAACTAAGGGTGTGTATCAACTTGAAAAAAGTAAATGCAGCAACTATACGTGATAGTTTCCCTTTACCCATCACAGACCATCTTTTGGAAAGAGTTGCCGGCAAGGAGGTCTATAGCTTCTTGGATGGATTCTCTGGTTACAACCAAGTAGCTATTGCAACTGAGGACCAGCATAAAACCGCATTCGCGACTGAATGGGGAATCTATGCATTTAGAGTAATGCCTTTCGGGCTCACTAATGCGCCAGCCACCTTCCAACGACTGATGTGTCATGTATTCAAAGAATTTCTGAGAAAAAGTATGGAAGTATACGTAGATGATCTGTGTACATACTCAAATCAACGACCAGACCATATACCGGAACTGAGAAAAATATTCAATAAATGTAGACAGTATAGAGTTTGTTTGAACCCTGAGAAATGTGTCCTCATGGTACGACAAGGAAAAATCCTAGGACACATCGTTTCAAAGAATGGAATATCCACGGACGAAGAAAAGATTAAAGTTATCTTAGAGCTACCAAGACCCAAGAATGCAAAGGAAGTACAAGCCTTTATGGGACACTGTGGATATTACCGTAGGTTTATTCACATGTATGCCATAATAGCTAAGCCTTTATATGGTCTATTGACTCAGTTCACTTGGACAGACGAGTGTGAGAAGGCCTTCAACGAGCTTAAGAAGCGGTTGAGTACAGCCCCAATTCTAAAATCACCCAACTGGAGCAAGCCTTTTCATATTCATGTTGATGCTTCGAACTATGCCATTGGATGTATCCTAGCTCAACCGGCTGACGAAGGGAAGCTTGACCATCCAATCGCTTATGCGAGTAGACAATTAAACCAAGCAGAAAGAAATTATACGACTACTGAAAGGGAAGGCTTAGGAATGGTTTATGCAGTGAAGAAGTTTAGACACTACCTCTTAGCCAACAAATTCAAGTTCTTCATAGACCATCAGGCTTTGTTGTATTTAGTCAATAAGCCTTGCAACATAGGAAGATTGGTACGATGGTTCTTGTTATTAATGGAGTTCGACTTTGAGGTAATAGTCAAAAAAGGAAATACACATGTAAGAGCAGATCACCTTTCAAGGCTAACGCATGGAGAACCACCTAGCGGAGTACCAGATGATTTACCAGATACGTATTTGTTTAATCTTGAAGTATGTCCAAAGTGGGCGGAACGACTAATTCCCATACTCACCCATGGCCCTCAACACCCAATAAATAAGGATAGCAAAAAAGAGATTCTTCAAACAAGAAATTTACACATTGTTGCTGGAAGCATGTATTATAAGGAACCGAACGGTGTCTTGTTAAGATGTGTCGAGGAGGACGAACAGTAGCAACTAATTCAGCAAGCGCACGTAAACAAGTGGAAGACCCATCAAGGGATGCATGGAACAATTCGAGAATTAAAAAGGTTAGGCGTATATTGGCCTGACATGTCAAAAGACGTTCACGATTATGTAAGTAATTGTGTGGAATGCAAAGAAACTATCCCGGAGGATCACGTGTCCTTACCTTTTTCGACCATAGCGCCTAATTGGAGTAAGACATTAGTACAATTCCTCAAAACGAAAGAGCACGAAATAGGAGCTAGCGTAGCAAGAAAGCGATCCCTAGAAGAAATGAGCAAGGATTATGTGATAATGGGAAAACAATTGTTTAAAAGAGGAAAAGACAATCAACTCAGATTGTGCGTGCATGAAGGAGAATATCTTCCCATATTGGAGATGGCACACGCAGGAGCGGCTGGAGGACATTTTTCAGCAGACAGAACGGTCAAGATGATTCTCTTTGCAGGCTTGTGGTGGCCAACTCTACATATGGATGCGGAGACATATGTGAGAAGCTGTGAAACATGCCAGAGAGCGAAATATCCCATTCGAAGAGATGACATGCCTTTAAGACCCATGGTTTGTGCAAGAGCATTTACCAAGTGGGGTATTGATTTCATAGGACCTATCAATCCACCGGCTAAAGGATCACATGCGGAGTACATCATAGTAGCCATCGACTACTTAACCAAGTGGGTAGAAGCAAAAGCCACTAGAAAGAATGATGCTCAAACTACAGCAAAATTTCTCTTTGAGCACATTTTCACACGCTTTGGACTACCGATCGAGATTGTGAGTGATCGAGGAACGCATTTCCTAAACGAAGTCATTGAGTCGCTAATGAATGACTTTCTAGTGATTCCTAAAAAATCAGCCCCATACCATCCTCAAGCTAACGGACAAGCTGAGAGTTCCAACAAGGTACTATGCACTGTATTGACAAAGATTGCCAATAATGGAAGGTCAGATTGGGACAAACAATTGCATCACGCAATTTGGGCCTTCCGAGTGGCATATAAAACGGCCATTGGAACCACACCTTTCAATCTAGTGTATGGGCAGAATGCAACTTTGCCAATTGACTTCTTAGTACCTACATTGAAAGTGGCCCAGCAATATGAGTGGAACGGTCATGAATTGTCCCAGCAACTAGATCAAATTGAAAAGTTGCACGAGACTAGATTGCAAGCTGTAGCAGGCATTTATGCCGCTAAACGGAGACAAAAAGCATATTATGATTCACATATAAAAGACAAGGGACTAAAAGAAGGCGACTTAGTCCTAGTATACACCCTAAAACAACATGCAAAGAAGCTACAAAAATGCGGATATGGACCTTTGATTATAAATCGAATCTCTACGAGTGGTGCAGTCAATCTCGCTACACTAGACGGAGACATTCTTCCCAACTACATCAGTGGATGCAGAGTAAGACGATTCATGGAGCCCTTGACTGATCAAATGCTAGCGCGACTGTTAGGAGCTCAAAATAGGAAAAAGGAAGAAGAACGAATTCGAGAGGAAGCCCGACAGGAAGCACTAGAACGCATTAGGAAACGGAAAGAGTGGATCAGGCAAAGAGATGAACGTTATCTCCTAGGAGAAGAGCCCATCCCTATGGCAAACTATCAGGTCAAAAATCAGGATTCAACAGGTATGTGTAAAACGCAACCTTACCTAAACCTAGGGATTGGCAAGACAGAGTATAAATTGATAGATGCATTGATAGACTCAGGAGCAGGCCTTAGCTGCATGCGAAAGAGAATAACAGACGAGCTGCAATTAGAATTGAATCCCACAAAAGCCCAATTAATAGGAATTGGAGGTCACACCATAGAATGTATTGGAACCACGAATGTATCCCTCCACCTAGGAAATTCCTCCATGGAACAAAGAGTCCTAGTATGTGAGGATGACGATTTGATAGAAGACTTCATTCTAGGACACGACTGGATCATTGAGACAGAGGCGTGTATCCATCTAGCTCAAGGATATATTTCAGCTACGATAGGGCATAAAGAGATTTTCAGCTTACTTGAAGAGAAACCATGTAACCAAACCATGTTAATACCAAAATCGGAGGAAATTCAAAAAACGACAGAAGAAAATATCAACTATGCTTACCTCTCAGGAAGCAAATGCATAGAAGCTGAAACTTCAAACTTAGCGACATCCACTATAGAGTCGAGGCTATCCAATGCAATTGTGGAAAAGTCAATCATTGAGGAGGCGTGCTCTCCTACACCGGCTCGAAACATCCAAAGACCGCACTATTGGAAACCAACAAGCAGATACTCGAACCAAGACCCACCCAAATATAAGTGGGTACGCAAGGATCAGATACAGAGTCAAGAAACGTCCACACCCACTCTGAGGAAGGAAAAAGGCATCACGAAACCAGCTGCAAGGAACTATAGACGAAAAGAACCAGTGCTAGTATGGATTGCCAAGCCCTTGCTTGAAGCTCAAAGATTGCGACATCAGATATGGATTCCCAAAAAGGTCATACAAGCAGCTAAACAGAATGTAAGGACAAAGGAGGAAATACCACATCAGACAAGGCAAAAATCATCAACACATAAGAGTCATCAGAGAAAATCGAAGAGCAATGCCAAATTCACTCGGGCAATGGATAAAGCAAATGGAACACGAGCAGCTGCACGAATCGAGAAAACCTAGCGACCTCTCTCAGTGTTCTCAAAATGGGTATGGAAACCAAAGCTACCACGAGGAGCGGATGATCGAGGGAATAAAGCATCCGATTGCACCCATGTAGTTTCTAATGCACCTCAAGTAAGCATGATAGGGCCGCAATACAGGGCCAAGCATTCGGCACAAGATTTACATTATCAAACTAGTGGTGCACGATCTCCAAGTGAGACTAGATCTTAGCTTTAACCTGATAGGAATGGACATACTATGTACATAAACTATGCTTCGGCTATACTAATGATTGTCTTCTTTCAGGAAAAAAAATATATATATATATATATAAAAAGAGGCGGTAAGAAATCCCACTCTTGCAATAATGGGGGACGGAGTGACGAGCGATCATAATCACAACAATACACTGTATGGTCTCATGAAAGCCTTTCAAGCTAATGCACTTTTCCTTGTAAGTGCAGATGGCTTCTGAAGACTCTGAAGCTACAATCCAAGAGGAGGTCCAGGAATTTCCTCCCCAATGTCTTACGAAAGCAAAAGGGCATTGGTTCAGAGATGAACAGCCAGTTGAGGAATATCTCTTCTTGGCCAACATAAAGATCATGGACACAGAGCATCACTTTCCGATCATGTCCCAGGACTTCAAAGTTTTACATGGACTGCCATCCACAATCGACATCATGAAGAAAGCAGGAATTCATAAGTATTTTGAGCTACCTATCTATAAACCGGATTTCCAACGCTGTACACGGGAAAAGGATGGTGTCAACACGGTCAAGGAAGAGAGTCGTGGAGCAAAAACAAGAACTTTCGTCGACATCAATAGGGTGGACATCGAAGAAGAAGTCAGATTGATTCACCAACACTTCTGCTTCCCGAGTATGAACAGATACACGGCCCCTCAAAAAAGCATTGTTCAATTATTATCGCATGCAATCAAACAGATCGGCAACCAAGTGAACCTTACACCCTATGTGCAAGAAAGATTGTTCGAGGCGAAGAAGAAATGGGAAAATAAGAAATTCCTCAATGGGACCACTGCCCTAACAATTATGATTTACCACGCATTGGGCATGCGCGAGTACTTACAGGAGATGCCATCTTCAATGGAGTTGGCTCAATTTGTCAAAGCAGCTACTGTACCGAAACAAAAGAAAGGGAGCAAACGAGTAGAAGAGGCAGAAACAAGCTCTCGACCCCAAATGAGAGGCACAATGAGAGGCACAAAACGACCTCGAGAAGTCCAACAAGCAGAAGAGGAAGTACCAAAAACCAAGAGAGTACATTTACTTCCTACAACCACCACTCAAGGGACTAAAAAGATCACGGAAGAAGAATTAACTCACGCACTGGAGGAGACTCACAAATATACAGAAGGACAAATTAATCTACCAGTGCAGGGTCATCATTATCAACAGTCCGCAAAAGCTAAAGAACCAAAAGGCAAACTTACTAAGGTACATAGATATCGTGAAATTGGGCTAGACAACTCTAGTTCTGGATCCGACGGCACAGAGAAGCCCAATACATCATTATTGGATGTAGATATTCAAAGTGAATCGAAGGATGATGGCCAGTGGGCCGAATTAAATGAAGTAGACTATGGCGACCACCAAGCAGGCCACAAGGAAAAAGCTCAATCACCACTGGTAGACCAAAGTACCACCAAAAAGCAGGCAGAAGAAGAAAGGCAACACCCCATTCAACCGAAAGATGCCTCCACCACCCACAACAAGGAGGGCAAATCTGATGATGAGGATCATTTAATGATATCAGAGGATAAGCCTCAGGAAGAAGGACAAGAAGACGAAGAACCCTTCACCCCACTAAGGGTTGTGGCAGAACCGTCCCCAATGGATGTCACATTTCAAGGGAGTGCCACGAAGGTTCGTAAGGTGGTGGAAGATGACGCAGAATTGCAAGTACAACTACAGGTCCGACAACCACATAATGAAATGATCCACGTCGCAAAGGGACAAGATGTACATACAGGAGAAACCCCAGACATACCAAAGACATGGCTGAATGTTGATATAGCTCAGCTCAAGCCTGTAGCGCAGGATATGATTCGCACTGCACTAGACACTCAACAATTGATGCTTGATGCTGATGAAGACTACGACCAAGCCATGCTCGAAAAGCAGGAGCTTCGAAAAGAAGGTATGAATCTGGCTAAGAAATTATCCAAAGCAGAAGCTCAAGTTTTGAAGACACACGAGGAAATAAAAACGACCAAGACACAGTACAGAATATTAGAAACGGAAAATGCCAAACTCAAAGAACAAGTTTTGGAGCTCACAAAGAAACTAGACATGACTGAAAAAGAGAAAACAAGGATCCATGCTCGTAGCAAGGTACTCGAATCACAACTCAAGGTGAGCATGGAGGAAGCAGACCACTTAAGGGACAGGAACAAGGAGCTCATGACAGCTCTCCTCAGTGATCAACCACCGACAGATACTGACAAATCAAACGAGGATATAAAAGACATGGAAGAAAAGTTGACCAAGATGGCAGATCAGCTCAAACAGGAGCAAGAGACAATTGCAGAATGGGAACAAAGATATATGAATGACACTGCAGCGCTACGCAAGAAATGGAAAAAAGCAGAGAAAGATTATTTCCGACAGTGCAAAGAAGACACAGATCACATGAACATAGTTGCACAGGAATTAATCAAACATCAAGAAAGATTACAAAGGTTGAAGAAGAACTTAAGAATAAAGAGGAACTCATCAAACGGCTTCAGGAGCAGCTAGAGCTAACAGGAAAACAGGGGACACCAGTAGTTCCACCAGAGACCACGGCTACTGTGGAGGAAGAGGTACGTCCTCTCTCTCCCCCCTTGTATCATTCACCAATAAGGGCGGAAAAGGAGGTTCCATTAGAACCTAACACACGAGAAATTGCAGAACTGAGTAGACCAGAAAGGGCACTACTGGTGTCCCAGCTCACCGCTGATTTTGAAGATCAAATTATACAGATAATGAAAGAAGCTCGAATAGAAAACAAACAATTAGATCAAATTTTGAAGCCATTCAATGTACCATATGGTCTACTTAAAGAACAGACGCGGATGTATATAAAGTCTGCAACGAACAAAGATCCGGACCACAACCTTCAATTCCAGCATGACACTTTCAATTATACTCAAGAGGAATTTGAGAAGGCAGATCCGATATGGCGAAGAAAAATTTTGGAGAAGAATCCGACATTGCGGGTACAGTGGGAAGCATCACCTTATGCACTTCAGGTAAATCCATCTTTTTGTCCTGTACCCCGCAGACGCTCTTGGACGCAATTTTGGGAAGGACAGCGTCAAGGCAATATCAATAATCAGTGGCTTAACTATCTGTTACTACCTAGTCAGCCACATAATTACTTACCTACAGAAGAATATATGGTGAAGACAATGGAATTTTGGATTGCAAGATATGCTACAGTTCCGGACTTAGCCGTCAAGATGACTAATAAAATATTTAGCATGCTCATTACAGTGTTGAAGGTGTTCCAGCATGCTAAATATACATTTTTGAATTTCATCGGCATTACGCAAGGGTCTGAGGCTCTTATTTTTGATTTATCAACCATTCTGAGCCGACTCACCATTATGGCGTATTATTCTCGCCTCATGTTTTTGCCATCGACATATATGCAAACTTTCGAAGAAGCATTCTTTACAGGCTTCTTTGAAATGGATTCAGAAATTTTTGTTAAAATGACTTCCAATTTGAATGCAAGGCTGGTGGCCTATGAAACAAGTTTCTTTGCTGATCATAGACAGGCGCCAGAAGACGGAGTAAAGTCAAAGCAATGGAAGGAATTCATGTTATGTCATGCAAATCTGCTGAACCAACGAGAGCAAACCGCCATTCAAACATATACACGTCGCCACAGAAAGCCTGTCGAGGACGACAGAGTTCAGGAGGAGGGACGTGTAGAGGGACAATCAAGCAAAAAGAAAAGAAGAAGAAAATCAAAGTCCAGAACGATTCATTAAGAAAGAAAAAAGAATATATCTCTGCAGGAAGCCCCGCAGGGGCGCATTACCCATCTCTGCACAGAGCCCCGCAGGGGCACGCATCAGGCAAAAAGAGAAATCATCCAGGTCATGCACAGTGGAAAAGAAGTAAACATCCTCAAAGCAATACAACAGGGTCAGATGTGTGCAACCAGGAAAAATCAGAGGACCAAAAGTTACAAAGGGGTAGAGGCTGAAAAGTTTAAGAGGGTGACTAAGAACAGCACATTCCTAGTCACTGGTGGCGTGCGTGGCAACCCAAGTCAACAGGCAAGACAAGTGCATCAGGCTCTCGAGTTGTAGAGCTTGAATCAAGAAGGCCATCGAATCTGCATGTCTGTTTAACTGCAGACAATACTGACCAAGGGGAGCGTGCGGAGAAAAGCTGAGCGCCTCTAAAACGTAATGCAAGATCAAGAATCAGGCAACACTAACCACGGGACGCGTTCGCGAAGCAAAGTCTGTCAAGGGACGACAGAGACGAAGAGGGGGAGAGTGTTGCAGAGCTAAAGAGCGCACAAAGCAGAGAAAAAGACGGGGCCCAAAATTTTTCCGATTTGGACACGCAACTTTTGTATCATAACCACTTTTGTATATATTTTCCGTTGTAAATGCACTAGAGGAGTCCTCTAGATGCATCCCCACAGAAGATTAGTGATTTACCCATGTACAATAGTAGGAAATTAGTCTTTTAGTGAATAAAGTGCCGGTCTCTTGTGTGAAAGGACCAAACTTAGGGCACTAGTATATAAGTCAAAAGTGACTCTTTGTAAAGAACTTTTTGTCATTGTGAAGAAGGAGCACTTCTGAATTTTCGAGTTTGCCTCTTTCTTGCTGATTTTGATCTTCATTTTGCTCTTGTATGTGTGTGTGATGCTTGAAATGCATGTGTAGGACTGTTGTCTACCCCTTCCCCTTTGTTTTGAGCTGCTGTAGTGCGTGCGTAAGCTAGGAGAAGCTGTGGCGCGGGTGTTTGTGACTCCCGTAATTCACTGTTTTTGCCATAACTTGAAGCAGAGTGGTCAGAATTGAGTGAAACAACCACCATTAGATGCGTCTCGTCGAGAGCTTCGAAATGAGTACCTTATTGCCTATGTTCGGAGTTCTGAGCTGGGAGAAAACCTCAAAAATACCAAAACTGCTGAAAAGAGGCTTGCGGCAACACTTTCAGTATTTCAGTAGGCGTGAGTGGTAGTAGTCTTTTCTCGTGCATGCTAGCAAAACCACTTCATTATCCATCACGTGTGCACACGTCTTCATACACTTGGTTAGTCGCTCCTTAGGATTGACATTTAAATGTGTGTTAAAGATCCCACTATATGCACTTGTGTGGCAATTGAGGTATAGTCTCATTGGCACAAGTCCTTGAGTCTTCGTGGCTCAAGTACACACAACTGCTAAGCTACTCAAAGGTCAAAATGGTAAATTTTGGAGCCGATGAAAGGTCAAAATTTTGACTTTACAAGTGATGTATAGGTTGTGCCAAAGTGCAAAGTGGTGCACAAGTGGCCGAGAACAAGGGTGCACAGGTGGTGCACAAACAATTTATTCACAATGGTTTTGTAGGAAAGGTTGAATGCAGGTTGTAGAATGTCATTTTGGAAGGTTTTCAAGGCTTTTAAGTTTTTTGGAAGATTCAGGTGAACCCTCCCTTATGCAGACATTTTGAAAGCATGAAGGTCAAAAGTGGAAAAGATATGAAGAGAAAGCAGCACACAAAAGTTTATGTGTGGCCCCCCATTTAAAATTTTGTTTCTCCTAAAGTCACTAGAAGACAAAATACGGAGTCCTTGGCCTTACACATAAACTGATTCTTTGGAAATCAAAGTGAGCACCAAGATACACTAGTATTTGAAGCAATGTACAAAAAGGGGAATCAACACACAACCAAGGATGGGCAATTCTTGGACAAGAGAGCTAGACTAAAGAGAAAGAGAGAGAAAGAGTGAGAAAGAGAGAGAAAGAGTGAGCAAGGGAGAGAAAGAGTGAGAAAGAGACTTGAACAATGAGTACGCAGAGAGCAAGTAGGAGAGCACCTAAAGTGGAAAAGTACCATCAATGAAGTGCTTCACATTGACAATAGAGAGTGATCCTTCCTTCAACCTTGTTTGAAGCTTGACTACAAGGTGTGCACAACGGCAAGTTATTGGACAAGGTGGAGGACTGACATAGAGGAGGTTGATCGGACAAGAAATTGTGGTATTTTTGTATACTTCTTTGTGCTCTTTGGCTTATGGGCTATGCAAAAAAAAAATTGTCTCATTTTAGACAAGGTTATTATATTTCTTATTATTAATCAAGATAGGGAGGCTTCCAGTGCATTTATATCTGTTCTTCTTTTCCATTCTTCTCCTACAAACATTCAAGTCCCTTTAACATAAAGATTCCCCCCAACAAAATTTGGCATGCGTGGTGGGACCAAGATGGCTTGAGCATAGGAGAATGAATATTAAAAAGTGAGGAAGAAGTGCAAAGGTGTCAACAACATTGAAGAGGTAATACTCATTTTCCTTGGAATAGGATGCACAACTCATGATTGCAATCCAATCACAAAATTTAAGAGTCCCATGCAAAAGAACAAGAAAGAAAGTCGTTCCTAGGTCAGCTAGCCCTTTTTCATTGACATCATTAGTAGGAAGTGGAAGCTCAAGTAGACCTAGAAACTCTACTTTCATGATTGAATATCAAATTTCCCTCATTTAGAGGATTAGCACATGAAGACCCTAACGAGCATGTAAGAAGATTTATAGCCCTATCTAAAACAAGGGGGTTCATGGGAAGAGAAGATGCATTTCTAATCCTTTTCCCAAGAACATTGGAGGGTTTAGGAGATAAATGTTTTAGTCAGTTTACCAAAAACTATTTTACTACTTAGGATTTAATGAAGGATGCCTTCAAAGCAAAGTTCCAACAAGGAAATGCAACAGAAAACATCATTGAAGAATTAGAAAACCTATGATTATGTATTGGGGAAACATTTCCAAAATTTATCACTCGAGCCCAATCACTTATTGCTAAACTACCAGATCCTCCCCAAAATCTTTTTGTCAAAATGTGTCTTGCTAAACCACTTCCAATCAACACAATGCAAGATTAAGTAGTTAGTGGTCCATAGAGCAACAATTGAAGAATTCATTTCTACTACAACAATGTTTGGACAGATTGGACATCAATATTGAGCTAGATTGTCTAGTCTACAGTACCCTATAGAACTTGAAGTCCTAATAGCACAATTAAGGAAAAAGCTTAAGAGCTTAAAATGAAACAAACCCCATAAAGAAGAAGAGAGTTCTTTGTGGAGGGGGTATCGAAATTGGACTATGGTGCACCTTGTGTAGCAAACAAGTCCATGTGGTAAGTGAATTCCCTTTGTTAACTATATCTTGCCAAGTATGCAAGAAATTTGGCCATGAAGCCCATGAGTGTCATTCAAGATGAATGCCTACACAAGCATACTAGGAACAAGGAGGAATCCAACCACCTAGAAATGTAATGGTAGCTGCACCAACTCAAGGTGACACCTACAACCCACGTCCTTGGGATAATTTTGAAATGGGCCAAGAAGGCCAATCATTTGCTTTAGGTTTTGAGAATGTGGAAATTATCAAAGAAAGTGCCCTCGGCTAGAAGATCCCCTACCTTGCAAAAATTGCCTAGAAGCTAGATATCACTACACCATTTGTTGCCTAAAGAATAAGGCATCCAGATCAAGGCCTCACATTAAGATGATCTAAGTGAGTAAGGAAGATGTAGTAGAGGAAGTTAATATGCCATCACCATCTACCAAAGTAGTACATTTAAAAGAAATAGACTCTTTTGTTATTCAGATAAGAAGCAAAGGGAAAGCTCAAATAGAAACATGTCAAGAGTAAAAAACAAATGGACTGCACAAAGACAAGGGGACACATGAGACAAACCCATGTCAAGTGAGGAAACATAACAACAAGAGGAGCTTACAAGCATAAGTGATATCATTGTTGATATATTTTGGTAGTGATGTGTGTGGATACACTAGGACTGTTGGGGCACCTTTTTTCCTATTTAGAAGGTTTTTTCCCCCTAGCTTGTATATATGCCTATAACTGTAATGGGTTACTTATCTTTGTAAATTTTCTTGGTAATAAATTCAGCATTGTGTGTCATGCTCCAAGTTTCTTCTTCTTCCTTGTGCTGTTCACGTGCCTTCTACATTCCTTAGGTATTGAGAATCTCTAATGACCCATATCGATGCATGAAAAATGCTCTGAGTGCAAATAAAATATGCTAAAAATTGTTAAGTACATTGGAAAAAAGCAAGTGCAATGAAAAGTTTGAAAGATCGAATAGACTTACAATGTAATGTGTTATATTGATCTCTCCCCAAGATTGAATGAAACACTTCGTGAACTCCACTTATATCTCTTGAAACAATTGACTTTAAATATCACTAGAGCTAGTAAGATCCATTAAGCCTACCAACGTACCTAAGCATGAACAAAAGTTCTTTCTCTTATTACAAAGATCAACTTTGGAATCATTGTCTATTGTGATCATCCATAGGCCTTTCCATAGCTCATAATGTTCATTGTTTTTAGTGCTAATACCTTTATTAAAAAAATGTCTTGCCTTATTCCGTGTCATTAACACTTGTTGTAATTTACAACTAAGGTTACATTTCCACCTTGAAAACCAATTGAATTAAGCAGTTCCTCCAAACTTTTTTTAGTTTGTACAGATTTATCAAATGGCCTCATAGCAAATGCATATTCTATATGGAGCTTCAATAGTCTATAAAAAATTGTTGATATATTTAGGTAGTGATGTGCATGAACACACTAGGATCATCGGGGCACTTTTTTCCCTCTTTAAAAGGTTTTTCCCTTGGCTTTTATGTATGCCTATAACCCTAATGTGTTATTTATCTTTGCAAATTCTCTTTGTAATACATTCAGAATTGTATGTTGTGCTCCAAGCCTCTTCTTCTTCATTGCGCTATTCGTGTGCTTTTGTAAATCTCAAACTCCAACAATTGGTGTCAGAGTTCTTTGTTGATTTATAACCTGATGTGAAATATGGAAAATGATAAAGAGTAGATGCACCTTGTTTGCACCCTAACATGCATTTTATAGTCTTTAAGTCTCCACCCAAGTGCCACTCTACCTCAAAATCACCTAGGAATTCTACATTGATTTTTGCATCATGGATTTGAGAAGTTATCACATGTGTGTGATCCATGGGTTCCTACTAAAATTCCATGAAAGTACATCATTGGATTCTTTAGGTACTTCAATAGCACCTAACCAACATATTTCTTTCTCTAATTGAATATTATATGTAAAGTCATGTATAGAGTTTTCACTTTCATCAATAATGGCATGGGCCATAGCTTCATTCATGAGTGTCATACCAAGTCTCTCCATACATCATCCCTTTATGATTTGACACTTATATAGCTTCAATATAAACTTGATTTTGGAACCACAATCTACATCAAATAATGAACAATGTATTAATAAAAATAACATGAATGTCATTATCACAACAATGGATATACGTTGAATTGTATATTTGTAAAATTGTACCATTTCCTTTTGAAGCCTCTCCAAATTGACAAACATATGAATCCCTTTCTAGATGAGTTTTTCAACTCTTTCTTTGATGTAGCAGAATGGTAAATGGATGTAGGCATAAAATCTTCTATAGTCAAGTAATGGCCAAGAGTATTAGCTACATCCTCATTGGTCATCTTCTTCTTTAGAGATATCTTGTAAGGGCATGGAAAAATACTTTGCAAAATTTGGCCATATTGGTCTTTAGTGGGATATTATTATTGTTAGTGTCCATGTGAAAGGCCAAATGGCCACCAAACACTCTTTTTTATGTTCCTTAATAAAAAATACAGTGGCTTGGTCAGTCACAAACTATAAGTTCAATCACATTTGTAACACCTAGGAAATTTGTGTTCATGCTCTCTATGTACCATGTGTTCTTTGCATATTCTACAACCCTTGTGTGGAGTACTGTGTGTGAAATTTGGGGCTCAATTTTCTACTACAAGGGTATTGTCATGGAGCTCTCAAAAAGAAGAATCCACTATGGTTCATCACCATCAAAATACTTCAAGAAGGCCTTAAATTCGCAAAGGATTCTTCTCAAAATGGCATCTCCATCAAGATGATTTTGACAAAGTTTATGATAAACACTAGTAGAAATTGATTCTCCAATCTTTGAAAGATCTTGGTTGTGGCTCTAAATTGATCAAGATGATCCCAAAGCTTTTGGAAAATGCCTCACAAAAAATTAATATCAATGTTCAGCACTCTTAATTAATTAGATTAAAGCGCTAGATCATATAACATTGTTTTTTGGATCCTCTACTCTTTTTCATTGCTCTAAATGGACTTTGTTTCTTGGTGAACCATCATACTCATCTTGGTCAAATTCATTGGCTTTTGCTTCCTTATACCCTAGATCCAAATCATGAGACTCTTCATTGATGACACAAATGTTTTCTTTCATAACAATATGTACAAAAGCTCGGCCTTTTGGCTATGTCTGAATACCTTTTGCATGAACTCAGAATCTAGAATAAACCACTCAAAGAATGATTTCAAAGGCCAAAAGACAAACAATTAGCTAAGTTGGAAAGAATTTGCTGAAATTTCTTCTAGACAAGTTATCCCAAAGGGAGAGGCCTACCCAAAATTAAATGGGAAATCTATGCAAGAAAAAAAGATGAAGACAATTTAGGCATTATGGACATTGAGAGAATGGCAACTAAGCTAGCAGCCAAGTGGATGATTAAAGTGTGGATTAATGCGGATGCTTATTGGGCCAAATTGATTTTAGAAACAAATATTTTTCTAGCACTTGTTGGAATATTAGGGTGGAAGATCCCATTTCTGTTTGATGGAAATATGGACACAAATTAATATAGCAAGATAACTAGGTAGTTGTGCATGCATGTTACTCATGCAAGCAACCAACCATGTTTTCCTAGTAAACATCACAATACATATGGATCAGGGCTTTGAGTAGCTCCTCATCCTTTTAAGTTTTTTGTTTGTCTTTCTTCCGGACAATCATCCTTCTTTTAATGTAATTCTTATTTCCCCTCTTTCTTTTGTTTCTTCTCTCTCTTTCTTCTTGAGTTCTTTTAATTTTGTTCCTCTATTTACACCTCGGAAAGAGAGTGCATAGCATGAAGAGAGAGGATGTGCCAAAAGTTTGTGTTTGTGAGAGATGAAATATAATTGTGATTATAATTGATTTCATTTTTTTATGGGTTTAAGAAATAAAGATAATTGATTGTAGCATCTAGTTGTTGGAAGTACAAAGAAGAAATAATGTTTTGTTGTTGTCTCACATTCCATCCCTAATGAGCTTTTACTACTATAGACCTAAAATGCTCTCTAAGAATTTTTAAGCATCCATTGGTCACCATTAGCATTATTTCAGATCCTATATTAGGAATTTACCTCCCTAGAGTTAAATATGTTGTTTTTAAATCCTTTTTATATACGAATGTTGGTGACTTGCCATAGTAGTCTAACAT
Source organism: Ceratopteris richardii (assembly GCA_020310875.1). Lineage (NCBI taxonomy): Eukaryota > Viridiplantae > Streptophyta > Polypodiopsida > Polypodiales > Pteridaceae > Ceratopteris > Ceratopteris richardii. Next base: position 119,774,798 of record CM035420.1, read on the forward strand.
TCACTCCCTCTTGTAAACGTGAGTTCTTACACTCATGTGTGCATCAAATAGATTTGATGTGAGCCATTTACTTATACATGGGAACTTCTTACTCTAGTGCTCTTTAAACGGTTTATTCCTTTGTTACCATATATATGTGAGGTATGCATATGTGGTGGTACATAGTAGTTAGAGGATTCACACATAGCTTTCACGTCACCTCTTCTCACTTATCATTTTCATCATCTATCAAGAGAGAGCTATTCGCATCATCACATCTCTTTCTATATCCATCTCCTTCTTTGCTCTTGTGTATGCATCTTTCTGTCCTCACTCTCTCATACACTCAATAATCATATCATAGTAGATTCAAGCAATTCTCAATGTGTTTTGTTCCTTGTTCATGCACACACACTTTTAACAATATGAATGGGTTTCAGAGCATAGAATTGCAGGGTTCAACACTGAATGAAGATTTTTGCTACATGTTTTAGTGTTTTATGACCCTTAAATTTTTTATTGTGTATTTTGACTTGCAAATAGAGTCACACATTGTGAGTTTCCTTTCAACTTGCGTTTTCGGTTTTGTTGAAGTCCATATCTTACTACTTTTGAGTTCTTTGGTACAATGGAAAGCAAAAATGACTTATTTGGTATGCTTCAAGCTCATAAGAAGTTTGACAAGACAAACTATCCAATATGGTCTTACACGATGAAGCATGTTCTTTTTGCAAAGCAATTATGGAACAAAGTGGTGGATGTTGACAAATGATGCAATGGTTCTTCTAATTTGTATCTTGCCGTCATAGATACATGTTCTTATTTAAGTATAGTGATTATGCCTTCTCCACCTACATTAAAACTACTTAGATCAAATGTGAAATATACTCAAACTTATGCAGAGATTGCTCTCTCTATGAAGAAACATATTGTTTTTACACATTTGATCATGCAATGCTTCACGATAACCCTAGAAGTTGGGATGATCTGTCTTCTTTATATGTTGTTCATAATGAAATACATGTGCTAACCTACAAAATTAACTTGAAGTCATATCTATGGGTGAGAATGAGTGAGTAGATGTATATGTTACATACATAAAGGATTCAAGGATCGATTGGAAAACATTGATGAAGTAATTAGAGATGCATCACTCATTTCTACATTGCTCAAAGGATTATCAAATATTTTTTAAATCTTTACTACTACACTTCTTTTGGTTTCATAAGAAAATCCAACCATGTATAATTTTGACGAGATTGTCTCTTCTTTGAACTAAGAGTAATCAAGCATGCATAGAAGTGGTTTTCTTGTGGAACACATGCACTTAATATTACAAAAAAATAAAAGCAGTTATGGGTCAGTTTTGGGTTCATAAAACCAAAGCTTCAACCTCTCTCTCCCACTTATTCCTACCATGATGTTGATATGTCAAAGAAGGAGAGATGAAAATATTGTCAGAAACATGAACATACCATTGATGAATGCAGAAAGTTTGTGAATCATAATGAAAAGAAGAATCCAACTATCATGTCTATTGTAGAGCACATTTAATGCAAAAAATGATGAAGCTAATGGTGCTCAAGATATTTGAACTTGGAATTTTAGATGAGATTCTGATTCTTGATAGCATTATATATGTATGATAGTGAAGGTGGCTCATTTACATTGGTTTCTTGATAATGGGCTTCAAGATAAGTCACTTCATGTAAAAGCTTTTCTTTTTTTCTTTGGATCTTTGAAAGATGTACCCATGGAAGGACATGTATGTCAAATCAATGTTTCTTATCCTATTATTGAAGTTTGAGAAATTGAAGCTACTACTATAAATGGAAGTTAATCACGAATGCGTGGTGTGTATCTGATCTCAAGATGGATTTGATATTGGTTTTTATTATTATCATTTATGCATGAATGATTGCATGTGCGCATTTATGTCTCCATGTTTGTATATCTACATTGTATATATGGGTGTATGCATGTGCGTATGCATGTCTACTCATGTTTGTATGCATGAATGTATTCAAAATAGTTTTTAATCTTTTCATATGCATGTGTATGCACGTTTTTGTGCATTTTTGCATGCATACAAAGTATGCAAGTATGTGTATATAGATGTATTCATGTACACGGATAATTATGCATCCATGCATGCTTATTTCTATGTGCCAAAACCATCTATGAATGTATATATGCATGTTTGGAGGTGTGCATGTGTTTTGATATGTATGTATGCACATTTAAATCCATATATGCTTCAAATTATGCATATATGAATGCATCTATGCATGCATATATGCATGTATTAATGTTTTTATGTAGATATTTGTGTATGCATACATGTTATATTTGTTCTCATGCATATTTGTGTGTATGTATGCCTTTACAAATAGATGCGTATACATAAACTATTTTTGTATTTGTGTAGTGTGCATGTATGCATGTATGTGTGTGAAATATGTTTGTATGTATGGATATGCATGTATTTTCTTGTATGTTTATGAACATGTGTGTATGAGAAAGCAAGAAAGAGAAAATGAAATGTATGTGGATAGTTCTAGATAGTTTGGTGTATAGGAGAGAGGAAGAAAGACATATATGGATAACTGCATATGAGAGAGAAAGAAAGATATGTGTGTGAAATGGAGGATACAAGAGACAAGAGACAAGAGACTGAAATTAAAGATATGAGATAGATAAAAGACAATAGATAGACTGGAAGAAATAAATTAAGAGAGAGTGAGAGGAGATTGAGATAAGCTAGAGAAGAATGAGATGAGAGAGGAGAAGGCATACCAACACTAATTGCATTTTTAGAAGTGCTCATATATGTGTAATAACTTCTCATTTTTGTTCTATAATTCACTTCAAACATTTCCAAATGTCGTTGTCATAACTAAGTGCAAAAATGGCCTTATAAGCAAAATCATCTCTCTTTCTTCTACCCGCTTTCTAGGAACTTGCCATATTTTTTGGTGTGCTCATTGCTATTGACCATCCAAAAGTTTCTTCAATCTTATTATTTTCAAAAATTTCCATCTTTATCATTTAAATGAACATTTCTAATAACATCTCACACATATTTGGATAGAAACAGATTATTTGACCTTATTTTGTTTTTTTCCAAACAAAATTGGTTTAGATTAAGGAAAAGGAGAACAATACAAGAGTGCTAGATAAATTTACAAAGAAGGTTGATAACGTTTTTGTCCCCATCATGGGGGAACTAATTAGTTTTAATCTTATTGTTTTAAAAATAAAAAATGCTATGGTGGTCGAAGGTGGGAGGGACTTATTACAACTAGAAGTTCTTCTACCTAAAAGGCCTATAGGTTTTTCAATAGAACGTTCTCTAGGCAGGTTGTCAAAGTTGGAAGTGCATCTTTTATACCATTGAGGAGATCCACAAACTTAGCTAGCTTTGGCATTGGTCCAAATACCTCAATGGAGAATTTCCATCACTATTGCTTTTTTAACTCTTTATGAAGGTATGCCATAGGTCCATGTACTTCAAATCCCATCTAACACATGGCTAGTTTAGACACCACCCCTTGGTAAGTAATAATAATCCACGTTCTTCATCATATTGGGGTTTGTATCCAACCTCTATAAATTGAGCCATCTCACCCTTCAATCCGAGGGGGAGCTTCTTGAGAAGGACATGAGTATTTGAACTCTTTGAAGCATTGATTTTGTGTCTTGACAAGCGCAAACCTTCATAGTCAACTCTCCTACCCTGATTTATGTCCTCAAATCTAGTCTAGTGCCTTTTTTATTGATTCTAGAGGTTCTTCCACATATGAAATCCTTTGTGCCATGATTTCTTCACCCTTTGGAGGTTCTTTGAGTCTATTTTCTTGATGCCATCAACTGGAGAACCATATGGAATCATTTTTTTAATACCAAAAACTTAGTTCCCATCTTCATTGATCTTGAAGTAAGGTTTCATCTTGTTAAAACTCTTCCAAAGAAACAAAACTAAGGTCGGAGCTCTTGGAGTCACCAGAAAAGGGGAGAATTCCTTAGGGAAGTATACCATGTGACATGTCTGTTGTAGGAATACTACTTGACAATGAACTAAAAAAGTCACAGTAGTGAGGAAATGACAAGAATTTTTGGAAAGCCGAGCTTCTTAAGAATGAGGATGCATAGAGTAAGTAAAAAATTATCTAAATGAGAATTAAAATGGGCAAGTAGCCACTATAGGGACTAGAACTTGACTACACAAGAATCAACAACAAAGTATTATCTACTAGAGAAATGCAATAGAGTCTAATTGAGATACACTTGCCAACACTGATCAATCACACTATCATGCTAACTGCCACACAACTGAGAAGTGAATGATCTGTATAGTCACCACAAAATAGCCTCAATAGGTAGTGGGAAAGTTGCAAAAAAGTGGAGAGTAGTCGTGAGATAGCTAGATAGAGAGAACAACTAGAAAAGAGACTAGAAAACAAACTAGAGATGATGCAAGATAAGATGCAGAGATAATTATCCAAGATGCAAGATTGAAAAATGAATGCTAAGCATCTTCTTATATAGGATCTAGAGGCTAGAGGAGTTGCCTTCATGAGTCTAGGCTTTTATTATCACACATGAAAAAATGTGGAGTGGGATAATTTTAGAACTAGTATCCAACCACCTTTAGGTCCTCTAATTAGATCTTTTGACACTACTAGAGCCTTGCAAGTGTCCTTTCTTGCATCAATTCATATTATAACCATTTAGAAAAAAGTCTAGAAAAATTTACTCATCATTTCATGTGAGTGATCATACTGTCACCCAAGGTAGCCATTCCAAAAATAGGTGAAGTAGGTGCTTTATTTTGACCATGTCCAAAAGAGATGGAGGTGGCACCAAATTTTGGGAATATGTTATTTTTGGGCCATCGGAGTCCTATAGTCCTTACCATCACACAATTTTACTTTGCAATGAATGTAACCTTCCAAAAGAGTGTAATCTCTGTAGCTTGATAATGATTAGATCCTTAACCAATAGTTGCCTTGTAATTGACCTAGCTCCATGTAATTAAATTAACTCCTTGGGGGTATCTTAACTCCTTGTAGTTTCTTCGTAAAGTTCCTGACATTGGGTAGTCATCCATGTTTCCTACCTAGATGCCCAACTTGATGGGAGTCACACTCAATGAAATAATATGGGCCATAGCTCCGCTTACAATACACCATGAGAAATGAAAATGGACTTGCTCTTTAATTTCTTTCTTGAAGTCCCCCAATGGGCTACAACTTGCCCATGGGGTGGAGAGAAGTGAAGCAGAGGAGATCTCACCTTTCTACTCCTTCCAAGTGAAGCTACCCTCATGATATCTATTTGTCCTAATTATGTGTGGCATAGGGTAGAAGCCTCACCCTAGAGATTTGCATTGTGGGAAGAAAAATTATATTCGCCCTCAATAGTTGCCTTTAGGATGATGGAAGTATGGTTTCCCAAGGAGAGAGTAGTATTGCCAACAGTCACCTTGTAATAAGGGAGGAGTCACCTTGCGCTTGTAGGTAGAGAAGTGGCTGAAGTACATGATGTAGTTGCCCTTGTGATGGAGCAAGTAGTTGGATTTGCCTTGAGAGGGGATTATGGAGATCGCCTTCATGCAAGAGTAGGCTAACCATCACATCTATCAAGCAAACGAAGAGGAGGTCGACTATGCTGAAGAGAGTATGGAGGTGGAGTGAGAGTGACACCACTTTGGTAATTGAGGATTAGGGAGACCCTATGAAAATTCACGCCATCATCCATAATGAGAAACTTTCCCATTGCTTATGTACTTATGCCATTCCTCATGATCTTCTTGATTCCCTTTATATCCTTGATAGCTTCACTTGTCTTCTGCCTTGCTTGATGCCATCTTGATGTTTTTGCCTTTTCTTCCTTCAATAGATCTTATATTTTGGGACCCCTTAGGGCTAAGGGTCCCCCTAGGGGCAGCACTCACCTTACTGGGCAAGGGGTCACCTTAGGGGATCACCAAGCCTTGAAGTGGGCAAGGAGTCACCCTATGGGAGACCCACGTGCCCACTTGAGCTAGGCTTGCTGCAAGCCCATCAAGGGTGAGGGTTGCCCCAACAGGTGGCCCCAAGCCCTCCAAGGGTAATGGCCTTAGAAGGGAGACCATAGCCCACCCATCTAAGCATTCATAATAACTTTGAAGCACAACATCACAACTAATCACCGGTGAAAGAATTTAGAAAGTGACCCACAAAGAAAGGGTAAAAATTGCTTCCCAAGCACAATGAATGGGGACAACAAATGTCTAGCACGATCATCAGCTTTATAGACCCCCATATCAAGTCTTTGCACTATCTTGGTGCAACTTCTCCTTTATCTGATTATTCAAACAAAATGAATTGCAAAAAATAAACAAACTATGGTATTCAAAATGAGTGAATTCTTCATTTCTTGATTCAAATAAAATAAGGCATCAACTAGGAAATGCTGCCTAGGGGCTTCTTTTCATCTCTTGAGTCTTTGAAGTATTGCATGATACCAATGAACAACTCTTCCTGGACATTTGAGTGTTTGACATAGGTCTTCTTCTTTACTTCTTTGTGTTCCACTAAGCTTCTCATGTCATTGCATCTCCATAGAGACATTGTCCTTCTTCTTGGTTCAATATGATGTGGTTGCTCATACCTTTGAGTTTGTCTTCCTTCGTATAGTAGTAAAATTATGGTGCAAGTGAGGCTCTATCCTCCAATAACATTTTGCACCTTCAGAGTGCTTTTTTTTTTTAATTTCTTCCATGTCCTAGCTTTCTTGTAAGCTTCAATTAACCTTAACTTTTGGGTATGTCGACATGGTACCATAATCATTTTGTTTCTTGGGTCGATCAAGTGATTTTTGATCCTATTCAAGATCCATGTCGTGCATGCATGCTTCTACTTTACAAAAATCTACATTAATGGGAACATGACTAATACTTATCTCATCCCCTATGATCGACTCCTTGGTCCATTCTAACAAAACTTTTGGGCATAGAATATCCTTTGGTTCCATTGAATCATAATGTGTGGCCTGAAAGGCCTTGACACATTCTCCAAACTTTCATTTTTAGTTCCTCCTTATAGTAGTAAAAGTATGGTTCAACTGATGATTTGTCCTCCAATATAATTTTTCACCTTAAAAATGCTTCTTTTCAAATTTTTTCCATGTCCTAGCTTTCTTGTAAGCTACAATTAACATTATTTTTGGGGTATCTCAACATGGTACCATAAAACATTTTGTTTTTTGGGCTGATGAATTATTCTTTTATTCTCTTCAAGATGCGTGTCATGCATGAATGCTTCTCTTTTACATAAATCTTCATTTATGGGAACATGACTAGTACTTATCTCATGCTCTATGATCAACTGCTTGGTCCATTCTAATGAAATTTCAAGAAATAGAACATCCTTTGGTACCATTGAATCATTAGGTCGCCTGACGTGCCTTGACACATTCTGAATATTATAGAAGAACATCCAAAAAACTATTGACTTTGGTCTCTTCACCTGGAGAAACAAGTGTGATGCAATTTGGTAAAATTTGACTACTATGGTCTAGTGGCCCAATTGGAGGTCTTTTCCTCCTTGGAGGTGACTAGAAAAAATGAGATTCTCCACCTTGCTTCACATGAGGAGTGAGCTAAATAGAGAAAATTGGCCCAGTTTGGCCAAGCGAAGACTCCTCGCCTACTTGCACAATACTTGCTAATACCTACCTTGTAGCGGTCCATCATGAAAATCACCAAAAATTAGGTGTTTGATCTATTGAGATGTGCAATAGTTTAGTCACTCACGTTGGTCATGCATGAAAATTGGTCACCCAAAAATTTCATTCTAACCACCAAAAATTAGGTGCCTAAATTGGCCACCTTGACTACATCACAATTCTCACCCGCTTTGGCCACCCTAGGATAAGTGCTTGATTTGGAGCACATGAGGCCGTACTTTGTCTTTTGCATCTATCTCCTTGAAATCACTTGATTTAGCTCTCTCCTTGCTATTAAATTGACCATTGTTTGCTTATTTTTGGCCTTTCAATGGTTCCTCTAAAAACTCCTCATTTATGTCACTTATTTGAATTATGCGACATTCTACACCGCCCATCATCCAAGTTAACAAATCATCATGTTTACGAGGTATGGAAGATGTTATGCTAGTGTCCACTGTATATGGAGTTGTCTTGGTAGTGTCATATCCTTCCTCCAAGTGTATCTATAATTGATAATTAGCCTGAATAACCTTTCCTTCCCCAATGCTATAGTGATTTGGCTTGCCTCAACCAAGGCCTTTTTAGGAGTAGAGGATAAGGGGTCTCTTGTGGTAGGGAAATAATAAAAATATCTAAGAGAAACTGGCAACATTGAACCATCATGAATAACTTTTCAATCATGCCTAGTGGTGTGGCTTCATGTTGATCTGGCAATGTTACAACAAATGGTGATGCCTTTACAAGGTCCAAATTTTGTTCCTTCATCGTAAAATCAGGAATCTGATTGATGGCAAAGCCACCATTTACAATGAAATCTACCAAAATATCATTTTTAATGGAAACAAACATTCTTGAACTCTCATAGTTTCGAGTGGTATAGGGGTAAAATCCACCATGAAGCCATCTATACTTGGTGGTGGGCTTAAGTAAGAAAACTATATGAATTTTAGTGAACCATTTATCACCTTTGCATCCTCTTTTATGAGTTGAAATAAACTAACCTTGTGATGAATTCCCTTCATATTTTCTTCAATATTCACCTCTCTGTATTCTCCTAGGCGTGACTAGGTTCTTCCTTTAATGAAGTCCTCACCTTGTCATGTGCTTCTTCAATGGCCACCTTTTCTTCCAAATCAACCTTTTTACCTTCTTCTTTTTCCCTGACTCCTTGTTGCTCTTCTATGTGGATTGTAACCACTTGCCTAGCTCTAGTCATCATAGGTATTGTAGATGATGAAACAACAAATGATGGTGGAGCCATACCTTCCTGCGTTGGAGAAACCACAATCATGTAAATGAATTAGAGAGGGGCCATTGGGAGGATAATCCCTTGTATAATGATCCTTGGGATGGGGGCAATGTTTACAAGGAGGTGCACCCTCAAGCAAAGAGCACTTGCTTTGTAAGTGATCATTAGAGGTCTAGTATATCTAGGCGGATTCAAACACTTCTCCTCTTTTTTGTGCATATTTGAAGTACTAGCATAAAATGTGTCACAAACTTGAGTATTAGATCTCTGTTGAGCTCCTTTAAGGTAGTAATACTTGCATGCTTCATGGCCCTTTGCCATAAAATTGACAACTTACTCGATTAGGCAATTCATGTTGGAGCAGCCACTATTGTTGCATGTGGTACACCAAAGTTTCCTATGGATGTCTTGAGTAGTTTGCAACTCCTCCACTTCATGTCAAAGTTGCACCAATAGATCATTGTTAACTTCATTCCATCTTCGTTGCTTCCAATTTTCTCCTAAGTTGGTCAATTAGGTCTAGACTAGTGATGTAATTTTCTTGCATCCCACCTTCTAAACGCACTCTATCCTCATCTATGCGAGAAGTAGCCACCACAAAATCATTGAATGTGGCATCCATTCTAAGTGATTCCCTATGATTCTATTGAGAAGACCTTAGAAGACCCTTCTCTATCCACATTTGGACTAGAAAATCTCCAAGAACATGTGGCGAATGAGAAATTAATGCTTTAGCACAAGTATAAAATCCATGAAAAGATTCACTTGGCTATAACTTCAAGTTTTACAACTCGTCCAAGGATTTCTCAAAGAGTTTCTTGGTCAAAATAGTTCATAGAAGGAATTATTTAAGGCCTTCCACGTGACAAAGTGCCCATCCCTGTGTTGGTTGTACCATTTGTTTGCAAGTCCATCTAAGGCGGAATTGAAGAATACTAGCATGGATCCTCTTGATGTTGCAGCCCACATGCATGGCATAAGGAGATGAACCTCCTTAGGTGGTGTTATGAATCTTCATGTAATAAACCTTTAAAAGTAGGGAGCTAAATGTTTAGACTAGAACATAGATTTGAGAGGTTCTCCATAGGTCCCTAACTCTCTTTTGAAGTGCTTGAAGAAAAATCAAGCATTCTTCTAGGCTTCTCTTTTGAAAGTGGTGTAGAGGCTAAATCAATGGAGAGGTTTAGAGGAAGAGGGCTGTTTGGTTGACCATATGAAGGTTGAATTGACTTTTTGAGGATCTTATGCATGCAGAGAGGCTCCTTTTTTGCTCACTTAGTGTTCATGTATCCAATCACAAGACTCAAAAAATCAAGAAAACAATGCAAAAAAAACCACACTAGATACCTCACACAGAACATGCAAGGGTCCCACCATGCATACCAAACTATAGAAGAGGCAACTAGGACCACATTTCTAGTGCTCCTTGTAAGGAATTGAACTCACAACCTCTTGGTTAGGAATGTGATGGGCTAACCACTTGCCCCAAAAGCCATGGTTGAGGATTACTTCCTAATCCTCTCTCTTAGGGTGTAGTTCAACCATCTCCTACTAGGATTATGTTACATTCTTCCCCCCTTGGTCGATCATTGTCCTCAATGATCTACTCTTGTATACCTCTAGCCTCGGTGATCAGTCCCTTGAACTCCCTAGGTGCCCTTGAATTGATGTTCCTCAACGTCGCACAGTTTCTTGAACCTTGTTCGCAACCTTGGTCTCTTGAACCCTTGCTCTCAACCTTGGTGTCTTGAACCTTCTTGTTCGAAACCTTGGTGTCTCGAGCCCTTGTTCTCAACCTCAGTCTTGAACCTTGTTCTCACCCATGCTTGGTATCTTGAACACTCAATCAAGTGCCACCCAAGGATTCCCAAGGAATTCACACTGCCAAGCTAGCTCATTGGAAAGTTCGTTCCGAGAGCTTTCCAATGGTATATTGCACGCCTCAATCCGACCTACGGATTGAGAGATACACCCCAATCATTGTAAGGTCCATCCTTGAAACCGACGCGCACGCCTTCCACAATTCCTACCCTTTCACATAGAGGATGCCCAAGAGCCTTTTTTAGAGGCCATTGGATCATTCCACCTTGCCCAAGCCTACTTCCTAGGCTCTGATACCAATGTAAGGAATTGAACTCACAACCTCTTCGTTAGGAATGTGATGGGCTAACCACTTGCCCCAAAAGCCATGGTTGAGGATTACTTCCTAATCCTCTCTCTTAGGGTGTAGTTCAACCATCTCCTACTAGGATTATGTTACACTCCTTCTACTCAAGGGTGATCCTTCCTTACAAAATTATACCTTGTTGTACGTAACCATTAGGATTATAGGCGTATATACAAGCAGAGGTAAAAAACCTGCTAAAGAGGGAAACAAGTGCCTTGGTGGTCATAGTGTGTCCACACATCACTATCAAAATATATCAACAAATCCCCCCTAGCAGTGATGCGCTGAATACGGAGCTTGCACTCATGTATAAGGAAGTTCCAAGCTATGTGGTATCAATCCACAAAATGAAGTAAGCCGAAAGCTTTGCAGAAAGCTTCAACCTTCTCCCTAGACAGAGCCTTTGTGAAAAGGTCTACAACATTCTCCTATGTGGGCAAATATGCCAAATTGATATCTCCAACAAAGAACTTCTCCCTCATGTAATGATAGTGCACCTCAATGTGCTTAGTGTGAGCATGGAACATAGGGTTCCTCCGGCTCACCAATGTGCTCTAACTATCAGTAAAGATGGTGGTGATAGAAGACTGACCAACACAAATCAGCCATAAGGCATCTAAGCCACACACACTCAACAACCACTATGAAAATTGTCCTCTATTCAACCTCACACATAGAAGTGGCCATAGTAGGATGCTTCTTGCTCAACCAAGATATGCATAAGCTACCAAGCATGCAGCAAAAAACCACTCCCAAACACATATGCGTCATCACAACGAGCCCAACCAAAGTTAGAAAAAGCATGTAAATCAAGAGGCAGTGATCCCACCTTGGGATAAAACAATCTAAGTAGTTGGATGCCACTCAAGTAGCAAAAGATGCACTTAACCACTTGCCAATGCTTCACACATGGGCAATGCATACACCTAGTCATCTTTGAGACAACAAACGGAATATCTAGCCACGTAATGCATAAGTAAATTGGGCATCCAATAGTGTGATGATAGAGAACAACATCAAATGCATCCCGAGCATCGTGAAGACTCAACCCTAAACTTGTTCTCATAGGAGTGGCAATAGGTTTGCAATCTTCAAGGCCAAAATGCTGCAATATTAATGTGTCAACATATTTTGTTTGATACAAAGCTATCTGCCATCAACTTGCATAAATTGAATGCCCAAAATAATGATGCAAATGCCTCAAATCTGACATCTCAAATGAGGCATGCAAATAAGCCTTAAAATAAAAAATATTCTTCTCAGTAAGACTAGTGAGAAGCATGTCATAACATAGACGACAATGATCAGAAGCACATCATTTGCACTGTAACATATAAGGTGCTCTCATTTGGATTGTTATGAAAACCATATGCAATTGAGTAGGCATGTATCTTTTAGTACCAAGCACTTGGTGCTTGCTTCAAACCATATAATACCTTTTTCAATATGCACACTTTGTTTTCATGCCCTTTCTAAACAAAACCACATGCTTGAAAAACATTCACTTGTTCATGCAAGTCAAAATTCAGAATGCACTCTTAATGTCTAAGTGATGTACGTTCCAACCATGGTGAGCTCCAAGTGTACAGATGCTATGAACAATAGTCATTTGGCATTTAGGAGCAAAGGTCTCATCAAATCAATGCATCTTTCTTGAGCATAACCATTTTCAACAAGCCTAACTTTATACCTATCAACTGTTCCATCAAGCTAATGCTTGAGGTTGTTGACCCAATTAGTACATATGGCCTTCTTGCCAAGAGCCAAGTCACATAAAGACGAGTTACCATTTTTCATAATCGCATTTGATTGCATAGTAGCCATCCAATTTTTTGAATTTTGTGTTTTGTCAAACAAAATAGGCTCATTCTCATCACAAAGACTATATCAACCCATAACATAACAATTTGATGCAAAAGGAGCACTATGACAGCCTAAATGAGTATGGGATAAGAGAGGTGCATCTAATTTGCTATCTTGCAAAGTCTTCACTAGCCATTTAGGCATAGTTTTTGCCCCATCTATATTAGACCTCTCATCAACAAGTGCATCATCATCAAGTGGAACCTACAAAGGTTAATAAATTGCCTCATTTAGACAAGCACTAGATCGTCCACCTATAAAAAGAGGCAACAAAGTGTCATATGCATCTTTTGAGCTAACTTATGTCTTCTTAGTACATGAAAATAATGGTTGAATTGCATGTTCCAAAAGAATAACATCATGGCTAACCAAAATGCATTTAGTCAATGGATGATATAGACGATAACCTTTGCTTTCATAACGGTACCCAACAAAATACATTTCACTACTTTATCATCTAATTTCCTACATTGGGTTTAGGCATTAATGCATATGCTAGACAAACAAAGACATGCAGATGAGCAACAAATGGCTTGCAACCATGCCAAGACTCATATGGAGTGATAGAATACAATGCTTTAGTGGGACAACTGTTAAGTACATATGTTGCACACATAATAGCCTCACACTAGAAAGTATGTGGTAAAGCCTGACTCTTGACCATACACCTCACTATCTCCATGAGTGACCTTTTCGTCCTTTCAACAAATCCATTTTGTTGAGGTATATACATCAGTATATACTGATCTTTTATCCCACGTTCAAACAACAATGCATTAAAATTAGAAGACATATATTCTGCCCCTCGATCAAAATTGAGGGTGCCCATTTTACATGTTGCGAGATTTTTAGCCAAAACCAAAAACTATTTGAAGCACATAAATGCTTTGGAATTTGCTTTCAATGGATATACCCATGCATGCCTAGAAAAATGATCAATGAAAGTAACAAACTAAATGTAGTTCCCAAAAGAAGGTGTTTGCATAGGACCACAAACATCATTGTGAACAAGCTGCAATTTTTGAGTAGCTCATAGTAAACCATCTTTTGAGAAGATGAAACATTGCATTTTTCCCAAAATAGAGCCTTTAGAGACATGTTTACTAGGTTCCTTAAGTTTGGGCAAAGAGGACACCATTTAAGATTTTTGTAGGCATAGCAAACTAACAAAATTCAGATGAACAAAGCTGGCATTCCAAAGCTTTGCATTTGACATAGCTTGAGAATCTTAAACTAGACATGTTGAACCATTCAAAGATTGTGGGGTCTATGAGCTTATAAAACCCATGAAATAAAATGCTAGAAGAAATAATAACATCGCCATTTGACAAATCATGAACTGTACATCTGTCATCAAAAATTTTCACAACCAAGTTTCTTGATCCATGGCACAAATAAAGCATTGGACAATGTAAAAGAACTCCGATAAACATTAGTTATAATGATCTTACCAACTCCCATGATAGGATAAGAGAAGTTTTTGGTGCATGTAACAACATTCCCTATAGGGGAGACTCAAGTGAATTGAAGAAACTGCACTATGAGGAAATATGTTTGGTTGCCCAATTATCAAAACACCAAACATTTGAGTCTATTTCATACACACAATGTTCATAAGAAGATGGTTCATAATTTCAAATGGTATTAAATGCCTATTCTTCATTCTGTAGAAGATTTCTAGATTCTTATTTGTGTGTGGAGGCCGTGCAACAACCATTGTAGCCTTTTTTTTCTTTGCCTCTTTTGCAGCCAGTTTTGGACAACTCTTTATGACATGATCATTTCCTTTACAACATCTACAAAACAATTTCTGCTTTTCTCTTTCCTTCTCATCTTTGCCATCCTTCTTTGATTGTGTAGAATCAAAATATTTTTTCTTACTAGTAGATGAGCTCCATTTACCTTTGCCCTTCTCACTAGGCATGAAAGCTTCATGTGCAACATGCATAATGGACCTATTCTACCTAGATTGACGTTATTGCAATAAAACAAAAATTAACTCCTTAAATGTTAGGGCATTTGATTGCCTTTCATCATCAATTAAAGATTAGAAGAAAAACTCAGATATGAATCTAGTAGACCATTCAAAATAGTCTCCATAAATGAACTATCTAGAGAGACTTCATTAGCAAAAATCAAATGCTCGTTCAAATTTTTGATCTTTGTCTTAAAAGTATCCATTATTCTCCTTCACTCGTGCTCCCTCTCCAACTATTTTTAGAGGTAAGCAACATGAGCCTCATTCCTTGCCCACTATAAATTGGTAAGTGTATCCCAAGCATCCCTTTCTATTTTGTACGAGTGAATGTGAGGAATAATGGCATGTTTGATAGACAAGGCTGTGAATGCTTGAGCATCTCTATCATCCAAATGAAGTTGCTTTGTAATAGGTACAACAACAAAAAAAGCATGAACACGAACCTAAAGATCACCATCTTCAATGCCATCCACAACACCTTCAGTAACTCTATTTGTAGTTGTAATAGGATGTTTTTCAACAACCTACACAATATTCCAAAGTACTTTTGCAAGAAATACATGACACATCATATATGCCCATAATGGGTAATTGGTACCATCCAACTTATCCTCAACGAACAACATATGGAATAGATCATTGCTTTTAGCCATGGCCACTGAATAAAATACCCTAATGCAAGAAAACCTATAGTAGACTTTGAGGCACTTATACATGTGAACAAAAACTTGTATATATGTTTGGGAGGAAAATATGAAATTTCCTACACTGACATTATGATAGTGCATTTGGAGGCTGAAACAAGCTCAGATCATGATTTGAAAACCACAAAACAAAGCCATTTTGAACTCCTAATCGCACTTAGTATGCTCGCCAATTTTTTTGTGATTATGAGATTGTGACCCGAGGGTGTCAAGGATGCCTTAGATAAAGCATCGGCCTGCTCTAATACCAATATTTGGAGTTTGAGGTCTACGAAAGCATGCGAACAACAAAAGGAAGAAGAAGTATCTTGGAGAATAACACACAATACTAGATGTATTACCAAGAGAATGTACAAAGATAAGTAACCCATTAGGGTTATAGGCATATATACAAGATGGGGGAAAAAACCTCCTTAAGAGGGAAAAAAGTGCCTTGATTGTTCTAGTGTGTCCACATTCATCACTACCGAAATATATAAACACTCATGACATGCCTTTGTGTAGGATAACTACTTGATAATAAACTAGTGAAGTCAAAATAATGAGGAAACTAGAAGAATATTGATCAGAAAATCCTAATTTCGTAAGACTTAGAATGATTATCATAAGTAAAAAAATCCAGATGAGCATTACAATGGGCTAGTTGCCACCCAAAAGACAAGAACTTTACACATCAGAAACAACAAAGTACTCTCAGCAAGAGAAATGCAATAGCAAATTGAGATACATTAGCCAAGACTACTCAATCAAACTATCATGCTAAGTTTCACACAACTGAGAAGCCAATACTCTCTAAAATCAGCATAGAGTGGCCTCACCACATAGTGGGAAAGTTGCAATAGAGTGTAGAGAGCAATCAAGAGCTAGCCAGATAGAGAGTATGACTAGAAAAGAGACCACACAACAAACTAAAGATGATGCAAGATAAAATGTAGCCAACCACCTTTACATCCTCCATTTAGATCTTCTAACATTGTTAGAGCCTTGTTGTTGCCTTCTTGCATTAATTTATACTAACCATTAATTGACAATCTAGAAAAAAATACTCCACTTCACATCACATGAGTAATCATATCTCATCCAAGGTAGTCAGTCCAACAATAGGTGGACTAGGTGCCATGTTTTGACCATGTCCAAAAGAGATGGAGTTGGGGTCCAATTTTAGGGATATGTCACTTTTGGGCCACCTTAGTCTTATAGTCCTTACAATCTCACATTTTTACTTTGCAATGAATGTGACAACTTCCAAACGAGTAGAATCTCCATAGCTTGATAATTTCCCACTTAGATCCTTATCCAATAGTTACCTTGGAATTGACCAAGTTCCCTGTAATTAACTTAACTCCTTGAGATAGCTTAACTCCTTGTAGTTTCTTCCTTAAGTTCCCCACATTGGGTAGCCATTCATACATAGAGTTGCCTACCTAGATGCCCAACTGGATGGGAGTTGCCCTCGATGTAATAATATGGACCATATGGATTCCTCTCTAGTTTCTTTCTTGAAGTCACCCAATGGGCTAGAGCTTGCCTAGGGGTTGGAGAGAAGTGGAGTAGAGGAGATGTCACCTTGCTACTTCTTCCATGTGAAGTCCCTCTCATGATATCTAGTCATCCAGATTAGGGGTGCCCTAGGGTAGAGGCCCTTTCGTAGAGATTCACCCTATCTGAAGAAAAAGTATAGTCTCCCTTGGCAATTCTCTCTAGGATGATGGAAGTATAGCCCGCCAAGGAGGAGTATTATGGAAATCACTGACCTTGTAATAAGGGATAGGGGTCACCTTGTGAAGCCATCAATGAGGAGTCACCTTGTGATTGTATTTGGAGAAGTAGCCCAAGCACATGATGTAGTTGCGCTTATCATGGAGCAAGCAATTAGAGTCCCTTGAGAGGGGAGTATGGAGGTTGCCTTCATGCAAGAATAGGCTAGGAATCACCTTTATGAAGCAAATCTAAAGGGGTTCACCTATGCCAAAGAGAGTATGGAGGTATGGGAGGAGTGACACCACTTCGGTAATTGAGGATTCGGGTGACCCTATGCCAAATCAAGCCACAACACGTGGTGCTTGTTTCAAACCATACAAAGCCTTTCTTAACTTGCACACCTAGTTTTCATGCCCTTTTTGTAGAAATCCATGGGGCTGGAAAACATTCACTTCTTCATGCAAGTCACCATTCAGAAATGCAGTTTTAATGTCTATTTGATGTACATTCCAACCATGCACATATGCTACAAACAATAGTCATTCGGCAAGTAGGAGCAAATGTCTCCTCAAAATCAAAGCCTCTTTCATATGCATAACCCTTTGCAACAAGCCTAGTCTTACATCTTTCAACTGTTCCATCAGGCTTACGCTTCAAATTGTAAACCCACTTAGTGCCAATGGCCTTCTTGCTAGGAAGCATCACATACAAACCAGGTAGCATTCTTCATTATAGCATTATATTTAAATTGCATAAAATCATCCAATTTTATGAATTTTGTGGTTCATCAAATGAAACAGGTTCATTCTCATCACAAAGACTAGAGGTAGCCATAGCATAGAAATCTCATGCAAAAGAGCCATTATGAGAGCCCCAATGAGTATGATATGACGGAGGTGCATCTAATTCACTCTCACGAAAATTTTGCACTAGCCATTTTGGCATAATTTTCACCACCTCAATATGAACTCTCTCATCAACAAGTGTACCATGTAAATCTGCATATAAAATAGAATGATTTGCATCATCACATGAAACGTGTAAAGGCTAAGAAGTTGCCTCATTAGGACCAACACTAGATTGTCCACTTGTAAAAAGAGGCAACATAGTATCATACATGTCTTTGCAGCTAACACATGCCTCCTTTGTACATGAAAGTAATGGCTGAATAGCATCTTCCACAAAAAAACATCAGGGCTAACCAAAATGCATTTAGTTTGTGGATGATACAAAAAATAGTCTTTGCTTTTAGAACTGTACCCAACAAAAATACATTTCACTGCTTTATCATCCAATTTTCTAGGACATACTCAACAGTCGCTCCGAAAGGTGCCCTATACTCAGCCTCACAAATGGAAGTGGCCATAGTAGGCTGCTTCTTGCTCAACCAAGATATACATGAGCTACCAAGCATGAAGCAAAAGACACTAGTGGACACATGAGTGTCATAGAAACTAGCCTAGTCACTGTCAAAAAAATCATGCAAATCTAGTGGTAGTGATCCCCCCTTGGGATAAAACAATCCAACTAGCTGGGTACCACTTAAGTAGCGAAGATGCACTTAACCCCTTGCCAATGCTTGACTCTTGGACAATGCATAAACCTGCTCATCTATGAGACAACAAAATGAATATCTGGCCGAGTAATGCATAAATAAATCAAGCATTCAACAACCTAGTGCTAGAGAACAACATCAAATGCATCTCCAACATCATGAAGTCTCAACCGTAAACCTGTCTCCATAGGAGTGGCAATAGCTTTGCACTCTTCAAGGCCAAAACAATGCAATAACGTGTCAATATATTTTCTTTGACACAAAGCTATTCTGTCGTCAACTTGCATAAAGCGAATGCCCAAATAATGATGCAAATGCCCCAAATCCAACATCTTAAACAAGGCATGCAGATCAACCTTAAACTCAACAATATGCTTCTCATGAGGACTAGTGAGCAACATGTAATCCACATACACAAAAATGATCAGAAGCACATCATTAGCATGCTTAACATATAAGGTGCTCTCACCTGGATTGTTCTTAAAACCATGTGCAATCAGATATGCATGTATCTTTTCATAACAAGCATGTGATGCTTGCTTTAAACCATATAATGCCTTGTTTAACCTGCATACCTAGTTTTCATGTGCTTTTTGCACAAAGCCACGGGGCTAAAAAAACATACACTTCTTCATGCAAGTCACCATTCAGAAATGCAATTTTAATGTCCAAGTGATGTACATTTCAAGATGATGAGCTGCAAGTGCACAGATGCTACGAACAATAGTCATTCAATAAGTAGGAGCAAAGGTCTCATCAAAATCAATGCCTCTTTCTTGTGCATAACCCTTTGAAACAAGCCTAGCCTTATGCCTGTCAAGTGTTCCATCAGGCTTACACTTCAGCTTGCAAACCCACTTAGTGCTAATGGCCTTCTTGCCAGGAGGCAAGTCACATAAAGACTAGGTACCATTGTTCATTATAGCATCATATTCAAATTGCATAGTAGCCATCCAATTTTCTAAATTTTGTGCTTCATCAAACAAAAGAGGATTATTCTCATCATAGAGCTTGAACGAGGACCATATGATAGAGGTGCATCTAGTTTGTTGTCATGCAAAGTTTGCACCAACCATTTTCACATAGTTTTTGCCTCCTCAATATCAAAACTCTCATCAAGTGCATCATGTAAATCTGCATCACAAATGGAATGATCTACATCATCACATGAAACTTGTAAAGGCTGAGAAGTTACCTCATTAGAACGAGCACTATAATTTCCACCTATGAAAAAAGGCAGCAAAGTATCATACATGTCTTTGGAGCTAACATATGTCTCCTTAGTACATGAAAGTAATGGCTGAATAGCATCTTCCACAAAAAAAAACATCACAGTTAACCAAAATGCATTTAATCTATGGATGATATAGACAATAGTCTTTGCTTTCAGAACTATACCCAACAAAAATACATTTCACTGCTTTATCATTCATTTTTTTGCGATGTTGTTCAGGCACTAATGCATATGCAGGAGAACAAAAAACATGCAAATGAGAAAAAGATGACTTGCAACCACGCTAAGCCTCATATGGAGTGATAGACTGTAGCGCTTTAGTGGGACACTTGTTAAGTACATATGTTGCACACATAACAAGCTTAAGGCAAAAACTATGTGGTAAAGCTTGACTCTTGACTATACATCTTGCCATCTCCATGAGTGACCTGTTCTTCCATTTAACAACTCCATTTTGTTGAGGTGTATATGACACTATACACTGATGTTTTATCCCACATTTAGCAAGATATGCATTAAAGTCAGAAGACATATATTCCCCCCCTTGATCAGAACAAAGGGTGCCAATTTCACATGTTGACAGTTTTTCAGCCAAAATAAAAAACGGTTTGAAGCACGTAAACACTTCCAACTTTGCTTTCAATGGATATACTCATGCATGTCTTGAAAAATAACCAATGAAAGTCACGCAGTAAAGATTGTTTCCAAAAAAGGGTGTGTGCATAAGACCAGAGACATCATATTGAATAAGTTGCAATTTTTGCATGGCTACAATAGAATCATCTTTTGGGAATGAGAAACAATCCATTTTGCCCAAAATACAGACTTCACATACATGATTACCAAGTATTTCAAGTTTGGGCAAAGAGGACACCATTTTAGATTTCTGCAGGCATAGCAAACTAGCAAAATTCAGATGACCAAAGCATGCATGCCAAAGCTTTGCATCTAACATAGCTAGAGAATCATGCACTCCACATGCTGAATCATTCACATTTTTTTCATAATCTTTGAGCTTATATATCCCACAAGATAAAATGCCAGAAGCAATAATCACATCTCCATTTGACAGATCATAGACTGTATATCTGTCATCAACAAATTTCACAACAAGACAATCTCGGCTAAAGCTGAAACTAATAACATATTCTTCTTGATCCTTGGCACAAATAAAGCATCTGACAATGTAAAATAACTACCATTAGTAGTAGTAAGAGTGATCTTACCAACTCCCATAACAAAATAAGAGGATTTGTGGGTGCATGTAACAATATTCCTTGTACGGGGAGGCTCGAGTGAAGAGAAGAAACTGCACTGCAAGGTAATATGTTTGGTCACCTCACTGTCAAAGTACCAAACATCTGAGTCTACTGCAGACATGCACTGCTCATGAGAAGATGGATCAAAACTTCAAACAGTAGTAAATGCCCATTCTTCATCCTGCATAAGATTAATTGACTCTGTTTTTGATGTAGAGGCTTCTACAACAACCATTGCGGCCTCTTTCTTCTTTGCCTCTTTAACATCTAGTTTTGGACAGCTCTTAATGACATGATCATTTGCTTTATAGTATTTTCAAAACAATTTCTACTTTCTTGATTTCTTCATTAGGGAAAAAAATGAACCCTGCATGGGCCTTTTGGATTAAGGAGTGATTAGTGATGGACCAATGAGAGGAGGGTGACACAGTCTATAGCCTATAAATCACTAGGCTGAAGAGGGATGAGGGGACAGGATTCCCCTATGTTCAGGTTTTGCCTCTAGAGAGAGAAAGGAATCTCGTAACTTACCTGGGCTCAAAAATTCAAAATTTTCAAAAAGTTATAAAACTCATCATAACACCATTTAATGGTCCCCCAACCACTTTTTAGGATCAAAAGTGCTATTTTTGGGTTCTAAATCAAAATCCTTGCATGAACTGAAGTGAAAAAAGTGACTTTTTAAAAAATAACTCAAAATACAAATTTCTCCCTCCAAAACCTCACATTTTCATACCCAAGTCTCAAAAAGTAATCTCTTTCCACTACTTTCTCTCCCTGGCACACCATTGCAGCTCCTGCATCTCCATTTCTTTCTCTGTGCATCATCTTCTTTGAATTCCTACTATCACTTCCATAGCCTGAACTCCAATGGAGAAACCTAAATCTCATAGACATCCAAAAGATGAGGTTATCGCGATAAAATGTCACAATATCAAGGCTACATAAGGATTTTGGTTAGGACAGGAGTTCTGCAAAGGTGCATGGATGTACATGCAACCCTCTGGTGTTGGTCCTCACCATGTGAGAGATCGTGGAAACTTGGATCTTCATTGGAAAGGGAAGTTATTAGCCTTCAAAAAGCTCAAAAATGGTGAAATTGTTGCCATTGTACAACATGTGTTCACAATGTCAACCATGAAATTGGAAAACTCAAACAAAATGAGATATCCTATCAACTGTAAGTATTACTTTGACTTTTGTCCAAATTTCATAATATACCTAGCTAAGTTGTGTAGTTTTTTGTTGTAGACATATTTCCTTCTACCTTGGTGGAAGAACAACCACTTCATAGTCTTATAGGTACTTTCCAAGCATTGCATGCAAATGTTGGGTCGATAGTCTTTCCACAAGCCCATCCTGCTCAACTATTACGTGAGAGAGTCTTCTTTTATACACATACATATGTTGTACACTCTTCATCAAATGATTTTGGCAGGTTAGAGATGATTAAGGTAGATTCTCTCTTAAAGCTCGAGTGGCCGCAACCTGATGTATGGACATTAACATCTTTGAAGCATAAGATGGTGATGGACATACACAAATCTTTGAAATTTACAAGAGTTTCAAGATCTATAGGATTACATTGGTGTGTTCCTGTTCATTGTTTTGTACATTTATTTCAGATATTCACAATTCTAGAGACTTCAACAATGTTCATGTTAAAAGATATCACATATGAGCAGGTAGAGGGTTTGCTAGGTGAAAATTGGGGACTTGTAGAAGGATGCACCAAAGGGGATCGATACATTTGTAAAATTGGTGCAACATGCATAGGATTTCAATACTTGAAACATCGTACTTCATTGTACATTAGATTCTATTATGATCGTTGGATGTGTAAACTTGGTGAATGGATACATTACAAAGTTCTGAGGGTTTTTTAATTTCATTTGAAATTAAGATAAATCTACCCAACAACGAAATGGAAGTTATTTGAGTAAATCATCATTAGACTCTTGCCAACGTGAGAGAACATCTAGTAATCATGGGATTTGAGGATCTGGATCAATCAAAGTTCAGAATACAAGGGCATAATGTAAGTAGCATATGGTATTTTTTCTTTTGTTTATACAAATTCTTACACTCAAATTTGTTCATTTAAAGTTTTCTATTTGTCTGCAGATTGGCAAGAGGTTGGAGGATAAAATTAAAGTCCTTCTTGAATGGAGTGTGGATGGAACTCAACTTTCATTGTCATAGCTCAAGAACTATTTGAGTGCTACAGTGTACACACAACCTATGTTCCATTTATAATCCTTCGTCTGCAACAATGTATTTAACATGCAAGACATGTAGCATGTAAAATTTTTTGATCTCAATATGATGTACAATTTGCCAAATCTTTAGTTTTTCCAATGGCAATTTATTATAATTTTAAAGTTCTGAGAATTTATTTTTTCTATTGTGTTGTGGTGTATCTTATTTTGGTTAATGATTCTGTTCAATCTTTTTTATGTGCAAAAGTTTTTTTTCTGAGAGTTCTGTGCATGATTGTTTTATTTGAAGGTATCAGTTTTAGTTTTAAAATGGGTCCCACTCACTTTAAAATTTTGAAACTACTATAAAAGCAACACTTGCTCTCTCATTTCTCACTTTTGCAACCAAGAAGAGCTACAATCACTTGCAGAGCACGCACACAAGCTAGCATCACGCGCAGTGGTTGCCACATCCTCCAGTACCCTGCAACCCAAACGTCCACGTGAACTCTTCAATGAGTTCTTGGAATCAACTGAGTTCAAAGGTCAAAACCACTTGTATGACCTACTGTCTAGAGTCCCTGATCTAGACAAAACAATTCAACTAGACTCTAATGTGCTCAAGGAAATCATAGAGTTCCTTGAGTACTACATCTTGCGTTTCTCTATAGAAATACCGCCTTATGAGGGTAAATGGGTCCCATGTGATGTTCTACTCTACATACACAGAGGTGATGAAGCCTTCATGAAGCGCCTTAAGTGCTTCATGGCAATTGTTGAAACTGTAGGGCACTTACTATATGACTCTGTGCCATTAGTAAAAAAACTTAACAAAAAGAAGAGGATGGGTACAAAGTACCTATCCTACATTGCAACAACATATTTTATCATTAATGAGGAGCCCGAACCTACACCTGTTGTGCAAAGTAGGCCTATCATAGGGTATAATATACACATCATGGGTTATTTCTTCTAATTCTTCTTGCTAGCTGAATGTCCTTCGGTTGTATGGTTACTCTCTTGGCATGGATAGCACAGAGGTTAGAGTCCTCAAGCATGGAGATGAGATAGGCCTCAACTGCCTCTTGAAGTGCTTCAAGTGCTATCCCTTGTATTCGTAGACCTGCTTGGTAGCTTTGTAGTTCCTCTTTCACTACCCTTGCAAAAGCTCTTCGTGGTATGAGTATTTCAATGGACTTTTGGTAGTGTCGTATCTCTGCAAAAGCCCTGCAGTGCTTCCTTCGTCTTTGTGGAGCTCTTGTGTTGGGAGGTATGTTTGGCTGGCGTTGAGGTCGACGTCATGGTTGATAGTTTTTTTTTCTTCGATGTACACAATGTGAGGGCCCAGCTTCATCTTGCACATTTTGTTGTTGATGTGGTTGTTGACTTTGCTCTCTTTCCTCCTCTGTTGGTATTTGCCCTTGTCCTTCAATACAAGGAATACGGGCATATAGCGACGGTTAAGGCCACACAAATTCGTCGCTATACGCCCGCAACATGCGTCGTAATGAGCGTCGTGCACGGATCGTCGATTAAACGATGAAGTGAACGACGCGTTTTGCGACTTGTACTGCGACGGGACCTGCGACTCTCGACCTGTAGCGTCGCTTATACGTGGGTTCCAAAAGCGTTGCTTAAGCGACACTTTCTACGTCGCATAAGCGACGCTGTCTGCACGTCGTTTATGTGACACATCTAGCATCGCTTACACGACGGTCTGTTGACGGGAAAAAATTAAAACGTTGGAGGCTCTTCGATCGGCATTTTCACGCATCTGATCGAAGAGCTCTCCAACGTTCACTATTGCGCTGCGCTTACGAGCTAAAGCAAGTATATGCAGGTCTCTGTTTCTCTCTTTCTACATCTTTTTTGCTTTGAATTCTCTCTCTCTCTCTCTCTCGCTTTGTTGACTCTCTCTCTTGTTCTCCTAATTGTTGACTCTTGTTCTTGAAATGTTATAGAAGTTCAAGTTTGCCAACATCTATATATCTACATCTTAAGAATACAACATGAACGAAAGAAAGGAGAAAATAACACTACATACATGCAACTTTGCATCGGTATATTTATTGCGATATTATTGGTTAAGATTTCAATCATCCACAATTTACTAGAGTGGTTCATAATTCATGAGTAGTTGCTTACATGGATATAAGTGACATGATATTTGGAGTACTCCAAAGAGAATTTTTAAAAATATTGAAATATAAAAAAAAACAACATATGGGGTGTCATTAGCTAGTATGAATATGATGTTTGATATTCAAGAATTGTGGTGATAGGGTTCTTCCATCTGCAAATATCAGAAAACCACCTCCCAACGGCGATCATACCCGACAGAACACCCAAGATCCTACACCACTTAGCCTTGCTCTTGCGCATGCTCCACAGATTGCTATCCACATCATTGTCAACTACATCCTTGACAGTGAACTCGTTAATGCTGGTGTCAATATCTTTCATTATTATTATGAAAGTATTATTGTAATTAATACACACGTGGCATATGATCTCATTCATGAATTTGTAATTAACGTTTTCCAACAAACTCTAAAATTACTCTTACAAGTCTCATCGCCAGCAAAGTGCTTCTGTCATGGGAGTTGGACGTAAGACCAAAACATACAAAGGCCTTCATTCTCCTTCCTCTTGGGCTAGCCATTCTCCTTCATCACCGCTCCCGTTCTTCAACCTTCCGGTAGAGGAGCTTGCTCCTATGATTTTTGGCTGTGACCATGCGACTTACAATGAATGCGTTACACAACTTCTATTTGGTATACTTTATCTATCCTCTTACTTTCTATCACAGATATACGTCTCTCCCTTTAAACCATATGCATGAACAATAGCTTGATCATCAGCTTTTCTGCATGTCCAGGCCTTCGAGCTTCTCATATCATCTATGTAAAGAATGTCCAACCAGGGATGCCACTATTTTTGTTCAATTACATTGATAAAAAGTTGCATGGTATTTCTGAGGCAGATAGCTATGGAGAGATGAACATCAAACCATATGCCTGGACTGATGGGAAGCAGAAGACACGTTTTTTAGCTCAGGTTCTTTGCTTAGATTTAATAATCTCTGATAGTACATTAGATCCCTATTTGAGGTGTAATGAGGTTTTGTTTACATGTAGGCATGCATACGGGTGAGATGTCAGTGTGCATCATTGAGAGAAAGCATATACAAGGGGGCATTAGCAGCGAAGAGGAAATGGACAAGAACTGTGGTGATAGGGTTCTTCCATCTACAGATATCAGAAAACCACCTCCCAACGGCGATCATACCCGACAGAACACCCAAGATCCTGAACCACTCAGCCTTGCTCTTGTGCATGCTCCACAGATTGCTATCCACATCATTGTCAACTAGATCCTTGACAGTGAACTCGTGAATGCTGGTGTCAATATCTTTCATATCGTTAATTCATGTGCAACAGATAAGCTTATGTCTCTTTTCATGAGAAACTCGTTGAGTGTCAGTAGACGCGGGTTTACAACGTGGGTCCATCAACAAAGGAGAAGAATATACAAGGGAGCATTAGCGGCGAATTATGTGAATTATTCACAGGAGAAAAACCTATTTGAGTTAATTCATGTGTAGACAGATAAGCTTATATCTCTTTTCATGAGAAACTCGTTGAGTGTCAGTAGACAGGTTGTGGGTTTACAACGTGGGTCCATCAACAAAGAAGAAGAATATACAAGGGAGCATTAGCAGCGAATTATGTGAATTATTCACAGGAGAAAAACCTATTTGATCAGTTAATTCATGTGCGGACAGATAAGCTTATATCTCTTTTCATGAGAAACTCGTTGAGTGTCAGTAGACAGGTTGTGGGTTTGCAACGTGGGCCCATCAACAAAGGAGAAGCATATACAAGGGAGCATTAGCAGCAAATTATGTGAATTATTCACAGGAGAAAAACCTATTTGAGTTAATTCATGTGCGGACAGATAAGTTTGTATCTTTTTTCATGAGAAACTCGTTGAGTGTCAGTAGACAGGTTGTGGGTTTACAACGTGGCCCATCAACAAAGGAGAAGCATATACAAGGGAGCATTAGCAGCGAATTATGTGAATTATTCACAAGAGAAAAACCTATTTGAGTTAATTCATGTGCAGATGTATGCATGTAGATAGGTTGTGTGTATGCATGTATGTATGCATATGTGTGTGTATATGTGTGTATGCTTTATGTATGTGTATGTGTGTGTATGCATTATGTATGTGTATGTATGCATGTGCATTATGTATGCATATGCATTATGTATGTGTATTTATGCATGTGCATTATGTATGTGTATTTATGCATGTGCATTAGGTATGCATATGCATTATGTATGTGTATGTATGCATGTGCATTATGTATGCATATGTGTGTGTATGCATGTAAGTATGTATGTATATATGCATATGCATATGTATGCATGTATGTGTATGTGTGTGCATGTCTCTCTATGTGTGTGTGTATGCATATATGTGTGTGTATGTGTGTATGTGTATGTATGTGTGTGTATGCATATATGTGTGTGTATGTGTGTGTATGTGTGTATGTGTGTGTATGTGCATGTATGTGTGTGTATGTGTGTGTGTGTATGTGTGTATGTGTGTGTATTGTGTATATGTGTGTATGTGTGTGTATGTGTATGTGTATATGTGTGTGCATGTGTATGCATGATGTATGTGTATGTCTGCATGTGCATTATGTATGCATATGTGTGTGTATGTATATATGTGTGTCTGCATGTATATGCGTGTGTGTATGTGTTGATATATTTAGGTAGTGATGTGTGTGAACACTCTAGGACCGCCAGGGTACTTTTTTCCCTCTTTAGGAGGTTTCTTTCCCCCGGCTTGTATATATGCCTATTGCCCTAATGGGCTACTTATCTTTGTACATTCTCTAGTAATACATTCAGTCTTGTGTGTTGTGCTCCAAGCTTCTTCTTCTTCCTTGTGTTGTTTGCGTGCTTCCGCAGACGTCTATCTCCAACAATTGGTATCAGAGCAGGTCGTCGCTTCTTCAAGGGCGCCGTCGACACTCCTCTATTTGCAGTCTCAGATTCGCACGAAATTTGGTGAGCTCGTTTCGGCCTCCGAACGCACTATCGCAGTGCTTGTGCAGGCTATTTTGTCCTTTTGTGCCAAAGGTATATACCAGTTTCTGTTCGCCAGTTTAAGCGTCTCGAAGTCTGCTACAGGTCTAGCAGAACTCGTCTGGGCAGTTCTGTTCAACTTTTTGAGATACAGTCAATTTTCTGCATCAAGGTATTTTAGTCACCGGCCATGGCTGAAAGCAGTGATGTATTCCGTATGTTGGCTATTGAGGATAAGTTGGATGGTACCAACTACCCATTATGGGCTTATATGATGCGACATGTACTGGTTGCAAAAGGATTGTGGAACATTGTGCAGGGTGTTGAAAGACGTCCTGTTACACCTGTAACGACAGGTACTGCAAATACAAGTGTTGGAGCTGATGAAGATGGTGTCGAAGATGATATTCCGTAGATTCTTGTTCGTGCTGCTGTTTCTGTTGCACCTACTGCAGAGCAGATTCGTTGGGATGGCAGAGATGCCCAGGCACATGCATTGATAGCCTTGTCTGTCAAACGTGCCACTATTCCTCACATTCGCTCTTGCAGAACAGCAAAGGATGCTTGGGATACACTTACCACTTTCTACCAGGCTAGGAATGAGGCTCGTGTTGCTTACCTCCGAAAACAGTTGGAGAGTGAGCACATGAATGAAGGTGATTCTATGGACAGTTTTCTTACAAAGATCAAAGACCTGAAGGAACAATTGATTTCTGCTGATGAGGTTATACCAGATAGCTCACTTGTGCAGACCGTTCTGAATGGTCTTCCTGATTCATATCAGAGTTTTGCCTCTACTCTTCGGTTGATGATGAAAGGCAATCCGAATGCCTTGTCATTTGAGGAATTAGTCTCTGTTCTGTTGCAGGAAGATCAGTCCAGGCAGAACAGGTCCATTATGCGTGTTGCAGATCAAGCTTTCCTGGCTAGTCAGAAGGGCAAAGGAAAATGGAGCTCTTCTACTAGTAAGCAAAAATCTGCAAATGCTGCACAATCGAAGAACCAGGATAAAGATGAAAAGAAATCAGAAAAGCAGAAATTGTTCTGCAAGTACTGTAAAGGAAATGATCATATTATAAAGAACTATCCAAAATTGGCTGCTAAAGAGGCAAAGAAGAAAGAGGCTGGAATGGTTGTTGCAGAGGCCTCTACACCAAAAACAGAGTCTGCAAATCTTGTGTAGGAAGAAGAATGGGCGTTTACTACTGTCTGTAGTTTTGACCCATCTTCTCATGATCAGTGCATGTCTGCAGTATACTCAGATGTTTGGTACTTTGACAGTGGGGCGACCAAACATATTACCTCGCAGCGTAGTTTCTTCTCTTCACTCGAGCCTGCCCCTACAGGGAATACTGTCACATGCGCCAATAACTCCTCTTATCCTGTTATGGGAGTTGGTAAGATCATTCTGACTACTGCTGATGGTAGTTCTTTCACTTTGTCAGATGCTTTATTTGTGCCAGGGATCAAAAAGAACCTGTTATCAGTTTCTGCATTAGCCAAGATTGGCTTGGTTGTGAAATTCGTTGATGACAGGTGTACAGTCCATGATCTCTCAAATGGCGATGTGATTATTGCTTTTGGCATTTTATGTCGTGGGCTGTATAAGCTCATAGACTATGAAAGATCTGTGAATGATTCGGCATGTGCAGTTCATGATTCTCAGGCTATGTCAGATGCAAAGCTTTGGCATGCACGATTTGGTCATCTGAACTTTGCTAGTTTGTTACACCTGCAGAAATCTAAAATGGTGTCCTCTTTGCCCAAACTTGAGGCACCTGAAAAACATGTTTGTGAAGGCTGTATTTTGGGCAAAATGCAGCGTTCTTCCTTTCCAAAAGATGGTTCAGTTCGGGCTACGTAGAAATTGCAGCTTGTACATAGTGATGTTTGTGGTCCTATGCAGACACCCTCTTTTGGAAATTACCTTTACTTCGTGACTTTCATTGATGATTTTTCCAAGCATGCATGGGTATATCCACTCAAAGCAAAGTCCGAAGTGTTCATGTGCTTCAAACAGTTTTTGGTTTTGGCTGAAAATCTGTCAGCATGTAAAATGGGCACCCTCCGTTCTGATCGAGGGGGGGAATATATGTCTTCATATTTTAATGCATTTCTGGCTGAACGTGGGATAAAACACTAGTGTATAGTGCCGTATACACCTCAACAGAATGAAGTTGCTGAAGGAAAGAACAGGTCACTCATGGAGATGGCGAGGTGCATGGTCAAAAGTCAGGCTTTACCACATAGTTTCTGGCTTGAGGCTGTCATGTGTGCAGCATATGTACTGAACAGGTGTCCCACTAAAGCGTTGCAGTCTATCACTCCATATGAGGCCTGGCATGACCGCAAGCCATCTGTTGCTCATCTGCGTGTTTTTGGTTGTTTGGCATATGCATTAGTGCCTGAACAACATCGCAGAAAATTGGATGATAAGGGAGTAAAATGTATTTTTGTTGGGTACAGTTCTGAAAGTAAAGGCTATCGTCTGTATCATCCACAGACTAAACGCATTCTGGTTAGCTGTGATGTTGTCTTTGTGGAAGATGCTATTCAGCCATTGCTTTCATGTACTAAGGAGACATCTGTTAGCTCCAAAGACATGTATGATACTTTGATGCCTCTTTTTACAGGTGGACATGCTAGTGCTTGTCCTAATGAGGCAACTTCTCAACCTTTGCAGGTTTCATATCATGATGCAGATCATTCCATTTCTGATGCAGATTTACATGATGCACTTGTTGATGAGAGAGCTGATATTGAGTAGGCAAAAACTATGCCAAAATGGCTGGTGCAGACTTTGCGTGACAACAAATTAGATGCACCTTTGTCATATCGTACTCGTTCAGGCTCTCATAGTGCCTCCTTTGCATCAGATTGCTATGCTATGGCTGCATCTAGTCTCTGTGATGAGAATGAGCCTGTTTCTTTTGATGAAGCACAAAATTCAGAAAATTGGATGGCTGCTATGCAATCTGAATATGATGCTATAATGAAGAATGGTACATGGTCTTTATGTGACTTGCCTCCTGGCAAGAAGGCCATTGGCACTAAGTGGGTATACAAGCTGAAGCGTAAACCTGATGGTACAGTTGACAAGTATAAGGCTAGGCTTGTTGCAAAGGGTTATGCACAGGAAAGAGGCATTGATTTTGATGAGACCTTTGCACCTACATGCCGTATGACTACTGTTCGTAGCATTTGTGCACTTGCAGCCCATCATGGTTGGAATGTACATCAGTTGGACATTAAAACAGCATTTCTGAATGGTGACTTGCATGAAGAAGTGTATGTTTTTCAGCCCCGTGGCTTTGTGCAGAAAGGGCATGAAAACCAAGTTTGCAGGTTAAAGAAGGCATTATATGGTTTAAAGCAAGCACCACGTGCTTGGTATGAGAAGATACATGCCTATCTGATTGCACATGGTTTTGAGAATAGTCCAACTGAAAGCACCTTATATGTTAAGCGTGCTAATGATGTGCTTCTGATCATTGTTGTCTATGTTGATGCCATGCTGCTCACTGGTCCTATTGAGACACATATTGCTGATTTTAAGGCTGATTTGCATGCCTCATTTGAGATGTCTGATTTGGGGCATTTGCATCACTATTTGGGCATTCAGTTTATGCATGTCATGGTGGAATGGCTTTGTGTCAAACGAAATATATTGACACATTATTGCAGCGTTTTGGCCTTGAAGACTGTAAGCCTATTGCCACTCCTATGGAGACAGGTTTACGATTGAGTCTTCATGATGCTGGAGATGCATTTGATGCTGTTCTCTATCAGCAGGCTGTTGGATGTTTGATTTACTTATGCATTACTCGGCCAGATATTCAGTTTGCTGTCTCACAGATGAGTAGGTTTATGCATTGCCTAGGAGTCACGCATTGGAAAGCGGTTAAGCGCATCTTTTGCTACTTGAGTGGTACTCGGCTACTTGGGTTGTTTTATCCCAAGGGGGGATCACTACCGCCAGATTTGCATGCTTTTTTTGACTCAGATTGGGCTGGTTGCTATGACACTCGTGTGTCCACGAGTGGTTTTTGCTTCATGCTTGGTAGCTCATGTATATCTTGGTTGAGCAAGAAGCAGCCTACTGTGGCCACTTCCAGTTGTGAGGTTGAGTATAGGGCAGCTTTCACAGCGACTGTTGAGTGTGTGTTGCTCAGACGCCTTATGGCTGATTTGGGTGTTGGCCAGTCTTCTGCCACCACCATCTTCACTGACAGTCAGAGCGCATTGGCAGTTGCGAGGAACCCTGTGTTCCATGCTCGCACTAAGCACATTGAGGTGCATTATCACTATGTCAGGGAGAGGTTCTCTGCTGGGGAGATCAGCTTGGCATATGTGCCCACGTAGGAGAACATTGCAGACCTTTTCACGAAGGCTCTGCCTAGGGAGAAGTTTGAAGCTTTCTGCAAAGCTTTGGGCTTACTTCCTTTTGTGGAGTGATTTCCACATAGCTTGGCACTTCCTTATACATGAGTGCCAGCTCCTTATTCACCGCATCACTCCCAGGGGGGATTTGTTGATATATTTAGGTAGTGATGTGTGTGAACACTCTAGGACCGCCGGGGCACTTTTTTGCCCTCTTTAGGAGGTTTTTTTCCCCCGGCTTGTATATACGCCTATTGCCCTAATGGGCTACTTATCTTTGTACATTCTCTAGTAATACATTCAGTCTTGTGTGTTGTGCTCCAAGCTTCTTCTTCTTCCTTGTGCTGTTCGCGTGCTTCCGTAGACGTCTATCTCGAACAGTATGTATGTATATGTGTGTGTATGCAACATTATGTGTGTATGTGTCTATACGAGTGTGTATTTGTGCGTCTATATGTGTGTGTGTGTCTATGTGTGTATATGTGTGTGTATGCATATGTATGTGTGTGTGTATGTGTCTGTGTGTATGTGTATGCATGTATGTATGCATATGTATGTGTATGTGTGTGTATGCTTTATGTATGCATATGTGTGTGTATGCATTATGTATGTGTATGTATGCATGTGCATTGTGTATGCATATGTGTGTGTATTTGCGTGTGTATGTGTGTGTGTATGTGTATGTGTGTGTGTGTGTCTATGTGTGTGTATGCATATGTATGTGTGTGTGTCTATGTGTCTATGTGTGTATGTGTATGCATGTATGTATGCATATGTGTGTGTATGTGTGTGTATGATTTATGTATGCATTGTTGATATATTTAGGTAGTGATGTGTGTGAACACACTAGGACCGCCAGGGCACTTTTTTCCCTCTTTAGGAGGTTTTTTTCCCCCAGCTTGTATATACGCCTATTGCCCTAATGGGCTACTTATCTTTGTACATTCTCTAGTAATACATTCAGTATTGTGTGTTTGTGCTCCAAGCTTCTTCTTCTTCCTTGTGTTGTTCGCGTGCTTCTGCAGACGTCTATCTCCAACAATTGGTATTAGAGCAGGTTGTCTCTTCTTCTAGGGTGCCCTCGACACTCCTCCGTTTGCCGAAATCGCGATCTGAGCTCGTTTCGGCCTCCGAACGCACTATTGCAGCGCTTGTGTAGGCTATTTCGTCATTTTGTGCCAAAGCTATATACCTATTTCTGTTCGCCAGTTTAAGCATCTCGAAGTCTGCTACAGGTCTAGCAGAACTCGTTTGGGCAG
This sequence comes from Ceratopteris richardii, assembly GCA_020310875.1. Lineage (NCBI taxonomy): Eukaryota > Viridiplantae > Streptophyta > Polypodiopsida > Polypodiales > Pteridaceae > Ceratopteris > Ceratopteris richardii. The sequence continues at coordinate 119,809,136 of CM035420.1, forward strand.
TTCCGTTCAACTTTTTGAGATACAGTCAATTTTCTGCATCAAGGTATTGTAGTCACCGGCCATGGCTGAAAGTAGTGATGTATTCTGTATGTTGGCTGTTGAAGATAAGTTGGATGGTACCAACTACCCATTATGGGCTTATATGATACGACATGTACTGGTTGCAAAAGGATTGTGGAACATTGTGTAGGGTGTTGAAAGACGTCCTGTTACACCTGTAACGACAGGTACTGCAAATACAGGTGCTGGAGCTGATGAAGATGGTGTCGAAGATTTTCTGCAGATTCCTGTTCGTGCTGCTGTTTCTGTTGCTGTAGAGCAGATTCGCTAGGATGGCAGAGATGCCCAGGCACATGCATTGATAGCTTTGTCTGTCAAACGTGCCATTATTCCTCACATTCGCTCATGTAGAACAGCAAAGGATGCTTGGGATACACTTACCACTTTGTACCAGGCTAGGAATGAGGATCCTGTTGCTTACCTCCGAAAACAGTTGGAGAGTGAGCACATGAATGAAGGTGATTCTATGGATAGTTTCTTAAGGAAGATCAAAGATCTGAAGGAACAGTTGATTTCTGCTGATGAGGCTATACCAAATAGCTCACTTGTGCAGACCGTTCTGAATGGTCTTCCTGATTCATATCAGAGTTTTGCTTCTACTCTTTGGTTGATGATGAAAGGCAATCCAAATGCCTTGTCATTTGAGGAGTTAGTCTCTGTTATGTTGCAGGAAGATCAGTCCAGGAAGAACAGGTCCATTATGCGTGTTGCAGATCAAGCTTTCCTGGCTAGTCAGAAGGGCAAAGGAAAATGGAGCTCTTCTACTAGTAAGCAAAAATCTGCAAATGCTGCACAATCGAAGAACCAGGATAAAGATGAGAGAAATCAGAAAAGCAGAAATTGTTTTGCAAGTACTGTAAAGGAAATGATCATATCATAAAGAGCTGTCCAAAACTGACTGCTAAAGAGGCAAAGAAGAAAGAGGCTGGAATGGTTGTTGCAGAGGCCTCTACACCAAAAACAGAGTCTGCAAATCTTGTGTAGGAAGAAGAATGGGCGTTTACTACTGTCTGCAGTTTTGACCCATCTTCTCATGATCAGTGCATGTCTGCAGTAGACTCACATGTTTGGTACTTTGACAGTGGGGCGACCAAACATATTACCTCGCAGCGCAGTTTCTTCTCTTCACTCGAGCCTGCCCCTACAGGGAATACTGTCACATGCGCCAATAACTCCTCTTATCCTGTTATGGGAGTTGGTAAGATCATTTTGACTACTGCTGATGGTAGTTCTTTCACTTTGTCAGATGCTTTATTTGTGCCACGGATCAAAAAGAACCTGTTATCAGTTTCTACATTAGCCAAGATTGGCTTGGTTGTGAAATTCGTTGATGACAGGTGTACAATCCATGATCTCTCAAATGGTGATGTGATTATTGCTTCTGGCATTTTATGTCGTGGGCTGTATAAGCTCATAGACTATGAAATATCTATGAATGATTCGGCATGTGCAGTTCATGATTCTCAGGCTATGTCAGATGCAAAGCTTTGGCATGCACTCTTTGGTCATCTGAATTTTGCTAGTTTGCTATGCCTGCAGAAATGTGAAATGGTGTCCTCTTTGCCCAAACTTGAGGCTCTTGGAAAACATGTTTGTGAAGGCTACATTTTGGGCAAAATGCAACGTTCTTCCTTTCCAAAAGATGGTTCAGTTCGCACTACGCAGAAATTGCAGCTTGTACATAGTGATGTCTGTGGTCCTATGCAGACACCCTCTTTTGGAAATTACCTTTACTTCGTGACTTTCATTGATGATTTTTCCAGGCATGCATGGGTATATCCACTCAAAGCAAAGTCCGAAGTGTTCATGTGCTTCAAACACTTTTGTGTTTTGGCTGAAAATCTGTCAGCATGTAACATGGGCACCCTCCATTCTGATCAAGGGGGGGAATATATGTCTTCAGATTTTAATGCATTTCTGGCTGAACGTGGGATAAAACACCAGTGTACAGTGCCGTATACACCTCAAGAGAATGGAGTTGCTGAACGAAAGAATAGGTCAGTCATGGAGATGGCGAGGTGCATGGTCAAAAGTCAGGCTTTACCACATAGTTTCTGGCTTGAGGCTGTCATGTGTGCAGCATATGTACTAAACAGGTATCCCACTAAAGTGTTGCAATCTATCACTCCATATGAGGCTTACCATGACCGCAAGCCATCTGTTGCTCATCTGCGTGTTTTTGGTTATTTGGCATATGCATTAGTGCCTGAACAACATCGCAGAAAATTGGATGATAAGGCAATAAAATGTATTTTTGTTGGGTATAATTCTGAAAGTAAAGGCTATCGTCTGTATCATCTACAAACTAAACGCATTCTGGTTAGCCGTGATGTTGTCTTTGTGGAAGATGCTATTCAGCCATTGCTTTCATGTACTAAGGAGACATCTGTTAGCTCCAAAGACATGTATGATACGTTGATGCCTCTTTTTACAGGTGGACAATCTAGTGCTGGTCCTAATGAGGCAACTTCTCAGCCCTTGCAGGTTTCATATGATGATGCAGATCATTCTATTTCTGATGCAGATTTACATGATGCACTTGTTGATGAGAGAGCTGATATTGAGCAGGCAAAAACTATGCCAAAATGGCTGGTGCAGACTTTGCGTGATAGCAAATTAGATGCACCTTTGTCATATCGTACTCGTTCAGGATCTCATAGTGCCTCCTTTGCATCAGATTGCTATGCTATGGCTGTTATGAAGAGATGGATAGGTATGTGCTTGAAGATGAAGAGGTGTTGCAAAATCCTTGATCTACACCAGCCAAATGAACTCTAGGAGTATATGGTGGGCCCGTTTACCTTGCCAATGGATGTATTAGATACCCTATGTACCTTGGAAGATCACTCTCAAAAAGATAGATAAAAAACAGATAAGTTGGAGTTAGCTCAGAGGTGAAAACTTGCTATTCTTGGTTCATACACTTGTCCAGTGTTTTACATAATTCTCTGAGCACAGCAGCAATTAGCTTAATTCCTCTCGGGGAAGTCTAGATAACTTAAAGAGCTAACTTTCAAGAGTAATCTCATCAAAAATAACAGACCACACATCGAGAATGAGTTTTAACAAGTGATGACATCATCCCGATTTTCACGGGCTGCTATAGTTTGAGACTAGTGAGCAGAAAAATCCACATAACTCAAAATTTAGGAATCCAATGATATGTAAATTTGTACGCTTATACTAGACAGTAAGCTGAATCCAACAAGCTTTAAATCACTGAATTTGGATAAGTACCCACTGAGAAATGACTCTCACAAGATGAGTGAAAAAGTCGGGTACCTGACAGAGAAGTGAAGATGAACAGACCCTGTTGACTTCAAATGAACATAACTGAAGATTGCAACATCCAAATGATATGAAAATTTTTGAGCATATAGTAGACTTATAGAGCTAACTGTACCATGTTAAATCACTGAAAATGATGCACCAAGCTCAGAGAAAACATCTCTGCAAGCTGACTAAGAAAACTGAGAGTAATGGCAGTGAGTAGTACACTTCACAAGAACATGGAAAGACGAACTCAAATAATCATGAAAATGAAAGTATATTGCTTGTACAATACAATGAATTACTGATACATATGTGTGCCTTGTAATCACACCTTGATATGGCATAAAGCTCAACTCTTGGAGGTCTTCACATAGGTCTCTCTAACCATGACTAAAACTGCCATCTATTTATAGTTGAGTTTGTGAGGCTAACTTCCCTCAATCACTCTCCAATCAATCAATGATTGATTTGATTCTCTACCTACCACAAATCACAAATTCGTGGCTCCTCTTTCCATTCTTGATCAAGTGGACTCAACCACTTAAGATTCTTTCACTTTTACATTAAGTAAACTCTTCAAAAGTTACAAGAGGTAGTTCACAAGTGAACTTTACATAGTCTTCTTTTTAAGGCTTCTTCTAAGACTTTGTGAGACTCAAGCCAATACTTAGGCTTGTCATAGACTTGCTCCAACAGCTCCCCCTCAAGCCAAGTATGCTTGAGGTCTTCAATCTTCCAAGATTACCTGCAAACCTATCATAGCCTTGAATTTGCAAAGCTTTGTACCATCCAATGCTTTGGTTAGAATATCTGCACATTGTTGATGAGTGGACACATATGATATTTGAATCTCTTTGCTTAGAACCTTTTCTCGTACATAGTGATAATGAACTTCAATATGTTTAGTCCTTGCATGAAAAATAGGATTAACAGCCAAATGAATAGAACTCATATTGTCACCAAAAATAGTTGGAGTTCCAAACTCCAATCCAAGATCTATGAATAATGTCTTCATCCACATAGCTTCTTGTGTAGCTATGGCAAGACCTCTATATTCAGCTTCAGTAGAAGAGAGAGCAACTGTGGGTTGCTTCTTGGATGACCATGAAATAAGCTTTGAACCTGCAAAGGTAAGATAACCTGAAGTGCTCCTTCTATCTTCCTTGGAGCCAGCCCAATCTGCATCAAAAAATGGCTTCAAACCTAAATCAGATACATAAGGATAATAAAGTCCTTCATTTATGGTTCCTTTGAGATACTTGAGAATCCTTTTGGCAGCATCCATATGTGGTTTCCTTGGTGTGTGCATAAATTGACTTAGCACACTCACACTGTAACATATATCTACTCTTGTCAATGTGGCATAGTTGAGGCTACCCACTAGACTTTGATATGATGTGATGTCCTCTATGAGTTCACCTTCATGTGAGCTCAATTTGTGATTCACCTCCATTGGAGTACCTGCAATCTTAGAATTTTGCCAACATGTCCTTAATGTACTTTCTTTGAGTGAAAAACAAACCATGATCTTTGTAGACAACTTCCAAACCTAGGAAGTAGGTAAGTGAACCCAAATCACTTATCTTGAAATCTTCTCTCATCTGATCTTTGATCTTCTTCATACCATCTGCATCATTTCCTGTCAATATAATATCATCTGCATATACACATAGGTAGATGACCTCGGAATTACTCTTTTTAATAAAGAGTGAAGGATCTGCCTTGCTTGGTTGAAAGCCTTTGTCGTGCAAGAATGAAACAAAAATTCCAAGCCTTGGAGCTTGCTTGAGACCATACAATGCTTTGTTAAGTTTACACACATAATCAGGATAAACTTGGTTCTCAAAACCAGGTGGTTGTGCCATATATACCTCTTCTATTATCCAACCATTCAAGAATGCATTCTTTACATCTAGTTGAAGTATCTTCCAATTCTTGGAAGAGGCAATACTAAGCAAAACCCTAATAGTAGGCATCTTTGCCACAGGAGAGAAGGTCTCCTCATAATCAATTCCCTGAGTTTGTGCAAAGCCTTTTGTCACAAGCCTTGCCTTATACCTGTTAATTGAACCATCAGAATTCTTCTTGAGTTTATAGACCCATCTTGAGCCTATTACCTTCATGGATGAAGTCTCGGGCACCAAATCCCAAGTGTTATTTTCCTCAAGTGCTTCAATCTCTTCCTTCATTGCATGCTTCCATTCTGATTTTGCTTTGGCCTCTTCAAATGATGATGGCTCCTCTTGGTTTATATCCTGTGCTATGTAGATAGAGTGTTTAGTTACTAATGAGGTGTCAAACCCATACCTTTCTGGTTTTTTCTTTTCCCTCATAGATCTTCTTAGGCCATGATGTGATGATTCTGCCTCATGTCCAAGTTCCTACAATTTTGTTTTACCTTTAGACTTCCATGCTTTGATCTTTTCCATCTGAGATTCTTCATCATCCTCTGAGGTGTCTTGTTCTTCAATCTTCGGTTCTTCTCTACCAAGCTTTGGAAAATCTTCTTCAAGATTATATGGTAAATTGACCTTCTTGCATGAATCTTCATACCATGAATTGTTCTCATCAAAAACTACATCTTTGCTTACCAAGAATCCTTTGTTGGTAGGGTTGTATAACCTGTAGCCCTTTTGATTGTTGTCATATCCAATAAATACACACCTTTCTGCCTTTGGATCCATCTTGCCTCTTACCTGTGAAGGAACATGAGCAAAAGCAATACATCCAAAAATTTTACAATGATCTAAGCTTGGTCTTCTTCCATTCCAAGCCTCATATGGAGTCATCCCATCAAGGGATTTTGAAGGCAACCTGTTAATCAAGTAAGTGGCTGTAGATACAGCCTCAGCCCATAAGTAATTAGGTAAATGCTTTTCATTTAACATAGACCTTGCAGCTTCAACAATTGTCCTATTCCTCCTTTCTGCCACTCCATTTTGCTCAGGAGTGTACCTTGTAGTTACCTCTCTTTTGATTCCTCTTTCTTGAAGAAAAGAATCAAACTCATGGGAGAAGTATTCTCCCCCTCCATCTGACCTTAGCCTTTTTAGTGATTTACCTGTTTGATTCTCCACAAGAGCCAAATATCTTTTGAAACATGAAAAAACTTCATCTTTGTGTTTCATAAAGAATAGGATAGTCCATCTGCTGCAATCATCAATAAAGGAAACATAATACCTTGATCCAGATATTGAAGCTTCCTTGCTAGGTCCCCATACATCTGTATGAAACAACTCCAAGAGATCTCCATGCATATAACCTTTCTTCATGAATGGTAACCTGTGAGACTTTCCAAATTGACATGCACTACACTTATAAATCATATGTTGTTTTGACAGATTAGGGAGTCCAAGTACACTTTGGTCCCTGCAAATTTGCTTTAATGACCTTTCACCAATATGTGCTAACCTTTTGTGCCATACTTCCAATTCTGTGAGTGTCTGACTACCATAATTAAAGAGAGCAATGTTTCTAGTGTCCTGTAATTCAAATGTGAACAATCTACCTATCTTTTCACCTTTTGCAATTTTTCTGAATCCTTGACTTGGATCTTCAACAAATGCTCCTGCTTTTGTGAACCTGACTTGCAACCCTTTCTCTACTATCTGCCCAACACTTATCAAATTCTTTGTAATGGTAGGGACATAGAGTACCTTACTGAGTAGGTTGATGTTTCCATCAGGTGCTTTGACATTGCCTATTTTCTCCACAGGATGTTTTGTATCATCTCCTGTTTGTACCTCATGCTTATTCCTTGGATCTTCTAAATCTGATAGGAGTGCCACATTTCGTGCCACATGATTTGAACAACCTGAATCTATGTAGAAAACATGCTCATCAAATTAACCTTGTGGCATAGCCATGTTCATGATCAATAATGAATCCTCTTTGTTTGAGTCTTCTGTGTAGTTATTGTAGTCTCTCCTTCCTTTGTAGCCTCCTTGATAGTTTGAATGATTGTAGTTGTTGTAGTTGCCATGGTAGTTGTTGAACCTTCCTCTTGAGTAGCCATAACTTCCTCTATTGTATCCTCTTCCTCTTTGATTCCTGGAATTCCTAAAGCAATTTTTAGTTGTATGATTAGTTAGTCCACAAATAGAACATGAGTTGGAGTCTTGGGATCTCCCCTTGCCTTGTCTACCTCCTCCTCCTCTACCTCTGCCATGTCTTCCTCTACCTGCATAGTTAGCTTGATATGTACCTGCTTCATCATCCACTTTCTTTGCCTTTCCTTTGTTATCTTTGGACTTGCTTTTATCAGTGTATAAAGCTGAAGATTGATTACCTTTAGAGCTTTCTCCATTTTTTATAAGCTTTGCCTCTTGCGTAAGTAGTTGTCCAATCAGTGTATTGAAATCAGGTACATGTATGTCCATGTACAAATCCATAGCTATGGTGAATGCTTCCCACTTGTCATCTGCCTTCAAGCCATTGATGACCTGCCTTACAATTTGCTCTTCATCTATTACCTCTCCAATGCTTCCCAACTGATCCGCTATGTCCTTGAGCTTTGTGACAAAATCAGTCACATTTTGTTTGGGAGCCTTCTTGAGAGTTGTGAAATCCAGCCATAGTTGATGCTTCCTAGCTTTGGTACTTGAAGAAAAGAAAGCTTCAAGTGCATCCCACACTTCCTCAGATGTCTTACAACTCCTAATGTGAGGCAACAAAAAATCTTAGATAGAGTTGAGGAGATAAGACCTTGCAAGTGCATCCTTGGAGCACCATGTGCTCAATCTTTCTTACTCTTCTTGTGTTGGTTCACTTTTGTTCCTGAAACTTGGCATAACTTCATCTCCAGCCACATAACCATATAAACTTCTACCTTGAAGATAAGCTTCCATTCTTAATGACCAAGCTCAGTAGTTACCTCTGTCCAATTTGTCAATTGATGAAGGAAATCCATCTGCCATGTTGTCCAACCTTGCTCTGATACCACTGTGAAGAGATGGATAGGTATGTGCTTGAAGATGAAGAGGTGTTGCAAAATCCTTGGTCTACACCAGCCAAATGAACTCCTGGAGTATATGGTGGGCCCTTTTAGCTTGCCAATGGATGTATTAGACACCCTATGTACCTTGGAAGATCACTCTCAAAAAGATAGATAAAAAACAAATAAGTTGGAGTTAGCTCAGAGGTGAAAACTTGCTATTCTTGGTTCATACACCTGTCCAGTGTTTTACATGATTCTCTGAGCACATCAGCAATTAGCTTAATTCCTCTTGGGGAAGTCTAGATAACTTAAAGAGCTAACTTTAAAGAGTAATCTCATCAAAAATAACAAACCACACACTGAGAATGAGTTTTAACAAGTGATGATATCATCCCGATTTTCACGGGCTGCTATAGTTTGAGACCAGTGAGCAGAAAATCCACATAACTCAAAATTTAGGAATCCAATGATTATGAAAATTTGTATGCTTATACTAGAACGTAAGCTGAATCCAAAAAGTTTTAAATCACTGAATTTGAATAAGTAACCACTGAGAAATGACTCTCACAAGATGAGTGAAAAAGTCGGGTACCTGACAGAGAAGTGAAGATGAACAGACCCTCTTGACTTCAAATAAGCATAACTGAAGATTGCAACATCCAAATGACATGAAAATTTGTGAGCATATAGTAGACTTATAGAGCAAACTGTACCAAGTTAAATCAGTGAAAATGATGCACCAAGCTCAGAGAAAACATCTCTGCAAGCTGACTAAGAAAACTGAGAGTAATGGCAGTGAGTAGTACACTTCACAAGAACATGGAAAGATGAACTCAAATAATCATGAAAATGAAAGTATATTGCTTGTACAATACAATGACTTACTGATACATATGTGTGCTTTGTAATCACACCTTGATATGGCATAAAGCTCAACTCTTGGAGGTCTTCACATAGGTCTCTCTAACCACGACTAAAACTGCCATCTATTTATAGTTGAGTTTGTGAGGCTAACTTCCCTCAATCACTCTCCAATCAATCAATGATTGATTTGATTCTCTACCTACCACAAATCACGAATTCGTGGCTCCTCTTTCCATTCTTGATCAAGTGGACTCAACCACTTAAGATTCTTTCACTTTTACATTAAGTAAACTCTTCAAAAGTTACAAGAGGTAGTTCACAAGTGAACTTTACATAGTCTTCTTTTTAAGGCTTCTTCTAAGACTTTGTGAGACTCAAGCCAATACTTAGGCTTGTCATAGACTTGCTCCAACAGCTGTGTCTAGTCTCTGTGATGAGAATGAGCCTGTTTCTTTTGATGAAGCACAAAATTCAAAAAATTGGATGGCTGCCATGCAATGTGAATATGATGCTATAATGAAGAATGGTACATGGTCTTTATGTGACTTGCCTCCTGGCAAGAATGTTGAAAGTTTTTCAAGCTCAAGAGTGTGGGAACATGCCCCAAAATTGAACCTTCCACATCATCCACAATTAAAGGAGGCTTATTTCCACAAGTTGGAGGCATCCAATTATGCCCATAATGGAAAGAAGTTGATTAGAGAAGATTTAGCTCACCTCTTGATGTGATTCGATCTCACTTTTGACATGTATATGCTTTTGATTGGTTAAAGAGGTTAGTATGTGGTCTTTAAAACCTCTAATGAGTTGTATTATGACTTATGGTCGTGGAAATACGTGCCCAAGCTGCCCCCTTGCTTAAGCACACCCCCTAATAGCTGTTCTTAGCATATTTTGCAGAAATTTGACTTTTACACACTCTATCTATCTAGATGTTTTTGGCAGACCCCCCGGTCTTGTAATTGTTGTTTCTCCTTCATCTGGAATCCGTTTGCAATTTGTCTTGTTGGAAAGCTTATAAGTTCTATAGGTATAAGTCTCAGGTTCAGTGCCTGCACATGTGCAGAGAAATGTCCAGAACAGTGTCTGTCTAGTTAGCACATACTCTGTGAAGAGATCAAGTTATCTGTTTTGTTGCAGCTGGTTGAGGCATCATCCAATATCCAAATGGAGTGATTTTAATCTCATTTGAAAGCTCTTAAATTCTAATTTATGCTTGAAAAATTTCATTTTCAGTGTCTGCATATACTCAGAGAAACTCAGAAAATAAAGAACCTATGTCTCAAAAATTTCAAGATCCTAGGAGGGTTCATTTGCTTTTGTTGTGCACATAGGAGTGTTTATCCTCCAACAGTGGTATCAGAGCTATAAGTGGATTATCAAAGAGAGAAGAAGGAGCTACTGAAGTGAAGTAAAGACTTCATCAAAGTTTGAAGGAAGGAAGCAAAGAACGGGCACGTCAACAATAAGGGGAAGCAAATACATCATCAAATCAAAGACGAAGCTTCATCAAGAGGAGTAGCTCTATTTTTTGAGGTAAAAGACATCCTTTTCAACTTCATTGCATCAAGGGGGAGGTTCAAAAGAGTTAGGAGGCACCATGGCTGATCTCAATGCTCAGATTGAGAAGCTTGAAAAAGGAAACTACCAACCGTGGCGATTTAGAATAAGCAATTTTTTGATGGGGAAAGGTTTGTGGGGACTTGTGAGTGGTGGAGAGCCAAAACCCTACATAGATGAGGTAAATCCAACCAATGACCAGAGAAGAGCAGTAAGAGAGTGGGATGAAAGGGACAAAAGGGTCATTTTCATTTTATCTCAGCATATTAGCAACTCTATGGTAGGGCATATTCAAGATTTGGATACATCGGAGAAGGTGTGGGAGGGCTTGGAGAGATTGTATTCAACCTCCACAAAAGCTAGAAAAATTCAACTCAAGAATGAGCTAAATAATCTTAGGAAAAGCCCCTCTCAAGGTGCTAATGATTACATATTAAAGGTTAAAGAGCTTGCAGATGCACTAGGGTCAATCGGTTGTGCCCTAGATGATGACGATCTTACACCCTAAATGGACTTAGGGATGATGAAAAATGGAGGGCTTTCACAACTTCAGTGTATGTAAGGGACTCTCTTCCTGATTTTGGTCAACTAATCACTCTCATGGTGACAGAGGAGATGAACCTTGGTGGGCATAATGCCAAGGATAGCCAAGGGCAATTGTTGTATGCAGGTAGAGGAAGAGGAAGACACAACCGAGGTGCTACAAGAGGAAGAGGAAGATATCAAAGCAACCAAGGAGGTCAAGGACAACAAGAAAATGCAGGTCAAAGAGGTGGAAGAGCCACAAATAGAGGAAGAGGTGGAAGACTTGGTGGAAGAGGACAAACCACTTCAAATGGATGCTTTGTATGCGGTAAGCCTGGTCATTTTGCAAATGAATGCTATCATAGAGCTCAAAGCACTTGATGAGAACCATACTTGGAGCTTGGTACCAGCTCAAGAAGGCATGAAGGTGATAGGTAATAAGTGGGTTTACAAAATCAAAAGAAATTCAGATGGTTCCATTGCTAGGTACAAAGCAAGGTTGGTGGTGAAAGGCGTCTCCCAAAGCTACGGGATAGATTATGATGAAACTTTCAGCCCCATAGCCAAGATGCCAACAATTAGGACTTTTATTGCAGTGGCCACATCAAGGAAATGGAGCTTATATCAGTTGGATGTGAAGAATGCCTTCCTCAATGGAGAGCTTGAAGAAGTAGTCTACATGAGCCAACCTCAAGGATTTGCTAGTATGAGGTACCCAAATCATGTTTGCAAGCTAAGGAAAGCACTATATGGACTAAAGCAAGCCCCAAGAGCCTGGAATAAGAGGTTAGTGGATTATTTATCAAGTTGTGGATACCAAGCATTAGGAAAAAAGGTGAACCCTGGATGGGCCTTTTAGCTCAAGGAGTGATTAGTGATGGACCAATCAGAAGAGGGTGGTGGCCACAGTCTAGGCTCTCAATCCACTAGGCTAGCTATAGGCTTCCCTTGGTTTGGGCTAGTCAAAACCACACAAACATGCTAAAATTCGTGGTTTTGTTCCTCAGGTAGTTTTTGAAAGAAATGGTATTCAAACTCAACCCTTGGATGCCTTCAAAATTCAATGGCTAAGATTATTTCTTAAGAAATGTGCCACTTTAAATTATAGCCCTTAGATTTGGCTTACATCTAATGGATGTGCTTGCTCCCAAGAGAAAAAAAGGCGCATTCGATTGGAGCCATTGGATCATGAAAAAAATAAATGGATGAGATCTTGATCCTTACATGGATCACTTCCTAATTAATCCACACCATCAATCCTCAAATACATCCAACGGAGTGAAAACTACGCGAATCTCGAACGCCTTTCTCTCTCCTACCACGAATTTCCGTGCTTTTGTCTTGTAGTGACAGTGTGTGCAGCTATTTTGTCTTTTAGTGACAGTAGATTAGAATTCAATCTCCACCATCCACCATCCATATCATCCGACGGCTGAGATTCGGCGCAAATCGCGTTTTTTTCTTCTCTCTCTTCGCGTGGCGAGCTTGTTTTGTCTTTTATTGCCAGAGACTGTAGAGTTATTTTGTCTTCTAGTGCCCATTTTATTCCATTTAATCATGGCCATACAATCAAAAAATCCAATGGCTCAAAATGCACACGAATTCTCCCTTTCAAAATTGATGGTTCAAGAAATAATATTTTACTCCCAATACCACTAGTGGTTTGATGTGCATTATTTTACTCATATTTGAAGCTCCTTAATCCCTAAAAATTAGGGATCCTTACAAGGCCCATGCAAGGCTCACCTTTTTTCCTAATGGAAAGTGTTGCAGATCCATCACTTTACATGAAGAAGCAAGGAGACAAGACGGTATACATATGCATCTATGTGGACGATTTGATCATCACAGGAAGTGATATTGCAGGTATTAACGATATCAAATCAAAGCTAGGGAAGGAGTTCAAGATATCTGATTTTGGAACACTAAAGTACTTCTTGGGAATAGAGGTAATCTATGCACACAATGGCATCTTCTTGATTCAAAGAAAATACTTGTTGGATGTGCTATACAGGTTTGGTATGAGTGGTTGAAATCATGGTTGGAATGTACATCAGTTGAACATTAAAACAACATTTTTGAATGGTGACTTACATGAAGAAGTGTATGTTTTTCAGCCCCATGGGTTTGTGCAGAAAGGGCATGAAAACCAGGTGTGCAGGTTAAAGAAGGCATTATATGGTTTAAAGCAAGCACCACGTGCTTGGTATGAGAAGATACATGCCTATCTGGTTGCACATGGTTTTGTGAACAGTCCAACTGAAAGCACCTTATATGTTAAGCATGCTAATGATGTGCTTCTGATCATTGTTGTCTATGTTGATGACATGCTGCTCACTGGTCCTATTGAGAAGCATATGGCTGATTTCAAGGCTGATTTGCATGCCTCATTTCAGATGTCTGATTTGGGGTATTTGCATCACTATTTAGGCATTCAGTTTATGCAAGTTGATGGTGGAATGGCTTTGTGTCAAACGAAATATATTGACACATTATTGCAGCGTTTTGGCCTTGAAGACTGTAAGCCTATTGCCACTCCTATGGAGACAAGTTTACGATTGAGTCTTCATGATGTTGGAGATGCATTTGATGATGTTTTCTATCAGCAAGCTGTTGGATGCTTGATTTACTTATGCATTACTTGGCCAGATATTCAGTTTGTTGTCTCATAGATGAGCAGGTTTATGCATTGCCCAGGAGTCACGCATTGGAAGGCGGTTAAGCGCATCTTTCGCTACTTGAGTGGTACTCGGCTACTTGGGTTGTTTTATCCCAAGGGGGGGATCACTACCGCCATATTTGCATGCTTTTTCTGACTCAGATTGGGCTGGTTGCTATGACAGTCGTGTGTCCACCAGTGGTTTTTGCTTCATGCTTGGTAGCTCATGTATATCTTGGTTGAGCAAGAAGCAGTCTACTGTGGCCACTTCCAGTTGTGAGGCTGAGTATAGGGAAGCTTTCACAGCAACTGTTGAGCGTGTGTGGCTCAGACAGAGCGCATTGGCAGTTGCGAGGAACCCTGTGTTCCATGTTCGCACTAAGCACATTGAGGTGCATTATCACTATGTCAGGGAGAGGTTCTCTGCTGGGGAGATCAGCTTGGCATATGTGCCCATGCAGGAGAACATTGCAGACCTTTTCACGAAGGCTCTGCCTAGGGAGAAGTTTGAAGCTTTCCGCAAAGCTTTGGGCTTACTTCCTTTTGTGGAGTGATTTCCACATAGCTTGGCACTTCCTTATACATGAATGCCAACTCCTTGTTCACCGCATCACTCGCAGGGGGGATTTGTTGATATATTTAGGTAGTGATGTGTGTGAACACACTAGGACCGTCCGGGGACTTTTCTCCCTCTTTATGAGGTTTTTTTCCCTCCGCTTGTATATACGCCTATTGCCCTAATGGGCTACTTATCTTTGTACATTCTCTAGTAATACATTCAGTATTGTGTGTTTGTGCTCCAAGCTTCTTCTTCTTCCTTGTGCTGTTCGCGTGCTTCCGCAGACGTCTATCTCCAACATGCATATGTGTGTGTATGCATTATGTATGTGTATGTATGCATGTGCATTATGTATGCATATGCATTATGTATGTGTATGTATGCATGTGCATTATGTATGCATATGCATTATGTATGTGTATGTATGCATGTGCATTGTGTATGCATATGTGTGTGTATGCATGTAAGTATGTATGTATGTATGCATATGTGTGTGTGTGTGTATGTGTGTGTATTTGTGTGTGTATGTGTATGTGTGTGCATGTATGTATGCATATGTGTGTGTGTGTATGTGTGTGTGTATGTGTATGTGTGTGCATGTATGTATGCATATGTGTGTGTATATGTGTGTATGCTTTATGTATGCATATGTGTGTATATGCATTATGTATGTGTATGTATGCATGTGCATTATGTATGCATATGCATTATGCATGTGTATATATGTATGCATATGCATTATGTATCTGTATGTATGCATGTGCATTGTGTATGCATATGTGTGTGTATGCATGTAATTATGTATGTATGTATGTATGCATATGCATATGCATATGTATGCATGTATGTGTATGTGTGTGCATGTCTCTCTATGTGTGTGTGTATGCATATATGTGTGTGTATGTGTGTGTGTATGCGTGTGTGTATGTGTGTGTGTATGTGTGTGTATGCATGTGTATATGTGTGTATGTGTGTATGTGTGTGTATGTGTATGTGTATATGCGTATGCATGTGTATGCATTATGTATGTGTATGTTTGCATGTGCATTTTGTATGCATATGTATGTGTATATATATATGTGTGTGCGCATGTATATGTGTGAGTGTATGTATGTATATGTGTGTGTGTGTATGTGTGTGTATGTGTGTGTGTATATGTGTATGTGTGTGTGTGTGTGTCTATGTGTGTGTATGCATATGTATGTGTGTGTAAGTGTGTGTGCGCATACCTGGTCTCTCTCTCTCTCTCTCTCTCTCTCTCTCTCTCTCTCTCGTTCTCTTGCTTTCGTTCAGATCTCGGCACAAATGTGCCGGAAGAAATCGAAATTTTTTTTGAACATTATAGAGCGTCGCTTACGCGACACTCTTGAAAGGACGACGCATATGCGACGCTCTCCAGCTTGCCCACGTCGTCCATACCGTCGCTAGCAAGCGACTCTATTTGCGGCGCAAAGATTAGCGTCGCATAAGCGACACAAGCTTTAGTCTGCGATGTACCCCGCCTAAAAATCAAAATTTTGAAAACAGGACCGTCGCTTACGCGACGTTAGTGTTGCATAAGCGACGGTCCCCGTTTTTTTCCCGGTTTCGCGGCGTCGCTATGCCCCCCTATTTCTTGTAGTGCTTGTGGAAGTGTCTTACCTCCATTTGTCACCCTATGGCTGGTTGGAATTTGCATAACTACTCTTTCTTTTCATGGACGAATGAAATTGCTTGCTAAGGCACGGAGCATTTGCTTAACATGGGCGGTATAGGGATGTCCAATGTTGCCACGTTGATTGTCCGTGGATAGAAGTATGAAGTCTATATTCTAGAAGCTCTATAGTACGATGATGAAGTCGATGCGCACTGAAGCTCTGTAGCGGGGCGAGGAGACAGCTAGGTGGAGGCAAATGCACAGTCACTATTGGAATAGGCATTTGAACAAAGAACATGTACTACTCTACGATCGATGTGATGGGACATCTTTGCTCCTCCACGGACCACGGGGGATCTGTGTGTGTGTGTTCTTTTTTCCCTCGAGCAAGTTGAAAGAACGATTCTACGAGACAAAGTCGCAACCGCGGATAAATCAGGAAAAAAAATAAAAAACGCTTGACCATTGAGGCAAAGTGGTCCAGCTGATAACCAATCAGAGGTGAGCCTCAAAATATCTAGATTCTGCCTCACTGGTCCAGCTGATGGAAAGCAAAGCTCCAAAATATCTAGAATCTGCTTCCCTGGTCCAGCTGACAAAAAGCAGAGATGAGCTTCAAACGTCTAGAGTCAAGACCATTGGAGAGAGAGAGATGAAAAGTGCTATGAAAACAAATAAGCGGCACGACTCACGAGCAAACCAGCGGCTGTGCTCTCTGAGAGTCTCTGTTTCTCTCTTTCCCCTCTGCCGAGAGACAGAGAATGAGAGAAACAAAAACACTCTTACCCCTCTGCCTAGAGAGTCGAGACGGAGAATGAGAGAAACAGAGACTAGTCAAAAAGAGGCCGTGTTTAGAGTGGTGGCCCAAGAGACGAGATGGTCAGTGGTCGCTGGTCACCGTCGTCGCTTAACTGTAAGGCTGCCTGGATTCACACAAAGTCTGTGGAACTTTCACCATTTTTTGCTATATTTTGAGCGGAACAGGAGAAAAATTGTGTTGCCGTCTTATTGATGATCAGACAGAAGCGTGCAACTCCACAAAATTTGTTTTGAACTATCGCCCCATGTGAAGAGCAGAGATTACAAATATGTAGGGCTTATGTGAGTTATGCGTTTTCTGCATGCATCCTTCTCTATGCTCACATTAGCACACATTGTGTCAACTCTTTAAGAATGTACCTCTTTCACAGTTAACATTGTGGGGGAAACATCCTCACATTTTAAATTGTGACGGTAAAAAGCCTCACGTTACAGGACGTGTTTGAGGATTATACTTGCTCATTTATTCTCTCATTCTACCATCTCATTTCGCTTATATTTACATTTTCATTGCTTTCCTTTCCGCTTACTCTTTCTCTCGTACTTAGGATTGTGTGTAAGTGTTTTGCATGTTAAAAAAAGTGCATGTGTGAATATTGCTTTCTTTTCCGCTTACTCGTTCTCTCGTACGTAGATTTTGTGTAAGTGCTTTGCATGTAAATAATTATGTATTGAAGGAAGTGCATGTCTGAATGTATGAATGCATAAGTTGATGACATGGAAAATGAACCTTTGTAATACCAATTGTCAATGCAATAACAAATATGTGTGTATCACTCCATTGCACACCGAGTCATTATCCACATATGATTCTCTATGTCACCCTCTTCTTTGCGTGTATCTCTCCCCATAGCAGAGTATGTAGTTGAATATGCTGCACAATCCACGGAGAGGTATCAAAGCAAAAGTGAAGATCTTGACGATGCTCCATCAAGTAGCCATAGAAATGAAGAAAGGTAGTGTCATGTTGGAGACAACACATGACCACGAGAGCAATGGTTGAATGATCTACATAGAACAAGTTGTCTGACAATGCTGTAATGCATCTCTTCAATATATATTAAGTATCGAAACAAGAATGTATGGAATTATGCAGAGTTTATTTCTACTTCCTTGAGATGGTATTATACAACTGAGGTCTAGGAACTGATCCTACCGACAATAGAAGCCCTTTAGACTCTAGTAACAACACTAGGAAACTTGCTTGGTCATGAGTACTATATACACCTACGACTCAACTACGAGGGCATGCCGAGTGAGACTAGCCTTCAAGCAAGAAAGACACGACTACAAGTAAAAAAAAGCACTAAGGTTATTAAAGATGAATGGGCATCCAACAAACAATTGGAGTGAAGTAATAACGTTATTGGAAATTTGACATGAAATTGTGATGGTTCTATCTCAGGTACACATTTGGTTTTTGTTTTCCTTCTGATTACATGTGGCATGAGATGTCATGTATACACTTGCAGGTCCTTGAATGGACATTACTCACATGTTGTGAGACATATGTATGGATTTGTGGGTCCTTGATTTGGAAAAATCATGTGCCTTGTGAGGCTATATTTACCCTACTTAAAAACTTGAATTCAACAAAAAATCAAGAATGTGACAAGGTTTTTATTTGGGCTATACTGGTTTTTGAGATACCTTGGTGATATATGTGGAAGAATTAAGTGAAGATAGTCCAAAGGCCTCATGTATCGATGAGGATATGTATATATAAAATTATGGCCTCCTCTCGTAGAGATTTTGCATATGTTACATGGTGATATTGATGCTTTCAGAGTTTAGGTTTTGAAGTAGATTCTTATGGTTTTTTTAGCACACATACACATTGGACAAAGGAAACTTTGCTACATTTTTTTCACAGATATCATAAGTGAGCATCGTAGTACATAGGATGCAAGGAGTGCATAGAAGAAGAGAAAAACATTGAGATTACTTGCAAACATTGAGTATATTGGTGCATATATCAAGAAATATACTCAAAATGCTACCACAATTTTCCTAGGTCTCCCTATAATTTTTTTGTAGCATAGAAAAGTGCTTAAGTTGCAAGAATGGGTGATAACATTGCACAATTAGTTGGGGATAAGCTTAACAAAGACAATTACCACATGAGATCTTATAGGATGGAGAATTTGCTAAGAAGAAGGACTTCGGGGACTAGTAAATGGAGAAGATGAGTGTGTTGAATTGTTGGATAACCCCAATGTAGATGAGAAAAAATAATATAAGATGTGGATATAGAAGTCTAGAAAATTATTGCATTGGATTTCTATATGTATTTTTGAGAGGCTTATTCCACACATCATAAAGGCTAGTACAAAAGAATCTTGGGATATTATTCATAAAATCTATGGTACATTGAGATAGGCTAAAAAGATTCACTTGGAGTAGAAACGTAATCAGTGATAGGCTAGAAAGATTCATAAAATCTATGGTACATTGAGATAGGCTAGAAAGATTCACTTGGAGTAGAAACGTAATCAGTGATAAATCTATCACTGATTACGTGGTAGAAATTGGAAAGATTACAAATGACCTAATCTGCATAAATTGCAAGGTTGAAGATGATAATATGATATTAGTGCTAAATGGTCTATGACCACACTATAAGAGCTTAGACACTTCCATTTCAGTAAGAGGCACTATGCCTAATTTCGATGAGCTAGTGGTCCTTTGTATGACAAAAGAAATGAAGTTTGTTTTGAATGCATCAGAAAGTGGAAACACAAGAGATCATGTATTCTCTCAACATAGAGGAAGAGGTTCTAGCCATGGTCATTCAAGCTCTAGAAATTTAAACACTATGAATTTGCCAAGAGGTAGAGATAGATCAGATTCAAGAGCTAGAGGAAGATTCCAAGCACCTAGAAATTGTTATCATCGTGAAAAATATTTCCAGTTCGAGAAGGATTGCTATCATAAGAAGAATAGCCAAAGAGGAAGAAATAAAGGCCGTTATGCATCACATGGAAACTTCTATGCTAAAAGTTCATATAGAGATCATGGCACATATAATATGGTTGCAATGGAGCATGTATTAAATAACATGTCTAAACCTCAAAATGATATGGATTGGTACATAGATTCTAGTTGCACAAATGATATTATAAGCATAGGAGTTTGGTTTCAGTATAAAGAGCCTTTCAAGACTAAAGAGTATGTGGAAACTTGTGATGATACTTTACATCTGTCTAACAATGTTGGAAATACATGGTTAAAATGCTTATGATTACATTTAGGGAGAGAATATATCTCAAAGGGATTTGATTAATATCTTAGTGATCATGGAATCAAAAGGCAATTGTCCTGTAGATATTGATACATTTAGGTAGTGATGTGTGTGAACACTTTAGGACCAGTGGGGCACTCTTTTCCCTCTTTAGGAGGTTTTTTTCCCCCAGCTTGCATATACGTCTATTGCCCTAACGGGTTACTTATCTTTGTACATTGTAGTGGTAATACATTCAGCATTATGTGTTGTGCTCCAAGCTTATTCTTCTTCCTTATGCTGTTCGCATGCTTTTACAAATGTCTAACTCCAACAATTGGTATCACAACGGGTCGCCGCTTCATTTAGGGTGATGTCTACACCTCTCGCATTGCGATCTCAAAACCGCACAAAATTTGGTAAGCATTCTCAAGGTGTTCTAGAGATCAAAACATCTTTTCTCTGTGGTACAGAAATTGTGATGTGGGCTCGTTTTGGCCTCTGAACGCATTATTGTAGTGCTTGTGTAGGCTATTTTGTATTTTTGTGCCAAAGATATATGCAAGTTTCGGTTCGCCAATATAAGCATCTCAAAGTCTACTACAAGTTTAGAAGAATTCATCTGGGCAGTTCTGTTCAAAGTTTTGAGATACAATTAATTTTTTGCGTCAAGGTAGTCACCGGCCATGGCTGAAAGTAGTGATGTATTCCGTATGTTGGTTGTTGAGGATAAGTTTGATGGTACCAACTACCCATTATGGGCTTATATGATGCATCATGTATTGGTCACAAAATGACTATGGAATATTGTGCAGGGTATTGAAAGACATCCTGTTACACCTACGAATATAGGTACTACACATACAGGTGTGAGAGCTCATGGAGATGGTGTCGAAGATGATCATATTCTGCAGATTTGTATTTGTGTTGTTGTTTGTGTTGCACCTACTACAGAGCTAATTTGTTGGGATGGTAGAGATGCTCAAGCACATGCATTGATAGCTTTGTCTGTCAAACATGCCATTATTCCTCACATTCGCTCTTGCAAAACGACTAAGGATGTTTGGGATACACTTACCACATTGTACTAGGCTAGGAATGAGGCTCGTGTTGCTTACCTTCGAAAACAATTGTAGAGTGAGCACATGAATGAAGGTGATTCTTTGGACAATTTTCTCACAAAGATCAAGGATTTGAAAGAATAGTTGATTTCTACTGATGAAGATATACTAGGTAGCTCACTTGTGCAGACCGTTTTGAATGGTCTTCCTAACTCATATCAGAGTTTTGCTTCTACTCTTCCTTTGATGATGAAAGGCAATCCAAATGCCTTGTCATTTGAGGAGTTAGTCTATGTTTTATTGCAAGAAGACCAGTCTAGGTAGAACAGGTCTATTATGCGTGTTGTAGATCAAGCTTTTGTGGCTACTGAGAAGGGCAACGGTAAATGGAGCTCTTTTACTAGTAAGCAAAAATTTGCAAATGCTCCACATTCAAAGAAGGAAGAGAAAGATGAGAAGAAATCAGAAAAGCAGAAATTGCTTTGCAAATACTGTAAAACAAATGATTATATCATCAAGAGCTTTCCAAAACGCACTGCTAAAGAGGCAAAGAAGAAAGGGGGCGGAATGGTTGTTGGAGAGGCCTCTACATCGAAAACAAATTCTGCTAATCTTTTGCAGGAAGAAGAATGGGCGATTACTACTGTTTATAGTTTTGACCCATTCTCTCATGAGTAGTGCATGTCTGCAGTAGACTCACATGTTTGGTACTTTGATAGTGGGGCGACCAAACATATTACCTCGCAGCACAATTTCTTTTCTTCACTTGAGCCTGCCCCTACAGGGAATATTGTTACATGCACCAACAACTCCTCCTATCCTGTTATGGGAGTTGGCAAGATCATTTTGACTACTGCTAATGGTAGTTTTTTCACTTTTTCAGATGCTTCATTTGTGCCAGGGATCAAGAAAAATCTGTTATTAGTTTCTGCATTAGCCAAGATTGGCTTGGTTGTAAAATTTATTGATGACAAATGTACAATTCATGATTTGTCAAATGGTGACGTCATTATTGCTTCTGGCATTTTATGTCGTGGTTTATATAAGCTCATAAACTATGAAAATTCTGTAAATGATTTGGTGTGTGTAGTACATGATTCTCAGGCTATGTGAGATGCAAAGCTTTGGCATGCACGCTTTGGTCATTTGAATTTTGCTAGTTTGCTATGCCTACAGAAATTGAAAATGGTATCCTCTTTGGCAAACTTGAGGCACCCGGTAAACATGTATGTGAAGGCTATATTTTGGGCAAAATGCAACATTCGTCATTTCCAAAAGATGGTTTAGTTTGGACTACTCAAAAGTTGCAGCTTGTACATAGTGATGTCTGTGGTCCTATGTTGACACCTTCTTTTGGGAACTAACTTTACTTTGTGACTTTCATTAGTGATTTTTCGAGGCATGCATGGGTATATCCATTGAAGGCAAAGCCCAAAGTGGTTATGTGCTTCAAATAGTTTATGGTTTTGGAAAATCTGTCAGCTTGTAAAATGGGCACCTTCCATTCTGATTGAGGGGGGAATATATGTCTTCTGACTTTAATGCATTTCTGGCTGAACATGGGATAAAACATCATGTACAATGCTGAATACACCTCAATAGAATGGAGTTTCTGAATGAAAGGACACATCATTCATGGAGATGGTGAGGTGTATGGTCCAGAGTCTGGCTTTACCACATAGCTTCGGGCTTGAGCTTGTTATGTGTGCAGCATATGTACTGAACATGTGTTCTACTAAAGCGCTGCAGTCTATCACTCCATATGAGGCTTGGCATGGTCGCAAGTTATCTGTTTCTCATCTCGTATTTTTGGTTGTTTGGCATATGCATTAGTGCCTAAACAACATTGCAAAAAATTGGATGATAAAGTAGTAAAATATATTTTTGTTGGGTAGAGTTTTGAAAGTAAAGGCTATCGTCTGTATAATCCATAGGCTAAATGCAGGTTTATGCATTGCCCATGTGTCAAGCATTGACAGGTAGTTAAGCGCATCTTTCACTACTTAAGTGGTACCCGCCTACTTGGATTGATTTATCCTAAGGGGGGATCACTACCACCAAATTTGCATGGTTTTTCTAATAGTGATTGGGCTGGTTGCTATGACACTCATGTGTCCAATAGTGGCTTTTGCTTCATGCTTGGTAGCTTATGTATATCTTCATTGAGCAAGAAGCTGCCTACTGTGGCCACTTCCAGTTGTGAGGCTGAGTATAGGGTAGTTTTCATAGCGAATGTTGAGTGTGTGTGGCTCAAACGCCTTATGGCTAATTTGGGTGTTGATTAGTCTTCTACCACCACCATCTTCACTGACACTCAGAGCGCATTGGCAGTTGCGAGGAATAGTGTGTTCCATGCTCACACTAAGCACATTGAGGTGCATTATCATTATGTTAGGGAGAGGTTCTCTTCTGGGGAGATTAGCTTGGCATATGTACCCATGCAGGAGAGCATTGTAGACGTTTTTACGAAGGCTCTATCGAGGGAGAAATTTGAAGCTTTTCGCAAAGCTTTGGGCTTACTTGCTTTTGTGGATCGATTCCACATAGCTTGGCACTTCCTTATACATGATGCTAGCTCCTTGTTCACCGCATCACTCCCAGGGGGGATTTGTTGATACATTTAGGTAGTGATGTGTGTGAACACTCTAGGACCATCAGGGCACTTTTTTCCGGTCTTTTTCCCCGGGCTTGTATATACGCCTTCTGCCCTAACGATCTACTTATCTTTGTACATTCTACTGGTAATACATTCAGCATTGTGTGTTGTGATCCAAGCTTCTTCTTCTTCCTTATGGTGCTCGCGTGCTTCTGCAGACATCGAACTCCAACAGTAGATACACACCACAACAAAATGGTGTGGTAGAATACAAGAATTCCGTTATTGAAAAAGTTTCTAGATCAATGAATGAAAAGAGCATGCCATATATATTATGGGTAGAAGCTTTTCATACGGTCGTACATGTCATAAATAGAGCTCCAACAAGAATGGTAATTCATGATTTGAATCCTTACGAGAGAGTATGGAAGCATAAGCCAAATGTGAGCTATGTATGAGTTTTTGTGAGTATTTATTATGCGCACATGGCTAGTCAATTGAGACACAAATTTGAGCCTAAATAAAAAAAAAAATCCATATTTTTTGGATACTTTGAAGAGAAGAAAGGATATAGATGCTATAATTATGTAAAAAAAGAATGTATACTGAGTAGAGATGTTATATTTGATGAGAATGCCTCATGCTATGCACCCAAAGACATGGCTGTGATAGAGAATGATATGGATGATTCTATACATAATGTTGATCAATGAAGAAAGTCAAGATTTGGTTCATATGAGATTCCTACACATGAAACATCATGGAGTGAAAATGTGAAAGACTATGGAAGATGAAACGAGAAAGCAAAAGAGAAAATGAGAGAGTACATGTTTGATTCAGATATTGATGATGAGATAGTTACACCTGGGATGTTCAAAAACAAGAAGGGAAAATATGTTCCTCCCCATGCAAGATGAGGGACATGTTCAAGATCAGATGAAGAAACTCGTATGAGATGATCTATGAGAGTAAGGAATTCTATGGATAGACTGAATCTATACAATAGGTCTATGAAGCTTCATTATGCATACATGGTAGAGAGAATCAAGCATCATGAACTAGAGAACTTTCATGATGCATCACAAAATGAAGATTGGTGCAAAGCATTGGACGATGAGATGAGTGCATTGAAGAAAAATGGTACATGGGAATTAGTGAGATTGCCACAAAATAAGAAAGCTATTTGGTACAAATGGGTGCACAAAATGAAGTGCAAAAGGCATTGTTTAGTGGAGAGATACAAAGCATGTCTAGTTGCAGAAGGATATGCACGTACCTGGATTGGATTATGACGAAACATTTAGTCTAGTGGTGAAAATGATTATAGTGAGAAGCATGATTGCATGGGCTGCTATGAACAAGTGGAAATTCTATCAAATGGATGTCAAAAATGCATTCTTGAATGAAAAATTGATTGAGGAAGTCTATATGTAGAAACCAAAAGGTTATGTGGATTCAAAGTATTTTGACTATATATGCAAGTTGAAAAAAGTTTTTATTATGGATAGAAACAAGCACCAAGAGCATGGAGTGAATGATTCACTAAGAAGTTATTGGATTTGAAATTTATGCTACCAAAGGCTGATTATTCACTATTTGTATGGAATGATGGAAGAGAAATGATTTTATTAGTGATTTATGTCGATGATTTGATCATTACTGGCAATGATGAAAAGAGGATTGATGATTTGCATAAGCAATTGAAATCTGAATTTTTGATGTTGGATTTGGGAGAGCCAAAATGTTTTCTATGAATTGAAGTAATTTCAATGCAAGAGGGAATTTGGATGATACAAAGCAACTATATGCTGAAAATGCTTGAGAGATTTGGTATGAGTGCATGCAAACTTGTTGATATGCCACTTGATGCGAATGCTAAGCTTATGGATGATGGGAAATACTTGCATGATGTAAATGTGTATATGAAGATGGTTGGAATTGTGGTTTAATTAAGAAAGACGAGACCAGATTTGAGTTTTGCAATTCGATTGGTGAGTCTATTTATGCATAAACCATGCAAAGTGCACTTGGATGCAATGAGACATATATTGAGATATGTGAAAGGAACTTGCAATTTTGACTTGTTTTATGAGACAAAAGTTCAGCCATGTACATAGATGCAGGTTGGACACAAAATGTCATGGATGGAACATCAACTAGTGGATTTTCATTGAAGTAGCAAGAAGCAACCAATTATCAATTTGTCAAGTATTGAAGCTGAATATATAGGCATTACTCAAGCTGTTTGTGAAGCAAAATGGATTAAGTACCTGCTTGAAGACATGAGAGTTTACATTGATTGGAAGGTGATTATCTATTGTGACAGTCTGAGTAGCATTATGCTTTTAATGGATCTAGCTCATCATTCGAGATCAAAGCACATCGAAGTCCACTATCTCGTTGTTCATGAGAAGGTCATTCAAGGAGAAGTGGAGTTGATTCACATCAACATTGGAGAACAAGTGGTAGATATCTTCATGAAAGCTCTTCCCAAAGAAAAATTCATCTACCTTAGAGAAAAAACTTTAGAAGTTAGGAATCTTTAGTTTTTATTTAGATTTCATTTCATGTTGATTTCTTATTGTATGGTCATATATATGCATTTCATTTGTTTTAAAGCTCATTTTTTGAGGGGGACATTTGATGATGTGGCAAATGAACCTTTGTAAAACCAATTGTGAATGAAATAAAAAATACACCAGTACCACTCCATCGCACCTATGATTATTATCTAGATTTACTCTCTCTATGTTATCATCTTCTCTATGTGTATCTTCGCCATTACAAACTATGTAGATGAATATGGTGTGCAATCCACATAAGTATGTATGCATAGGTATGTGTATATGACTCTTTATGTTAATACATGTGTATGAGAGTCTCTTTGTGCTTATGCATGTGTATGCAAATATGAGTGCTTGTGCTTAGTGTCTATGTGAATGATGGTATGTGTATGTGAATCATTATGTGTAAGTGTACGTAAATAAAAATGTTTAAATGAATGTGTGGATAATGATTCTAAATTTCTCTGTCTCAACACAAGTGGTGAGTGCATGTGGATGGGTGACCCCAACAAAAGTGGTGTCCCCAAAATTAAATGGGCTACTTGTATTAGCCAAAAGGATCGTGGGGGTTGGGACACTCTAGACATTCAAGGCATGGCCAATAGGTTGGTGGCTAAATGGATTATGAATGCTTGGTGTAACACTGAGGCCCCTTGGGCCAAGCTTATCTTCAAGAACAATAGTGTGCTTATGCTTGTGGGTCACTCAAGTTGGAAGGACTTGGGCCTTCTCACCCTTCTGTTCTCCCTGCTTCCAGTGTCTCCTAAAGGCTCGAGTTTGGTTTGCTCTTGTGGAAGAGTTGGAACAAGGTCAAAAAGTTTGTCAGAATCAGTGAAGATTGGAAATGGGTGGCAAGTATCAGACAGAATGATCTATCAAAGGCATTAGAGGTGTGGTGACTCTCATACACATGTATTAACATAAAAGGCTCTAGAACAAGGGTTTCGGTATTGGAAACACCTCTAGAGCCAAGAAAGAGACCAATGGATTAGATTTGATGACATTGATGCAGAAACTAGAGTGAACGAAGAATGGATGCTACTGCAGAGTAGATGCACCTCTTGGGAACACTCAAAAACCCACCTCCCCACCATGAAGGTCTCAAACGGCATAATGGTAATAGCCTGAACAAAATTCCTAGAATCAAGGAGAATTAGGACTATCATACCATGCTGAATAAGAAGTGGTGTCCTACTTGGACTAGCTTGTGGTGGGGTCTGAAGTTCATGTCTCTATGGCACCCCCTGATTGAGAAAAAAAATTCGGTGCTTATGTGGCAAATCCTCCACCTGGGAATCTAGAACAATATAAAGGCAAGCAAAATTTATGGGGTTCCATTGTATTCTACACATTTCTTTGGTTGGCTCATCAATTTTGCCTGCCCACCTATATATATATATATATATATATATATATATATATATATATATATATATATATATATATATATATATATATATATATATATATATATATATATATACCCTATATTAGTATTTATCTCATATATAATTGAAAGAACTTGGAGAAGGTTGTAGGACCTTGAGCTTATGGATACTCAAATAGATCTTACAGGCATGTGATAAGTGCAAAGAAATGCACTATGTACTTTTGAGCATCAAGGAGAAAGAGTCGATACAAAATAGATAGGTTTGCGGTCGATTAGCTCAAAAAACTTACTATCTCTGGAAGAGACAATGAACTTCAAATGCCCATAGTGACCAGTGTGATTACAATTAGAAATCATCCTTTTATGGGAGTGATACACATAGGGTTTAGTTTATAGAATGCAGAAAAGTATAAGGAATAAGAAAAATATACTATAGGAATGAATCAAACACTCAACGGTGGTACTTCCTATTTTTCAGGAATACGTAGAGATTGACCTCGAGGTACAGAAAAACTAAGCTTTTCTTAATTTAATGAACCAAATGTAATGAAAATTTATACGCATAGACTAGAGACATATATTTCCAATGTGAAATCTTTCATGGAATTAGGAGCTTTATAAAGAGAGTAGCAGCCTTTGCAAGATTATTGTTGGCGAAGAAGATGATGCAAAAAATTGGAGCAAGACAATGATGGTCACAAGTGTATGTATACTGCTTTCATGTATCGTTCAAGTGATTTAAAGTCTTTATAGTGTTCCAAGACTTCTACAAGTGGAGTTTGAATTCAAATGAAGGTGGGAATGGTTGTTGGAGAAAATCAATTCACTTTCCTATAATCGAGGAAAAGTGAAGATTTAATTTGATCTACTTTTAGGTGATTGAATACAACTTCAACCACCACAAATTCGTGGGATTTGGGCTCTATCTCTCTAAATTTACATGTGTAAATCTCAAGGCTTTTACAATGGTAAAAGATCCAAAAAATCCTTTCTAAAAATACAATAAGTGAGCATAAGAAAAAGAACTCTTCAATCGATATTCTTTCGATGTGTTAGCCTTTGATGTAGATCAAATCCACCTCAAGCATAGTGTAAGCTTGATGTTCCAACAACTCCCCCTCAAGTTAAAGTATGCTTGAGTCGTCATTCTCTGATAGGTTGAATACTTACCATAGCTTTGAATCTACAAAGCTTTACTCCATCAAGTGCCTTTGTCATCATATCTACTACTTGCTTTTCAGTAGGAACAAAAGAAATGTCAATCTCCTTTGCCATGAGCTTCTCCTTGATGAAGTGGTAATGCACCTCTATGTGTTTGGTTCTTTCATGAAAAATAGGGTTTGCGGCTAGATGCATGGAACTTACATTATCTCCAAATATGTGAGATTTGGAACTCACAAGTCCCAAATCTATATACAATGCCTTTAACCATATTGCCTCTTGAGTTGCTATGGTCAAGCCTCTGTACTCTGCTTTCGTCGAGGATAAAGCAATTGTGGTTGCTTCTTGGAACTCTATGAAACTAGCTTTGAACCTGCAAATGCTAAGTAACCAAAAGTACTTCTTCTATCATCCATAGCTCCTACCCAATCTGCATTTGAATAGATTTTGACATCCAAATCTGAAGAGTAAGTATATAATATACGTTCGTTGATTGTACCTTTGAGATTCTTAAGTACTCTCTTAGCTACATCCATGTGTGGTCTTCTTGGCGACTACATGAACTGACTAAGCTCTCCCACACTATATGAGATGTCTACCCTCGTATGAGTAGCATATATGAAGCTCCATACCAAGCTTTGATACTCCTTAATGTCTTCAATTTTCTCACCTTCATAAACACTAAGTTTATGATTCTTCTCCAAAGGTGTACCTGTAGGTTTAGTGTTCTCCATTTTGAACTTGAGAAGAAGATTCTGAATGTATCTTCTTTGAGTCAAATACATTCCTTGATGTGTGTATATCACTTGCATACCTAAATAATATGTGAACTCACCTAGGTCATTGATTTTGAACTCCTCTTGCATGTGTCTCTTGATCCTTTGAATGACATTCAGATCATCACCTATCACAATAATATCATCTACATATACACGTAGATAGATAACCTCATCATGATCCCTTTTGATGAATAGAGAAGGATCTGAGTTGCTAGCTTTGAACCCTTTATCTTGAAGATATGTAACCAACCTATAATTCCAAGCTCTAGGAGCTTGCTTCAATCCATACAATGCTTTCTTAAGTCTGCAAACATAAGATGGATGATTAGGGTCTTCAAAACCTGTTGGTTGTGACATGTATACCTCTTCACTTATCCAACCATTTAAGAATGCATTTTTCACATCAAGTTGGAGGAGTCTCCAATTCCTTGCAGCCGCTACACTTATCAATGTCGTGATTGTAATCATCTTTGCAACTGGTGAGAATGTTCCCGCATAGTCTATATCACGAGTTTGTGAGCATCCTTTGGCAACTAATCTTGCCTTGTACCTGCAAATTGATCCATCTGAATTTCTTTTAACTTTATATACCCATCTGCAACCGATTACCTTTTGATTCGGTGACATTGGAACCAAATCCCAAGTGTCCATCTCCTTCAATGCATCTATTTCTTCTTTCATGGCCTTTTCCCAATTAGGGTTTCCCTTTGCCTCTTCATATGTTGAAAATAGAGTCTTTTGCCAAGTAGATTGAATGCTTCGTAACAAATGTGGAATCATATCCATACCTTTCAGGTTATTTATTCTCTCTTGCTGATCTTCTAGGTGCTTGTTTGGAGCATTCTCCAACCTCTTGCATCTTTGCTTTGCCTCTTGAGTTCCATAGCTTGTAATCCTTTTCATTTCATCTTGGTCATCGTGTGTATCACCTCTTGGATCCTGGACCTATGTATCATGATTGCTTCCTAATTGATGAGAATCACAATCAAGATCATATGGTAGAGTTACCTTTTGTTTGTCTTCATCATAGCAAGACCTATGTTCTTCAAACACATCTCTACTTGTACTGAATTGCTTGGTTGAAGGATTATAGAACCTGTAACTCATCTGAGTTGAATCGTATCAAATAAACACTTCCTTTGTTGCCCTTTCACTTAGCTTACCTATTATTTGTGATGGTACATGAACATAAGCTAAACAACCAAAAACCTTGCAAGGTCCAAGACTAGGTTTTCTTCCATGCCATGCTTCATAAGGAGTCATACCTTGAAGTGATTTGGATGGTAGTCTATTGACAAGGTACACAGTAGTTGAAATAGCTTTTGCCCATAGATAATGTGGCAACTTCTTCTCTTCAAGCATTGTTCTAGCTGATCCACCCAATTTCTTGTTTCTCGTCTCGACGATTCTATTTAGTTGAGGAGAGTACCAGGTAGTCACTTCCCTTTTGATACCTTTATCCTGCAAGAACTCATCAAACTCTTTGGAGAAGTTTTCTCCCCCTCCATCAGATCTGAGCTTCTTTACTGATCTACTTGTATGATTCTCCACATGTGCGAGATACTTTTTGAAGCAATCAAACACTTCATTCTTACTCTTGATAAAGTATAGAACATTCCATCTACTATGGTCATCAATAAATGAGACATAATACCTTGATCCTGCTAATGAAGGTCCTTGACTTGGTCCCCATACATATGTATGTGCTAAGTCCAATAAGTTGTTGTGGATGTAGCCTTTGTGATTGAATGGTTGTCTTTGTGCCTTCCCAATCTGGCATGCATCACACCTGTTGATCATGTGTTGCTTTGATATGTTCGGCAGTCCTAGAACACTTTGATCCCTGCATATATCCTTCAAGGTTATATTATTCACATGAGCAAGTTTCTTATGCCACACTTCAAGCTCACTTAGGGTTTGAGACCCAAAAGTGAATAGAGCTATGTTCCTGGTTTCTCCTTCTTCAAAAGTAAAGAGCCTACCATGCTTCTCACCTCTGGCTATCTCTTTGAAGCCTTGACATGGATCTTCCACAAAAGCTCCATGTTGGGTGAGCCTAAGTTGCAAGCCTTTTTCAACTATTTGGCCTACACTTATTAGGTTTTTAGTGATAGTGGGTACATAGAGAACCTTACTCAGAATGTTTACCCTACCATTGGAAGCTTTGATATTACCAATCTTCTCCACATTGTGATTTGTGTCATCCCCTGTTTGCACTTCATGTCTATGCTTTGGACTTTCCAAGTAAGATAGAAGAGCAATGTTGCCTGCAACATGATTCAAACATCCTATATCTATGTAGAACAAATAATCATCTTCTTTACCTTCTTTGTGGCTTAGATTCATGAGAAGCAATGAGTGTTCATGTGGTTGATCTTCTGAATAATTGTTGTAGTCCCTTCTATTATAGCCTCTATTGTTATTGTTGAAGTTGTGTCCACCTCTGCCTCTATTGCTGCCATATCCACCTCTTCCACTTCCTTTCTAGGTCTTCCCATTGAACCAACCATTTTGAGTGGTGTGGTTGTTCTTATCGCATATGGCACAAGGTTGAACATTCTGACCTTTGGCTTTGTCTTGATTTGGTTCTTTCTTCTTCCATTTCCACTTGCTCTTGCTTGCGAAGTTGGCTTGGGAAGTCTCTTCTTCATCTTCTTCCTTCTTCTTGCCTTTCTGCTTCTTATCCTTCTTATTTGCATAGAGAGCACTAGTTGAATCACCATGATAGGAGTTACCTTGCTTTATGCTATTGTTGGCCTCTTGATTGAAGCGTTGTCCAAGAAATATGTTGAAGTTTGGAGTTTGCGCATCCATGATGAGATCATAAGCCATCGTGAAGGATTGCCATTGCTTATCACTTTGAATGCCGATGAGAATTTGCCTCATGATAGCCTCTTCTTCAATCAGCTCTCCAATGGATGCTAACTGATCCCCAACCTCCTTGACCTTGGTAACAAACTTTGTGATAGTTTGTTTAGGTGTCTTCTTCATTTTGTTGAACTCGTTCCAAAGATGATTCTTTCTTGCTTTGGTACTAGCAGAAAAGAATGCCTCAAGGGCATCCCAAGTCTCTTGAGATGTCTTCCATCCTCTAATATGTGGTAATAAAAAGTCAGAGATAGAGTTTAGTATGTAAGATCTTGCTTGAGCACCCCTTGCGCACCAAAGTGTGAGCTTATCTATTTCCTCTTGTGTAGGTCCTCCTTTGGATCTTGGAATGGGCATAGTTTCATCACCTGCTACAATTCCATAAAGACTTCTACCTTGCAATAGGCCTTCATTCTGATCTGCCAAGCCGGGTAGTTTTTTTGATCAAGCTTCTCGACCATTGAAGGAAAATCATCACCCATCTTGATCCAGCTCTGATACCACTGAAAGAACTTGGAGAAGCTTGTAGGAGGTAGAAAAGTGCGTTTTGAAGCGAGGAAGTTTGGTCCAGGCAACGAACACAAGACCAGCCCTTGAGCTTATGGAGACTCAAATAGACCTTATAGGCATGGGATAAGTGCAAAGAAATGCACTATGTACTTTGGAGCATCAAGGAGAGAGAGTCGATACAAAACAAATAGGTTCGTAGGTCGACTAGCTCAAAAACCTTACTATCTATGGAAGAGACAATGAACTTCAAATGCCCATAGGGACCAGCGTGATTACAATTAGAAAAACTCCTTTAACGGGAGTGATACACATAGGGTTGAGTGTATATAATGCACACAAGTATAAGGAATAAGCAAAATATGGTATAGGAATAAATCAATTACTCAACAGTAGTACTTCTTATTTTTCAGGAATATGTAGAGATTGACCCTGAGACAGAAAAATTGAGATTAATCCTAATCTAATGAATAAAATGTAATGAAAATCTAAAGATATAATTTAGACATGGATAGCTTTCCAATGATTTATTTTGCACTCAATTTGGGGCTTTGTAGAGAGAGAAACAACCTATGCAAGAGTATTGTTGGCGAAGAAGATGATGCAAAAAATTGAAGGAGCAAGACACTGATGTTCACAAGTGTATATATATTGCTTCCATGTATTGTACAAGTGATTTCAAGTCTTTATATAGACTCTAGGAGTGTTTCACGACTTCTACAAGTGGATTTTGAATTCAAATGAACGTGGGAATGGTTGTTGGATGGAATCAATTCACTTTCCTACAATCTAAGAAAAGTGAAGATTTAGTTTGATCTACTTTTAGGTGATTGATTGCTTAATTGAATGCAATATCAACCACCACAAATTCGTGGGATTTGGGCTCTATCTTTTTACCTTTACATGTGTAAAGCTCAAGGCTTTTACAATGGTAAACGATCCAAAAATCTTTTTTAAAAATACAATAAGTGAGCATAAGAAAAAGAACTCTCCAACGGATATTCTTTCGACGCGATAGCCTTTGATGTAGATCAAATCCACCTCAAGCATAGTGTAAGCTTAATGTGCCAACAATAACTACAATACATATTCAGATATTATTTCATTCATGTATTTATGTCGAAAGGCAAATATACACTTAAAATACATCATCACATATGCCATATATTTCAAAGGTTTACTATAGCACATACCGCACAACACATCTCAATACATATCACACTTCTTGAAATTTTCATTAGAAAATATGTTTTGATTTTTTCTTTGTAAGTTTTTTTTTTTGTAAAATGAACAAGCAAAAGATATAAAGGATGCCATGATTTGACATGCTAGATAAGAAAGATAGGGAAATACTTATGGAATAGAGAACACATGCAATTTAAAGTGATAAGGAAGAACTCTCTGATAATCGTCCCCTATGTGAGTCGAAATTGCATTGGAATCCCTTCACAATTGATATTTCCATAGTGAAATTTCTTTTTTATTCATAAAGGTGTGCTCAAACTCTACACCACAAGTGGTTAGAGTTATCCCTTCTGGAAATCCTAGAGGTCTTTCAATATGGCCGTCAACCATTTGAAGCTTCATTCTAGTTGATCTTAATGCGGGTTTCCCCATTGCTTCCATAAGGACGTGGTTGCAATCACAAGATCTGCACCCGAATCTATGATCGCTTTGGTTGTGTAACCTTGGTAGGTGATTTGAAGTATTACCTTCTTCACCTTCAATCATGTCTCCTATTTTATCTAGAGGTATCTCTGATACTTTCTCCTTAGAGCTTGCTTTTGGCATATCAGAATCAAGTTCTAGAACCTGATTCGCCATATGTTTCCATAGCTTAGGTTTTACTTTGAGCAGTTCTTCTACGGTGACATTACAGTGAACCTTAATGCTCTTCATGACATCAGTGTCCCTTGGAACCACTGAGTCTTCATGTCTTACCAATATTGTGGGAGCTCTGATCTGAAGAGATTTAGATTCCCATGGGCCTGCAAATTGTGGCAACTCTTGTAACGAATTAGATTCAACATCTAATCATTCATCTTCTACTTTCTCTACTTCATCTCCATAAATAGATGGAATTTCTTGGGGAAATTGATCTTGAAGATCATCAATTTCAGGAATAGGAGGGGGATAACCCTTCACCTTGGCTCATTTTTCCTCTTGTATTTCTCGCAAGAACTCTTCAGAGTACTCTTGAATTGGAAGAGGTGTTCTAGCATCCGTGGAATTAGGAACATAAGCTTCCCTTGGTCGTGAGCTTTCTCTTTCAACAACTGGTTGAGCTTGTGGAGGTAAAGAAATTTGAGGTTTGTTTACCAATTGATCTAATCTTTCTAGTAAGCTTTGAAAATTGCAAACCTCGTTTGATAGAGTTTGTGTAATATGACTGGCTGGTCTCTATCATAGCTTGAGCTAGCTCTACCATTTTCATGCACATTTTTGTCCGTTCAATATCTAAATTTGCTCTAGGATAACTCTTGTCTAGGTTTGCAGCTGTTGGGCCTTCTTGAAGTCGAGCCTGTTAGGCCTTGAACATCATGTCCAAGCCTTCTAGGGTGGATATGCAAGATTAGATTCAGGTTGTGGTCTATTTACAATGCGTGTTGGGGTGGGATGAAGTGGTGTGGATGGAGTTTCTACATGTGAGGGGTTTTGAGATGTAATGTCTTCTATTTTTGTTTTCACTTCTTTCAGGCTTTCTTGTAGCTCAGATAACTTTTTATTCCACTTGCGATTGGCCTTTTCCCTCGTATCCTTCCATGTTCTTGTTTTCCTCTTACTAGGCTCTCTTGATTCACTCGACTCTAATTGCTTAGTGGCTTTAGTCTGTTGTTTTGCTTGTGCTCTAGTAACTGCCTGTATAGGAGCCACATTACTGTTACTTGAACTTGAATCCACCACTAAGCTTATCACATTAATGGGTATAACCTTATGCGCACTAGAGGGGTTCCTTGGACAATCTCTTGGGAGATGTTCTTTGCCAGAGTTTGGACAAACACCCTGTATTGGGATTCTTTGTCCTTGTCTCACAGATGGTGGGTGGGGACATTCACAAATGAAATGGTAACCCTGACATCTAAAACATGGTCCTCTAGAAGCTTGTGGTCTTATTTGTCTCAATTGGGGCCTAGGGTTAGGATTCGTATACATAACATTGGATTATTCGGGCTCCCAATGCTCTATTAGGGTTTTCCTCTGCCATTGCATACTTAACTGGGATCACCTTGGTAGGAGTCGTCGTTGGTTTCCTAGGACCGGTTGTGGTCAAGACCAAACGTGCTATAATCTTTCATGGTAAATAACACTTAAGATTCTTTTGCATCAATATCTATAGTACTTGTAAAATGACTAGAACATTCAACATACTTCAAATGGTCCAAATATTATGATTTCTAGTGCAAATATAGCTCCCAAATATAGCTAAAGGATCTCCTTTGAATCATGCCAATTGTGATTAGGACCTGCAAGTTATGGTAAAAACAATACATTTCTACACCTATATGTAGAGAAGCCTAGAAGTGCAATATGCGTACCAAAACCACATAGATTCAAAAAATGAACTCCAAACTTAATGCATTTGGTTTATTTGGAAACTTGAGTATGCTAGTTATTGCATATTGAATGACATTGCATTCGCATGTAAGATATGAGAGAGATGCCCAAACCAGTCTTTCCAAGACCTGCACAACTAAGGTTACAAGAAATGGAATTAGAGAGTTGAACATAGTTATTAGACGTATGCAATAGTCCCTTTTCAACTTGAAATTTCATAAACTACTATACACAAGACTAGATGCATGCTTAAAATCATTCATCTCAATTTGATAATGAACGCAAAAGAAATGGCTTATCTTCCATATCTCTATGAAATTGTCTAGGGACTCCTCGTTGTTGGAGTTTATTGATCTCCAAAGTACAGTTAGAAGTAGGTGAAACCCAACAGGACTTAGTTGACTTTTTCACAAACTTGTATGCAGAGACCAATTTTCTTGCAGAGCAAATTGCTCTTTAGTCACTTAGAATTTTCCAAAAATATTTCACACACATACACTAGACTCTAAGAGCTTTCCAACAAGATATAGAACACCTCAAATGGATAAATACACAATGACCTATGACCTCTGCAATATGCAGCTTTAATGGAGACCTTGAAACAGAGATGAACTTGAGGACACACATCACTTGCAGAGACTACTGCTATTAACTCATAACTCTAATGACTTTGAAACTTTACTGAATACAAGTAGACTTGAAGAGCTTTCTAACAAGCCAAAGAACACATGATTTGGATACATACACAAGGAGATATGACCTTTGCAAGTTTGAGGTTTAATGGAGACCATCAGCAGGGATTAAAAATAGAGAACACACACTACTTTCAGAGAGTATTGCACTCAGCTCACAAATCCAATGATTATGACAATTTACAGAAGGAGAGTAGACAGTAAGAGCTTTCCAATGAGCTATCAAACATGTAATTTGGATATATAATAAGGGAGATACAAGCTCTGCAATCTCTGCATACAAAATTACAGCAGCGTAGAGATACACATATGACTCTCTTGGACATCCCACAAGATCACGATTTTTCTCCTCTTTTTATAGCATGGGAAACTAATCTAAAACCTTTCTAACACATCTAAATTCGTGGTATACACTTGGATGGAGGTATTACATGACTCAAGTTCTCAAATAAGCAAAGTATTGATGGACTTTGAGAACTAGCCACATCGACCTTCCACTATGACACCACTGAAGCTCCTTTGTGACTCACTCATTTGACTCACCATGTTCTAGAACTCACGTGGTATTTTTGCTACATTTTATGAATAATATGAGCCTTCTTGAAGTATTTGAAGACTTCCCAAAGGTATTTACATAATTCGAAACTTGTACCCTACATAAAACAAATGTTCGCAACATTCTCCCCCTCAAGTTTCAAAGGGTATTTCCTTCATGCCAAGAATATAGTTGAATCTTTGAAGCTTTGGTCCATCCAAGGATTTGGTGAAGATATCAGTAACTTGATCCTTTGTTCCAACAAAAGAAACCTGCACTTCATTGTTCATGGCCTTCTCTCGAACATAATGATAGTGAACCTCTATATGCTTTGTTCTAGCATGAAAAATAGGATTTGAGGTCATATGAATGCTGCTCAAGTTATCTCCATATATCAGTGGTACATCAACCTGCACATTCAAGTCATGAAACAACTTTTTAAACCACATAACCTCAGTAGTAGCCAATGCTAAACCTCTATACTCAGCCTCTGTAGAAGATAAAGCAACTGTAGGCTATTTCTTTGAACTCCATGTTAATGTCTTGTTTCCTGCTATTACCACATATCCACTTGTGGATCTTTTGTCATCTTTGCTTCTAGCCCAATCTGCATCACTAAAGACTTTAAGAGTTAGATCAACATCATGACTATAAAATAATCCTTCGTTCATGGTACCTTTCAAATACCTAAGCACTCTTTTTGCTGCATGCATATGAGGTACTCTAGGTTCATGCATAAATTGTGACAATACTCCCACTGCATAACATATATCAGGTTTAGTTTTTGTTGCATAAATCAAAGATCCTACCATGGATCTATAAACATTCATATCATGCAACTCATCACCTTCCTTTGCACTCAGCTTTACATTACATTCCATTGGAGTAGAAACAAATTTACATTCCTGCATACCAAACCTTTTCAGCATATCACATATATACTTTCTTTGTATCAACCACATACCTTCATCGCTATACACAATTTCAATCCCAAGAAAGTATCTGAGCAAACCAAGATCTGAAATTTTAAATTCCTTTCCCAAATTACCTTTTATCTCATCAATTGCTTTTGCATCATTCCCTGTAATCAACAAGTCATCCACATAAATGCATACATAGACACACATGCCATCTACATGTTTTACATAAAATGAAGGTGCAAGAGAACAAGGATTACGACCACCACATACTAGAGAGATGACTCTCCTCCCAACCAAATGCCTCTATATATAGCTCTCTCCAGGGGACTGCCTTCTTGGGCAGGTGGATACTAATCATCCAAGTGTCAGCCATGTAACTACATGTGCGCCAAGTGTCCAGTGGATGCTTCTAGAAGGTTCTAGAGCTCTTTGGGCAAAATACTCTTCCCATGTACCTCATGGGGATTGAATCCAAGACCTCGTCCTTCACACCCTTGAGTCTTAACCATTAGGCTAAGTGGATTACTTGGTTACAAGAGTAAATGACCTCCTAGTAAGTCTAAACTCGAGATCTTTGGTCATACACACGGATGACCAAACGGTGTCCGATTTCAGATCTGTCTGAACCGGCTAGACCCTTGGATCATAGACTTACTTTATTACATTCTTCCCCCCTTGGAAAAGATTTTCGTCCTCGAAAATAGAGCTATATACATACTGTAGGCAACCCCCGAGCCTCATGTTCTAAAACTGGAAGAACATCGTCATGTTCTAGAACTGGAAGAACATGTCTCATCTCTGTGGTGGCATCCCTGCCCAAATGATTCAAAACACTATCCAGGTTTGCACTTTGATAAACGGGACAAAGTACAAACTAGTGAAGAATAATAAGGGTGGATCTAATTACATCCTTAGCTAATTCACAGTTTCTGGATGTGCGATCTAGGCACAAACATGTGAACTAGGTGGATTCAAATTACTAGTCCATTTCTAGGCATAACTGGTGCATGGGCTTAGTAATGAAGGTGGGATTCTTATCCCTCACAAGACTTTGAGAATTCTTGATTCACTTGAATTTTGTTTTGGAGAACTTGAAGTTTGGTTGTCCCATACATCTAACTTTAGATGTCTGTACAATGGTTTACTTTTATCTAACAGTTACTTGATTTTTTCACCCGACTAGAGGACTACTTTGTCCCAATGAGTTTGAAAAAATCCTATGTAAACTGTAGGAGAAAGTTTACCATTTCGGTGGAATCAACCATACTAACTTCACCAATTCAAATTCAAAATGAAAATTGTCCAACTTAGGACACTTTTCTCAAAGACTTTTAACTGAAAGTTCTTGGGAATTGTCAATCTGATGAGCAATTCCTAACGTCCCTATTCTAGAGTATACTGGACTATAGAAAATCATTTATGCTATAACTTGAAGCAAACTCAAATAAATAAGTCCACTTAGACTTATTATCTTTTGAAGATTGAAAAGGTTCTTGTACATAACATCTATCTAGGATGTTGAAGTTAGTTATCTAATTTTAACCGGCTATCCCTGGTCTTTTGCAAAAGAAATCAGATACCATATCTGAGTCAATTCCAAAAGATTTGGAAAGCGAAGAGAAATAACTAAGACTCTGTACAACCAATTCAAACTTCGCACATACATAAACTTGCTATGAGTCAAAGTCTAGTTGACTCAGGACTTTAACTTTTCAACGATCAATTTCAACAAGATATTGAAGCATTGATTTTATCTTTAAGAGAAATAAGCTGGATTCTCAAAAAGATTTAAAGAAAATCCAAAACATCATCCAACCACAAGATACTAGTGTGGTAACCAACATCAGTGTGTCGACCCACTGAGGTTTTGTCGATGAGTTTAGTATTCAAATAATGCTTCTCTTGAGACTAAGTTTAGATCACATTCAATTTTTTTGACTCCTAATCGTGAATGCAATTCTTGTGCATTTCTTTGAGTCAAAAGAGTGAATTTATCAAGTTACACTAGGAACTTGATGCTTGACTTAGTCAATTAAATCTTTAGTTGAAAAGATCAACTCAAAATCAAAGTCCAACTTCTTTTAGAAATTTTTCAAATATTTCTGTTCAATAACACTTAAGCTTGAAGTGTTCTAAGAAGATCTTGGAAGTTACTTACTTCATATCTTCAGTTTCCTTGATCTTGAAGTCGTCTTGAAGTATCTTGAGATCCTTCTTGAATTTAAACTCCTTCATTGAAGTTTTTAATTCCCTTGAAGATCAAACCTAACTTCAAGATCCAAACTAGGACTAAAAGATAATCATCATCTCACGGTCCGATGTCCCATACCACCTTTCCTACATCAATCTGAGTATAAAATCTGGTGTCCCATACCACCCTATTTTATACTCACATTAACGTGTGAGTGAATTTTATCCTAAAGTCTACAACATCTCTAGATAGGGAACCTTCTAGCTTTAATTCTTGACAAGAATTTTGCAATTTCAGGCACTATCTCTATCTTGATATTCTAGGTTTTAATCCCTTGACATGATCGTCTCACGATCTTGCCCTTAACCTTGGGAACTTGAAAACCTTTAATAGAATATCTCCAATCCTTTTTGCTAGGGTTTTCAAATGAAAACCAATCAGAATTCCAAGTTCTTGAATTTCTCAAATTCAAGTTCAATTGGTTATTCTTGACCAATTTTGTAGCGACAAGAGCTTTTGACTTCTTGTCTTTAGATTCCTTCTTTACTATTGCTTTTAGGTACCTATCTCGGCCGAGACTTTTTACAGGAATCTCTCTACTGCTTAAGTCTAAGCATCTGCTCATGCTTTCTGGATTTGTACCAAAATCCCTTTAAGGATAGGCAAACACTTAGGTTATACCTTCCACAGACTTAAGTACCGTTTTCACGGTTGCAGACTACATACTTGGAATTACTTCACTCTGTTCAGACTTGGAACAGCTTACTTTTTCACAATTTTCCATTCAATAAATGGAACTTGAGTGAATAATTCCTAACGGAATTTTACTGCCAATACTTGGGCAATCTACAGTGTAGTTCTAGTCGCACATTCTTGGACAACCATGGCCAAATTTGATCAAGTCTAGTTGATCCTTGCGACAAAAATAAAGACTTAGTCTTTATCTTTTAAGATCTCTTAAACTATCTTAAGCTTCTTTGCTTACCTGCAGGATTTTAGAGATCTTTCCCCTCAACTTAAGTCCAAGCATTTTCTAATGCTTTTCCAAAGCTAAGAATCTATGATATACCTTAAGGTTATATCACTTATTTGGACTTAAATACCAAACCTGGTGGTTAGGGATTTGCTGGGAACTACTTGCTATAAAACATCTCTTGAAAGATGCTAGTCTCACATCTGGGGAGATTTTTCTTTCAAGAACTTTTTTATTCCTACCAAGGAATTAAGCTAATGATTCATCTTGGAATCTTCTCCTTTACTGGAAAGATCTTCGAAAGGAATTCTAGACTTTTGGATAAGACCAAGACTTAAGGCTTTGCTTGTCCAAAAGATAATTCTCATTTAACTAGTGAAATAGTTAATTGAACTCTTTCATTAGCTTATCTTTAGGAAATAGCTTAATTTCCAAAGATTACTTGGCTTGGGTCTCTTTAAGGCTTTACCACTTGAAGCTAATCTTTTAGGAAAGAACTTGTTTCCTAAATTCTCTTTAGGAAATATCGTGATTTCCAAAGCTATATCTGTTTCAAAAATTTGAACCATTTCATTAATTGTCATGACTTTAGGAAATTACTTGATTCCTAAAGATCAATTAATATTTGTCTTTCCTTTTAAGCCTTAAATTAGCTTAAATAGAATCAGACAAGTTTCCTTCAAAAGTTTTCGCCCTTGCATCATGCCTTGAGATGCATTTCTGGAAATTATCATCTAAGACCACTAGAGTTCCAGGGATTCTAGAAGTTCAATTCTTCTACTTATTTTCATCAATATTTGATGAATAATAAAGTATTAAATCTTCTAAAAATATTTTGGAACTTACAAGTTTCAACAGAAACTTCCTTACTTGGATGCATGAACATGAACATCCAAAAACAACTAAATCCTCGATAGTTGCTAAGAATATCTGGGTTTCTTCCCAAACTTAGACTGAGCATGCATGTTCAAAAGTAGCTCTATGAATACTTATTTTCAACTTCTTTCTTTTCCTCAAAAAGACTCCTACTAAGTGGTACCTATGTATCACTTTTTTGGGACAAAAATAGACTAGATACTTAGTTGCATGATGGTCAAGATCCTTGCAACTAGATAATTTTCTATTTTTTCCACCTAGCTAAGTCAAGTTAGAAAAAGAAAGGAATGAAAGTATGCATGTTCAGCTACTTACCAAAAGATCATGCGTATGCTCATGCATCTACTTGCATGCAAATGCATGTTCATGTATGCAAATGCCCATTCTTGGGTGCAAATGCATGTTCATGTATGCAAATGTAATGAACTTAAGCAAATCTTGAGCTTATTAGGTATGCAAACAAGCATTCATGCAAAAACAACCTGCTTGCTATTCTGGCAAAAGGTAATTATTCAAGTGCATGAACTGGAGAATTAACTACCTTTCTCAAGCAAGTGCGAACTTGATGTGCACAAAACATTCTTTTATGCACAAATAATCTTTCTTTTTTATGCATGAATGGAAATAGAAATTTCAATTGCATACCTAAAACTCAAAAATACTTTATATACTTTTGTGTCATTTCAATACCGTTTTAGTTCTCTAATTAGCTTTCATCTTGAGATAACCATAATTGGACTATGCTTTTAGTCCTAATTAATGCATCCTAAATGAAAGCATTCGAGCAAACAAATATCAAAATGAAAACATAACTTGGAAAATACTTAGCTCCACATAGAGCTACGTCCATCCTCTGATCCTTGTGAGAAGCTATTCATCATCCTTTTGGTCCATAAGGAAAATTACATACTCCTTGAAGACCATAGTTTCTTCTGTCCTTTTCTTTAAAGAAATGAAACCTTCATGCTTGTTTTAGCCCATCCTATGTGGAGGTTGAATGATGTTTCATTTGAACTCGGATCCTTCTTCGTCTAAACTGTGTTCTTCATTTGTTTGACCGCAGATATAAAATGCTAACTGATATAAAAAACATCTGTAGGCACGTCTGCGTCGATAGAAGAGAAGAATTCTATGATGATGTCTGGCGTTCGACCCCGGGATTACACATGTTCAGAACCTGTTCAATTTGCCATCTTCATGACTCCACTTCGAATATTGCGGTCGGTTTTAGCATGATGCTGTGACAGCATTAAAAATATACTCATGGTAACCAATACACAGCATGTTTGCACGTCGGTATAGCACAGGCATGGAAAATGAAATAGAATCACTGGGCCTGAGTTCAAGCCCTGATTGCAGCTAAACTTTTTATTTCTTCTTCAACCTTGTATAGCAACAAGGCATCCGGTGCTCGCGCGGCAGATCATAAGTTCGAAATCCCCAGTTTACAAATAGTGCGCAT
Source organism: Ceratopteris richardii (assembly GCA_020310875.1). Classification (NCBI taxonomy): domain Eukaryota; kingdom Viridiplantae; phylum Streptophyta; class Polypodiopsida; order Polypodiales; family Pteridaceae; genus Ceratopteris; species Ceratopteris richardii. The sequence continues at coordinate 119,853,377 of CM035420.1, forward strand.
AAACATTTTGCGCTAATTTTACCAATAGCAATGACTTGCATACGGCGAGAAGTAGTTCGACAGAGATGAAGCGCTACAGTAATACAATTTCGATGCAGCTCAACAAGAGCTTGCAAGCTAACCGATGAAGATAAAAGTCTCCATCGAAGGATTAGAACGTTCATCTACCTCACTTGGCTGAGCGCAAAGCTCTGAACTTCAACATTGTGTGTTCGGATCCCTCTTCGGACATTCGGACATACAGTTTTGAGAAACTACTGCGCAAAAATGAGAATAATGATTGCCCTCATGGCTAAAGAATGAACCCCAGTTTGTGAGGTCTCGGGATCAAGCCCCACTCTGACTACTATTCTGCAAATCTTCCCTTTTTTTGCTCCTTGACGACAATGCTAATATTAAACAGAGAGTAGCTAGGCCAAATTGAACTCGTGAACAGTTGTTGGCATGAGGCGACGTCGTCAAGCGGATTCATTCGGAGTCCAGAGATTGCAAGCTCGATCCCTACTTTTTGCGCTATTACATATCGAATGTAATTCTTATGTTTTGCTCTATAGACCTTGCAGCATACTACAAAACAATCTTAGCGTTAATCAATAACACGCAACGCTCTGTGGGCTAGTGATATACTACATATTTATGATCGCAATCTGCAGGTACTGAGTTCGACGCCCGACGACTGTGAGAAAGAACTTGCGTTGTCGACTGCAGATCTTCTCCAATGGCGAATAAAGATCATAACAATAGAGATTATATGATCTCTGCAAAATGTATAAAGAGGCGCCCGTTGGCTTTGGGAATAAAAGAGCGCCTATGAGCTATGTGGATAGGCCAGAACTCTCTAATTGAGAGGTTCTGAGTTCGATTCCGTTGCGGGCTGACGGCAGATACAATTGCTAGAACTCTCTAATTGAGAGGTTCTGAGTTCGATTCTGTTGCGGGCTGACGGCAGATACAATTGCTAGCCTTTTGCTACTCAAGGCCATCGACTGCCAAGATAACTTCGGGTCGTTATTGAAGACAGCCGCGTGTAGAAATTCGAAAGAGAGCAAGACATCCACGAGCAAAAATGATGAGCAAGATGATGGTGAGCCTATCAAGGTCTCCATGGAAGCTCAACCTTGAGCTCTGATACCAATGCAAGAGAACAAGGATTACGACCACCACATAGTAGAGAGATGACTCTCCTCCCAACCAAATGCCTCTATATATAGCTCTCTCCAGGGGACTGCCTTCTTGGGCAGGTGGATACTAATCATCCAAGTGTCAGCCATGTAACTACATGTGCGCCAAGTGTCCAATGGATGCTTCTAGAAGGTTCTAGAGCTCTTTGGGCAAAATACTCTTCCCATGTACCTCATGGGGATTGAACCCAAGACCTCATCCTTCACACCCTTGAGTCTTAACCATTAGGCTAAGTGGATTACTTGGTTACAAGAGTAAATGACCTCCTAGTAAGTCTAAACTTGAGATCTTTGGTCATACACACGGATGACCAAACGGTGTCCGATTTCAGATCTGTCTGAACCGGCTAGACCCTTGGATCATAGACTTACTTTATTACAGAAGGATCAACATGACTCGCTGTGTATCCTTGCAGCATAAGATACTTTACCAACCTTGCATTCCATGCCCTTGGTGCCTACTTAAGACCATACAATGCCTTCTTTAACCTGCATACATGATTAGGGCATTTTGCATCCACATAACCCTCTGGTTGTGACATATACACTTCTTCATTTAACTCACCATTAAGAAAGGCATTCTTTATATCGAGTTGATATATATTCCACCTTTTACTTGCAGCTAAAGCCAACAAAGTTCTCACCGTTGCCATGTTTGCTGGACTAAATGTTTCCTCATAGTCCACACCTTGAGTTTGATTATATCCTTTTGCTACAAGTCTAGCCTTATATCTAGACACACTACCATCACTATTTCTTTTAATCTTAAAAACCCACTTGCAACCAATTACCTTTTGTTTTGGTGTACTTGGAACTAAATTCCAAGTCTTGTTATCCTGTAGTGCTTCCATTTCTTCTCTCATTGCTTTCTCCCACTTTTCATCTCCTTTGGCCTCATCATAACATGTGGGTTCATTTTCCTGCTCAACTTTTGTCATAAAAGCATAATGAGTATTCATGAAAGATTCATAAGTATACCTTTGAGGTTGCTTACTAACTCTTGAAGTTCTTCTTACCTCCAATGTAGATGCTCTTCCTTTCTTATTAGGAACCTTTGATGATTCTCCATACTCACATACATCACTAATTTCCTCTCCTTCATCATTAACTTCAACAAGTTTGAGTTTACCTTTAGTTTTAACACTTGGAGGTGACTCTTGCCTTAATCTTCCATTGAAAGGTGATCCTCTTTCTTCATCTAAACCACTCCTTTCATCATTTAAACTTCCTGATGGCTGAACTATGCATTCATCTCCTTCAACCACACCTTCTTCATTTTCATCCATGACCTACAAACAATTCTTATCTGCATACCATGAAAGTGATTCATCAAAGTTTACATCTCTTGACACAACAACCTTATTGGTATGAGGATTATAGCATCTATATCCTCTTTGAGTATCTGCATAACCAATAAATATACATTTTTCTGATTTCACATCAAGTTTAGATCTCACCTCACTAGGTACATGTACATAACATACACAACCAAATACTTTCAAATGACTTACACTTGGTTTCCTTCCATGCCATACCTCATATGGTGTCAAATGATGAACTCCAGCAGTCGGAACTCTATTCATAATGTAAACACTTGTGCTAACAGCTTCAACCCAAAAATAATTAGGCAAACACATATCATTAAGCATGCTTCTAGATGCTTCTGCTATGATTCTGTTGCTTCTTTCTGCGACTCCATTTTGTTGTGGAGTATACCTGCATGTAAATTCTCTTTTGATACCTTCATCATACAAAAAATCAGTAAAAGCTTGAGAGAAATACTCTCCCCCTCCATCAGATCTTAGCTTCTTAATATACCTTCTTGTTTGCTTTTCGACATATGATTTGAACTTCTTGAAACAATCAAAGACCTCACTCTTATGTTTAATGAAATACACAAATGTCATTCTACTATGATCATCAATGAATGATACATAGTACTTATTACCAACCAAGGATGCCTCTTTAGTAGGTCCCCACACATCTGTGTGTATGAGATCTATCAAACCATCACTTACATAGCTTGAATGCTTGAAAGGTTGTCTATTCTGCTTACCCATTTGACATGCTTCACAAAGATGCACCATATGTTGCTTAGTAAGATCAGGTAATCCTTCAACAATCCTCTTCTTTGATAGCTCCTTTAACATGTGTACATTCATGTGTCCAATCCTTTTGTGCCATAGATCAAGCTCTGCTATTTGATGCATACCATAAGAGAAATAGTTTGTATGATTTGGGTTTACCTTGAATGTAAATAATCTACCTTGTTTTTGACCTCTAGCAATTAACCTCCTTTGCTTTGGATCCTCAATGAAGCAACCTGCATGATTAAATCTCACTTGTAGACCTTTCTCTACCATTTGACCAACCGACATCAAATTCTTAGTTATCGTTGGCACATAAAGTACATCCTTCAAGCAATTTGTCTTGCTCTTATCCTGCATAACAACATCTCCAACCTGCATAATCTTATGTGTTGTATCATCTCCTGTTTCAACATGACCTTTACATGACGGATTATGCATATTAGAAAACCATGAAGCATCATGAGACATGTGATTAGAACAACCACTATCTACATACCATACATCACTATTGCAATTCTTCTTAGTTTCAACATTCATCATTAGAAGCAAATCATAATCATCACTTTTACCTTCAACTGCATAATTTCCTCGTTGTTTACCTCTTCTTGAATAGCCTCCTCTTCGATTACCACTTTGATTATTTTCATTTTGATAGCAATCTTTGGCATAGTGTCCATACCTTCCACATATATAGCAATTCTTGTTATCTTCACTCCTTTGTCTTTGGTTGTAGTTGTAGTAGCCTCTCGTACCTCTAGCGCTTGATCTTCCTCTTCCTCTTGTGTTGAAGAAGCCACTTGAAGTCCTTTGATCATCGCTCCTTCTTCCTCCACCTCTATTTGAACCTCTTCCACCTCTGTTTCCACCTCTTGATGATCCTACATAAAGAGCTTATCCTTGAGATCCTTTTTGATTTGAAGTAGAACCATTTAGATTCATCTCCTCCGTGACCATGAGGGCAATAAATTGATCAAAATCTGGTAATTCTCCTCTGACATAAACTGAAGTAATGAAGGGTTTCCATCTCTCATCATCTTTGAGTCCGTTGAGAGTATGTGCAACCAAGTCTTCGTCCTCCACATGAGCTTGAATTGATCCTAGTCTATCTGCAATCTCTTTAACCTTCAACAAGTAATCATTGACCGATGTCCTTGTATCTTTCTTTATGTTATTCAACTCATTTTTGAGTTGAATCTTCCTTGCTCTTGTACCTGTAGCATACAACCTTTCCAATCCAAGCCAAACATCTCTACTTGTGTCTAGATCTTGTATGTGTCCTACGATTGAATCTTGAATATTTTGTGATAAAATGAATATAACCCTTTTGTCTCTCTCATTCCAAAGTCTAAAATCCCTCAATTGTTGCTGATTTGGGTCCTCTGGTAATGTTGGTTTGATATCTGTGTCGTCAATCAAACCATACAAGCCTCTACCTTGCAAGTATGCTGTGATTCTAAACTTCCATGCTTGATAATTTGTCTTATCAAGCTTCTCTATTTGTGCATGTTGGTCTCCCATAATAAAAATGCTAAACTTCCTCCTTTAAGCCTTCTTTCCAATGTGTGTGATGAGAAGAAATATAATATTTACCTTGTAAATGAGGTATGTGCACCTTTCTTTGCTTGGATGTTGCTTCAGATGCCTCCTTGCGATCTTCTTCTAGCTTTGTGTAGTGTTGATGATGAACTACTTCTTTGATAGCTTCAAATTCTTCATTAAGGTATGATAACCTTCTCCAAGCCTCCAAGTACTTGCTCTGATACCAATGTTGGAGTTTATTGATCTCCAAAGTACAACTAGAAGTAGGTGAAACCCAACATGACCTAGTTGACTTTTTCACAAACTTGTATGCACAAACCAATTTTCTTGCAGAGCAAATTGCTCTTTAGTCACTTAGAATTTTCCAAAATTGTTTCACACACATAAACTAGACTCTAAGAGCTTTCCAACAAGATATATAACACCTCAAATTTACAAATACACAATGAGCTATGACCTCTGCAATATGCAGCTTTAATGGAGACCTTGAAACAGAGATGAACCTGAGGACACACATCACTTGCAGAGACTACTGCTCTTAACTCACAACTCCAATGACTTTGAAACTTTTTAGAATTTAATAAGACTTAAAGAGCTTTCTAACAAGCCAAAGAACACATGATTTGGATACATACACAAGGAGATATGACCTCTGCAAGTTTGAGGTTTAATGGAGACCTTCAGCAGGGATTAAAAACAGAGAACACACACTACTTGCAGAGAGTATTGCTCTCAGCTCACAAATCCAATGATTATAAAAATTTACAGGAGAAAGAAGACAGTAAGAGCTTTCCAATGAGCTATCAAACATGCAATTTAGATATATAATGAGGGAGATACAAGCTCTGCAATCTCTGCATACAAAACTATAGCAGTGTAGAGATACACATATGACTCTCTTGGACATCCCACAAGATCACGGCTTTTCTCCTCTTTTTATAGCATGGGAAACTAATCTAAAACCTTCCCAATACATCTAAATTCGTGGTATACACTTGGATGGAGGTATTACATGACTCAAGTGCTCAAATAAGCAAAGTATTGATGGACTTTGAGAACTAGCCACATCGACCTTCCAGTAGGACACCATTGAAGCTCCTTTATGACTCACACATTTGACTCACCATGTTCTAGAACTCACGTGGTATTTTTGCTACATTTTATGAATAATATGAGCCTTCTTGAAGTATTTGAAGACTTCCCAAAGGTATTTACATAATTTGAAACTTGTACCCTACATAAAACAAATGTTCGCAACACTCGCCAAAGACACTAGAGAGCTACATAATGTAATACGACCTTGAACTCTCATCCAAATACAAAGAAACTTTGGTATATGAATTTCACCTATGCTTTCTATCACGTGTTGAAATTGCAACGTTTCCTCAAATATTAGCCTCCATATCCAATAGAACAAAATGATTTTTTCTCATAAACTCCAAATCCAATCATAATGGAATTCTATGCATGAGAACTCAAAAATATAGGCTCACCATGGAAATAGAAATCACATCAAGTGGAGCTTAAATGTGAGAAAACTTAACCTACAAAGAAACCCTTGTGGTCATCTTAGAAACTCAAATCTATGCTAGAGCTTCTAAAATAATGATCATTTTATCTATCCAATAAACTCCAAATTCTATGAACTTTGGTGACAATATTTTAATGCAAGTAGAAGGCCCCAAATCTTGAAAAAAAATTTAATCTTGTATATTGATTTATTTACATTTCATTGTTCAACAATACACGTTTGAATGTGTTATGGTGGTCTAAATGCATCATTGTTTTGAATCATTTAGAATGAATTTTACTCCTATTTGATGATCTGATCCATGCTTCGAGATTTAGAATGTTGAACTTCCTGATGGGAAAAGGCTATTGGAAGTACATTGAAGGAGAGAATGAAAACACTCTGCAGTTACCATAGAGGAATTGGACTATGGACTAGTTAAGAGCATATGAAGAGTGGAATCAAGGAGCACAAAAGGTAATGTATTGGCTGTCTCTTAGCATACATGATAGCATGATTTGGCACATATAGGATGCAAAAAATTTGAAAGAGGCTTGGAATAGGTTGTTCACATTGTATGAGGCAAAAACAAAGGCATGTGAATTGCATCTTAAGAATGAGCTTCATACAATAGAGAAAAAGAGCATGTTGGTAAGTGACTACACCCTAAAAATCAATGGCATACATGAGTCACTACATCTATTGTTGTGAATGTAGATGATGAAAATTATGTGGAAGTATGCCTTTGTGGTTCAAGAATTGCATATAAGCAGTTCAAAACTCTTCTATCTAGAGGGAAAAGATTATGAATTTTGTTGAACTCGTATCCATACTAATAATTGAAGAAAAGAATCTTAGTGAGGACTCAAACTCCCAAGGAAAACCTAGTTTTGAGGAGGTATTCTACTTTGGTAGAGGAAGAGCTAGAGGTAGAAGCTTTGAAAGTGGAAGAGGAATCAATAACCAAGACCAAGGTAAACATCACAACCATGCAGGAGGTAGAGGACCATTTCAAGGTAGGGGGAGCCAAAGAGGCGATAGAAATTTCCAAAGAAGTAATTCAGGTAATGACAGTAGAATTGTGGTAAACGTGGTCACTTTGAACATGATTGTAGGTTGAAGAATCCAAAGAAAAACAATTATGCATCAACAAGTGCACATGATCCAAAGAATCGGATCATGGTCGAGCATCACCTAATGAATAGGATGTCTCCTGGTGTTTTAAAATTGAGTGGTAATTCGTATTATATTGAATCAGGTGCTTCAAATCACATGACCAATCATGCCAAATGGTTTAATAGCTTGCAAAAATTATCAATAGATATATTTGTTGAAATAGGTGATCATACATCACATCCTTTCAAGCATACAGGAAACATATCACTATTCATAGACGATGGGAAGGATAAACATCTTGGCACTATATGTTCCAAAAATAACAAATAATCCAATTTTTGTTGGAAAAATGGTTGATTACAAGTCAAGTTCAATGCTGATGGGTTATATGTAGAAGTTTGAAAAAGAAAAAGGGAACATTGATCACCAAAGGAAGAAAAGTTTGTAGGATGATCACCTTAAATGTGAAAATTCCTCAAATGAATGCAGTCATGTTTCCAAAATGTGTAGGTATATTTATTGCTGACATAGTGATTTTGGTACAAGCAAATCGGACATGAAAATTTGTAGAGGTTGAGGTTGATGTAGTCAAAGGAGGTTGTCATTGGCGTAGATAATTTCAATGTTGTAAGGATACAGAAGGTATGTGAAGATGCCCAATTTGGTAAAAAATAAAGAGCATCATTTTTGCATGACAAGCATGTTAGTGAGAATGTGCTAGAAATAGTACATTCAAATGTTTGGGGTCCTACAAAGACCACATTTATGGGAGGTTGTGGGCTTTATGTAACTTTCATTGATGACAATACACAAAATGTATGGGTATACATCATGAAAGAGAAGAGTTAGGTGTCATATAACTTCACATTGTTTGAATGGTATCGCGATGATGAAGTAGGCTTGGGCCATCATGATTCTTCCCTTCCTTCTTGGCACTTCATACTTACTTGTGCCCAATATGTGTGCATCTTAAAATCATGGATGAGATATCATGAAAACTGAGCAGAAACTTATTGAAAGACTTATTTAGACCTCATTGTTTCTTTCCTTCCTAGTGAGGATCTTTTTAGAGCTTATGGTTGCCCCATAATGCATTGCTTTTTAGTACTCATGCATTGATGTATGCATTCTACTGGTGCAAACTCTATGCATAGCTAACGGATGTCATACACATTTACCCCTTATTATTGGAAAAGAAATTTTGCAAAAAGAGCCATGCTACTTAAATAGGTATTGTCATTTTGCACACAAGTGATTTTTTTTTTTGTATAAGGAGCAACACACATGGAAATTAATATCCTAAGATCCCACCATGTTCCTTGTGTGCTCCTTGGAATGAATATCTCTTGTTTTTGTGCTTGCCTCGTAGTGCATAGCTTATGAAATGGACGTCCTCTTCTACAATTATTAAACGAAAATTTGGCATGATGCCGAATACCCTAGAGCTTGGTTATCGATTAAATATATATAAGAGTTGCAAGGTGTTGGTCATGCATTTACAACATTTCTAATGAAAATAATAATGATAATGTGCCAAATAATGGAATTTTTCCAAGAAAAATTCCATAAAATCATTCTTTTGAATGCATGGATGCAAGAAAATGCTTGAATCTTGTTCCAAGGTCTTAATGTTTGCCTATTGATAATTGAAATGCATTATCGTTATAGGTGTATTCAAATCATGTCAACTATTCAAACAATCTCTTACGTTTTAAATATGTTGCAAAGATAATGAGAACTAAAACACAATTGAAGCATGCACTTAGCTTTAACGCAAATGTTGTCCTTCCTTTTTCCTTTGGAAGGATCCATATCTAATACCATTGTTGTGTGAGAAGTCCATCTTGTTCTCACAACATGTGCGTTGAAAGCTTGGACAAAGAGGAAATCTGGAGATCATGAGTGGAGAGGAAGAGAACCAAAAGCTCTCTCTCTTTCGGGCACACAAGAAGAAGATGCACACGAAAGGTGCCAGATCCTCCTTTTTGTTTCAATTGGGATCTTTAAATCCCATATAGCAAGTGCAATGGACACCCGCGATCTATAATAAGCCCATAAGATGTAATTTCGAATTCACTCCTGCGAAGAGATTTTAATATGGCAAGAAGCTCAGCTAAATGAGTGTGTTAAAACCTACAACTAAATCATGTGTATATATAGTGATGATTTGAGCCAAGATTTGAATTTGAATCTTGCTCACCTAAAACCTCTTTTCCTAACTCTTAGTGATAGATTCTCAACTAACACAATCACGAGTTTGTGGCTTTTCTTTCCCTTGTGATCAAGTGGATTCAACCACTTTGATTCCTTCACTTTTACATCAACTAAATACTCAAAGAGTTACAAGGGTGAGTTCATAAGTGAACCCTTCAATGATTTAGCATTTGCTTCAACTTTCTATGACATTTGAAGACTCAAGCCTTTGCTTAGACTTGACATGAACTTGTTTCTACAACTCCCCCTCAAGTGAAGTAAGATTGAGTTCTTCAATCTTACAAGATTATCTGCAAACCAATCATACCTTTGAATTTATTGAGTTTTGTTCCATCTAATGCCTTGGTTAAAATGTCTGCACATTGTTGATGAGTTGACACATATGATAGCTGAATTTTCTTACTCACAATCTTCTCTCTTACATAGTGGTAATGTACTTCAATATGTTTAGTCCTTGCATGAAAGATTGGATTGGCAGCCAAGTGAATGGAACTCATATAGTCACCAAAAATATTTAGAGTTCCAATCTGCAATCCAAGATATGTGAATAGTGTCTTCATCCACATTGCTTCTTGAGTAGCTACAACAAGACCTCTGTATTCATCTTCTTTGGAAGAGAGAGAAACTATGGGTTGCTTCTTAGATGACCATGAGACAAGTTTTGACCCTGCGAAGGAAAGATATCTTAAGGTGCTCCTTTTGTCTTCCTTGGAGCCAACCCAATCTGCATGAGAGAACAACTTTAGACTTAAATCAGATACATAAGGGTATTATAACCCTTCATTCACGGTCCCTTTGAGATTTCTCAGTATCCTCTTGGCAGCTTCCATGTGAGGTTTCTTGGGTGTGTGCATAAATTGACTTAGCACACTCTCACTATAACATATATCTATTCTTGTCAATGTGGCATAGTTCAAACTACCCACAAGGCTTTGATAACCTGTGATGTCTTTTATGAGTTCATCCTCATGTGAGCTCAATTTATGATTAACCTCCATTGGAGTACCTGCAATCCTGCACTCTTGCATCTTGAAGTTTGTCAACAACTCTTTAATGTATTTCGTTGGTGTAAGAAATAGACCATGATCTTTGTATACTACTTCCGTTCCTAGGAAGTATGTAAGTGAACCGAAGTCACTTATCTTGAACTCTTCTTGCATCTACTCCTTGATCTTATTTATCACATCTACATTATTTCCTATAAGTATAATATCATCCCTATACACACAAATAGATGACTTTAGAATTACTCTTGTTGATGAAGAGTGAGGGATCTACTTTGTCACGTTGAAATCCTTTATGTTGCAAGAATTTTAACTTTACCTTTAGACTTCCACATTTTGAGTTTTTCAATCTAAGTTGCTTCATCTTCTGAGGTATCCTGTTCTTCAATTTTAGAAGGCTTGTCCTTGACAAGTTTTGGAAAATCTTTTTCTAGTTCATAAGGTAACTTGATCTTACTGCATGAGTCTCCATACCAAGAATTATTCTCATCAAATATTACATCTCTACTCACCAAGGATCCTTTGGTTGTTGGGTTGTATAGCCTGTAGCCTTTTTGGTTGTTGTTATATCCAATGAACACACATCTTTCAACTTTTGGATCCATCTTTCCTCTAACCTGTGAAGGAACATGAGCATAAGCAATACATCCAAAAATCTTAAAATGATCCAAGCTTGGTCTTCTTCCATTCCAAGCCTCATGTGGTATCATGCCATCAAGTGGTTTTGAAGGTAACCTCTTAATCAAATAAGTGGTTGTGGATACAACCTCAGCCCATAAATAATTAGGTAAATGTTTTTCATTTAACATAGACCTTGCAGCTTTAACAATTGTCCTATTCCTTCTCTTTGCCACTCCATTTTTCTCAGGAGTGTACCTTGTAGTAATCTCTCTTTTGATTCCCCTTTCCTAAAGAAAGGAGTCAAATTCATGGGAGAAGTACTCTCTCCCTCCATGTGAACTTAGTCTTTTTAGTGTTTTACCTGTTTGGTTCTCCACAAGAGATAAATATATTTTGAAGCATGATGACCTTGGAACCACTGAGTCTTCATGTCTTACAAATATTGTGGGAGCTCTGATCTCAAGAGATTCAAATTCCCATGGGCCTGGGAACTGTGGCAACTCTTGTAAAGAATTAGATTCAACATCTAATCTTTCATCTTCTACTTTCGCTACGTCATCTCCATAAATAGATGGAATTTCTTGGGGAAAGTGATCTTGAAGATCATCAATTTCAGGAATAGGAGGGGGATTACCCTTCTCCTTGGCTCATTTTTCCTCTTATATTTCTTGCAAGAACTCTTCAGAGTACTCTTGAATTGGAAGAGGTGTTCTAGCATCCGTGGAATTAGGAACATAAGCTTCCCTTGGTGGTGATCTTTCTCTTTCAACAACTGGTTGAGCTTGTGGAGGTAAAGAAACTTTAGGTTTGTTTACCAACTGCTCTAATCTTTCTAGTAAGCTTTAAAAATTGCAAACCTCGTTTGATAGAGTTTGTGTAATATGACTGACTGGTCTCTATCATAGCTTGAGCTAGCTCTACCATTTTCATGCACATTTTTGTCCGTTCAATATCTAAATCTGCTCTAGGGTAACTCTTGTCTAGGTTTGCCGTTGTTGGGCCTTCTTGAAGTTGAGCCTGTCAAGCTTTGAACATCATGTCCAAGCGCTTGGGGTTGGATATGCAAGATTAGATTCAGGTTGTGGTCTATTTACAGTGGGTGTTGGGGTGGGATGAAGTGGTGTGGATGGAGTTTCTACATGTGAGGGGTTTGGAGATGTAATGTCTTCTATTTTTGTTTTCACTTCTTTCAGGCTTTCTTCTAGCTCAGATAACTTTTTATTCCACTTGCGATTGGCCTTTTCCCTCGTATCCTTCCATGTTCTTGTTTTCCTCTTACTAGGCTCTCTTGATTCACTCGACTCTGATTGCTTAGTTGGTTTTGTCTGTTGTTTTGCTTCTGCTCTAGTAACTGCTTGTATAGGAGCCACATTACTGTTACTTGAACTTGAATCCACCACTAAGCCTATCACGTTAATCGGTATAACCTTATGCACACTAGAGGGGTTCCTTGGACAATCTCTTGGGAGATGTTCTTTGCCAGAGTTTGGACAAATGCCCTGTATTGGGATGCTTTGTCCTTGTCTCAGAGATGGTGGGTGGGGACATTCACAAATGAAATGGTCACCCTGACATCTAAAACATGGTCCTCTAGAAGCTTGTGGTCTTATTTGTCTCAATTGGGGCCTAGGGTTAGGATTCGTATACATAACATTGGAGTATTCGGGCTCCCAATGCTCTATTAGGGTTTTCCTCTGCCATTGCATACTTCACTGGGATCACCTTGGTAGGAGTCGTCGCTCGTTTCCTAGGACCGGCTGTGGTCAAGACCAAACGTGCTATAATCTTTCATGGTAAATAACACTTAAGATTCTTTTACATCAATATCTATAGTACTTGTAAAATGACTAGAACATTCAACATACTTCAAATGGTCCAAATATTATGATTTCTAGTGCAAATATAGCTCCCAAATATAGCTAAAGGATCTCCTTTGAATCATGCCAATTGTGATTAGGACCTGCAAGTTATGGTAAAAACAATAAATTTCTACACCTATATGTAGAGAAGCCTAGAAGTGCAATATGCGTACCAAAACCACATAGATAGATTCAAAAAATGAACTCCAAACTTAATGCATTTGGTTTATTTGAAAACTTGAGTATGCTAGTTATTGCATATTGAATGACATTGCATTCGCATGTAAGATATGAGAGAGATGCCCAAACCAGTCTTTCCAAGAGCTGCACAACTAAGGTTACAAGAAATGGAATTAGAGAGTTGAACATAGTTATTAGACGTATGCAATAGTTCCTTTTCAACTTGAAATTTTGTAAACTACTATACACAAGACTAGATGCATGCTTAAAATCATTCATCTCAATTTGATAATGAACGCAAAAGAAATGGCTTATCTTCCATATCTCTATGAAGTTGTCTAGGGACTCCTCGCCAAAGACACTAGAGAGCTACATATGTAATACGACCTTGAGCTCTCATCCAAATACAAAGAAACTTTGGTATATGAATTTCACCTATGCTCTCTATCACGTGTTGAACTTGCAACGTTTCCTCAAATATTAGCCTCCATATCCAATAGAACAAAATGATTTTTTCTCATAAACTCCAAATCCAATCATAATGGAATTCTATGCATGAGAACTCAAAAATATAGACTCACCATGGAAATAGAAATCACATCAAGTGGAGCTTAAATGTGAGAGAAATTAACCTACAAAGAAACCCTTGTGTTCATCTTAGAAACTCAAATCTATGCTAGGGCTTCTAAAATAATGATCATTTTATCTATCCAATAAACTCTAAATTCTATGAACTTTGGTGACAATATTTTAATGCAAAATCAAAGTCATTTCCCAAGTAGAAGGCCCCAACTCTTGAAAATAAATTTAATCTTGTATATTGATTTATTTACATTTCATTGTTCAACAATACACGTTTGAATGTGTTATGGTGGTCTAAATGTATCATTCTTTTGAATCATTTAGAATGAATTTTACTCCTATTTGATGATCTGCTCCATGCTTGGAGATTTAGAATGTTGAAATTCCTGATGGGAAAAGGCTATTGGAAGTACATTGAAGGAGAGAATGAAAACGCTCTGCAGTTACCATAGAGGAATTGGACTATGTACTAGTTAAGAGCATATGAAGAGTGGAATCAAGGAGCACAAAAGGTAATGTATTGGCTGTCTCTTAGCATACATGATAGCATGATTTGGCACATATAGGATGCAAAAAATTTGAAAGAGGCTTGGAATAGGTTGTTCACATTGTATGAGGCAAATATAAAGGCATGTGAATTGCATCTTAAGAATGAGCTTCATACAATAGAGAAAAAGAGCATGTTGGTAAGTGACTACACCCTAAAAATCAAAGGCATACGTGAGTCACTACATCTATTGTTGTGAATGTAGATGATGAAAATAAAGTGGAAGTATGCCTTTGTGGTTCAAGAAATGCATATAAGCAGTTCAAAACTCTTCTATCTAGAGGGAAAAGATTATGAATTTCGTTGAACTCGTATCCATGCTAATAATTGAAGAAAAGAATCTTAGTGAGGACTCAAACTCCCAAGGAAAACCTAGTTTTGAGGAGGTATTCTACTTTGGCAGAGGAAGATCTAGAGGTAGAAGCTTCAAAAGTGGAAGAGGAATCAATAACCAAGACCAAAGTAAACATCACAACCATGCAGGAGGTAGAGGACCATTTCAAGGTAGGGGGAGCCAAAGAGGCCATAGATATTTCCAAAGAAGTGATTCAGGTAATGACAGTAGAATTGTGGTAAACGTGGTCACTTTGAACATGATTGTAGGTTGAAGACTCCAAAGAAAGACAATTATGCATTAGCAAGTGCACATGATCCAAAGAATCGGATCATGGTCCAACATCACCTAATGAATAGGATGTCTCCTGATGTTTAAAATTTGAGTGGTAATTTCTATTATGTTGAATCAGATGCTTCAAATCACATGACCAATCATGCCAAATGGTTTAATAGCTTGCAAAAATTATCAATTGATATATTTGTTGAAATAGGTGATCATACATCACATCCTACCAAGCATACAGGAAACATATCACTATTCATAGAGGATGGGAAGGTTAAACATCTTGGCACTATATGTTCCAAGAATAACAAATAATCCAATTTTTGTTGGAAAAATGGTTGATTACAAGTCAAGTTCAATGCTGATGGGTTATATGTAGAAGTTTAAAAAAGAAAAATGGAAGATTCCTCAAATGTGAAAATTCCTCAAATTTTTGTGTATATCTTGGTTGAGCAAGAAGCAGCCTACTGTGGCCACTTCCAGTTGTGAGGCTGAGTATAGGGCAACTTTCACAGCGACTGTTGAGTGTGTGTGGCTCAGATGCTTTATGGCTGATTTGGGTGTTGGCCAGTCTTCTGCCACCACCATCTTCACTGACAGTTAGAGCGCATTGGCAGTTGCGAGGAACCCTGTGTTCCATGTTCGCACTAAGCACAAATTTTGGTTGAGCTTCTTGTGGGATGCTTCTTGCTCCGAAATGTGTAGGTATATTTATTGCTGACATAGTGATTTGGTACAAGCAAATCGGACATGAAAATTTGTAGAGGTTGAGGTTGATGTAGTCAAAGGAGGTTGTCATTGGCCTAGATAATTTCAAGGTTGTAAGGATACAAAAGGTATGTGAAGATGCCCAATTTGGTAAAAAATGAAGAGCATCATTTTTGCATGACAAGCATGTTAGTGAGAATGTGCTAGAAATAGTACATTCAAATGTTTGGGGTCCTATAAAGACCACATTTATGGGAGGTTGTGGGCTTTATGTAACTTTCATTGATGACAATACACAAAATGTATGGGTATACATCATGAAAGAGAAGATTTAGGTGTCGTATCACTTCACATTGTTTGAATGTTATCGCGATGATGAAGTCTGCATGGGCCATCATGCTTCTTCCCTTCCTTCTTGGCACTTCATACTTACTTGTGCCCAATATGTCTGCATCTTAAAATCATGGATGAGATATCATGAAAATTGAGAAGAAACTTATTGAAAGACTTATTTAGACCTCATTGTTTCTTTCCTTCCTAGTGAGGAGCTTTTTAGAGCTTATGGTTGCCCCATAATGCATTGCTTTTTAGTACTCATGCATTGATGTATGCATTCTACTGGTGCAAACTCTATGCATAGCTAACGGATGTCATACACATGTACCCCTTATTATTGGAAAAGAAATTGTGCAAAAAGAGCCATGCTACTTAAATAGGTATTGTCATTTTGCACACAAGTGATTTTTTTTTGGTATAAGGAGCAACACACATGGAAATTAATATCCTAAGATCCCACCATGTTCCTTGTGTTCTCCTTGGAATGAATATCTCTTGTTTTTGTGCTTGCCTGGTAGTGCATAGCTTATGAAATGGAGGTCCTCTTCTAAAATTATTAAACAAAAATTTGGCATGATATCGAATACCCTAGAGCTTGGTTATCGATTAAATATATATAAGAGTTGCAAGGTGTTGGTCATGCACTTACAACATTTCTAATGAAAAGAATAATGATAATGTGCCAAATAATGGAATTTTTTCATGAAAATTATCTCTTGTTAAAAGAAAAAACACATAAAATCATTCTTTTCAATGCATGGATGCAAGAAAATGCTTGAATCTTGTTCCAAGGTCTTAATGTTTGCCTATTGATAATTGAAATGCATTATCCTTATAGGTGTATTCAAATCATGTCAACTATTCAAACAATCTCTTACGTTTTAAATATGTTGCAAAGATAATGAGACCTAAAACACAATTGAAGCAAGCACTTAGCTTTAACGCAAATGTTGTCCTTCCTTTTTCCTTTGGAAGGATCCATCTCTAATACCATTGTTGTGTGAGAGCTCCATCCTGTTCTCACAACATGTGTATTGAAAGCTTGGACAAAGAGGAAATCTTGAGATCATGAGTGGAGAGGAAGATAACCAAAAGCTCTCTCTCTTTCGGGCACACAAGAAGAAGATGCACACGAAAGGTGCTAGATCCTCCTTTTTGTTTCAATGGGGATGTTTAAATCCCATATAGCAAGTGCAATGGACACCCACGATCTATAATAAGCCCATAAGATGTAATTTCAAATTCACTCCTGCGAAGAGATTTTAATATGGCAAGAAGCTCAGCTAAATAAGTGTGTTAAAACCTATAACTAAATCATGTGTATATATAGTGATGATTGGAGCCCAGATTTGAATTTGAATTTTGCTCACCTTAAACCTCTTTTCCTAACTCTTAGTGATAGATTCTCAACTAACACAATCACAAGTTTGTGGCTTTTCTTTCCCTTCTGATCAAGTGGATTCAACCACTTTGATTCCTTCACTTTTACATCAACTAAATACTCAAAGAGTTACAAGGGTGAGTTCATAAGTGAACTCTTCAATGATTTAGCATTTGCTTCAACTTTCTATGACATTTGAAGACTCAAGCCTTTGCTTAGACTTGACATGAACTTGTTTCTACAACTCCCCCTCAAGTCAAGCAAGATTGAGTTCTTCAATCTTACAAGATTATCTGCAAACCAATCATACCTTTGAATTTATTGAGTTTTGTTCCATCTAATGCCTTGGTTAAAATGTCTGCACATTGTTGATGAGTTGACACATATGATAGCTGAATTTTCTTACTCACAATCTTCTCTCTTACATAGTGGTAATGTACTTCAATATGTTTAGTCCTTGCATGAAAGATTGGATTGGCAGCCAAGTGAATGGAACTCATGTTGTCACAAAAAATATTTAGAGTTCCAATCTCCAATCCAAGATATGTGAATAGTGTCTTCATCCACATTGCTTCTTGAGTAGCTACAACAAGACCTCTGTATTCATCTTCTTTGGAAGAGAGAGAAATTGTGGGTTGCTTCTTAGATGACCATGAGACAAGTTTTGACCCTGCAAAGGAAAGATATCTTAAGGTGCTCCTTTTGTCTTCCTTGGAGCCAACCCAATCTGCATCAGAGAACAACTTTAGACTTAAATCAGATACATAAGGGTAGTATAACCCTTCATTCATGGTCCCTTTGAGATTTCTCAGTATCCTCTTGGCAGCTTCCATGTGAGGTTTCTTGGGTGTGTGCATAAATTGACTTAGGACACTCACACTATAACATATATCTATTCTTGTCAATGTGGCATAGTTCAAACTACCCACAAGGCTTTGATAACCTGTGATGTCTTCTATGAGTTCATCCTCATGTGAGCTCAATTTATGATTAACCTCCATTGGAGTACCTGCAATGCTGCACTCTTGCATCTTGAACTTTGTCAACAACTCTTTAATGTATTTCGTTGGTGTAAGAAATAGACCATGATCTTTGTATACTACTTCCGTTCCTAGGAAGTATGTAAGTGAACCGAAGTCACTTATCTTGAACTCTTCTTGCATCTACTCCTTGATCTTATTTATCACATCTACATTATTTCCTATAAGTATAATATCATCCACATACACACAAATAGATGACTTTAGAATTACTCTTGTTGATGAAGAGTGATGGATCTACTTTGCTAGGTTGAAATCCTTTATCTTGCAAGAATTTTAACTTTACCTTTAGACTTCCACATTTTGAGTTTTTCAATCTAAGTTGCTTCATCTTCTGAGGTATCCTGTTCTTCAATTTTACAAGGCTTGTCCTTGACAAGTTTTGGAAAATCTTTTTCAAGTTCATAAGGAAACTTGATCTTACTGCATGAGTCTCCATACCAAGAATTATTCTCATCAAATACTTCATCTCTACTCACCAAGGATCCTTTGGTTGTTGGGTTGTATAGCCTCTAGCCTTTTTGGTTGTTGTCATATCCAATGAACACACATCTTTCAACTTTTGGATCCATCTTTCCTCTAGCCTATGAAGGAACATGAGCATAAGGAATACATGCTTGGTCTTCTTCCATTCCAAGCCTCATATGGTATCATGCCATCAAGTGGTTTTAAAGGTAACCTGTTAATCAAATAAGTGGTTGTGGATACAACCTCAGCCCATAAATAATTAGGTGAATGTTTTTCATTTAACTTAGACCTTGAAGGTTTGACAATTGTCCTATTCCTTCTCTTTGCCGCTCCTTTTCTCTCAGGAGTGTACCTTGTAGTAATCTCTCTTTTGATTACCCTTTTCTAAAGAAAGGAGTCAAATTCATGGGACAAGTACTCTCTCCCTCCATCTGAACTTAGTCTTTTTAGTGTTTTACCTGTTTGGTTCTCCACAAGATATAAATATATTTTGAAGCATGATGACCTTGGAACCACTGAGTCTTCATGTCTTACCAATATTGTGGGAGCTCTGATCCGAAGAGATTCAGATTCCCATGGGCCTGCGAATTGTGGCAACTCTTGTAAAGAATTAGATTCAACATCTAATCTTTCATCTTCTACTTTCTCTACGCCATCTCCATAAATAGATGGAATTTCTGCGGGAAAGTGATCTTTAAGATCATCAATTTCAGGAATAGGAGGGGGATTACCCTTCTCGTTGGCCCATTTTTCCTCTTGTATTTCTTGCAAGAACTCTTCAGAGTACTCTTGAATTGGAAGAGGTGTTCTAGCATCCGTGGAATTAGGAACATAAGCTTCCCTTGGTGGTGAGCTTTCTCTTTCAACAACTGGTTGAGCTTGTGGAGGTAAAGAAACTTTAGGTTTGTTTACCAACTGCTCTAATCTTTCTAGTAAGCTTTGAAAATTGCAAACCTCGTTTGATAGAGTTTATGTAATATGACTGACTGGTCTCTATCATAGCTTGAGCTAGCTCTACCATTTTCATGCACATTTTTGTCCGTTCAATATCTAAATCTGCTCTAGGATAACTCTTGTCTAGGTTTGCAGCTGTTGGGCCTTCTTGAAGTGGAGCCTGTTAGGCCTTGAACATCATGTCCAAGCCTTCTGGGGTTGGATATGCAAAATTAGATTCAGGTTGTGGTCTATGTACAATGGGTGTAGGCGTGGGATGAAGTGGTGTGGATGGAGTTTCTACATGTGAGGGGTTTTGAGATGTAATGTCTTCTATTTTTGTTTTCACTTCTTTCAGGCTTTCTTCTAGCTTAGATAACTTTTTAATCCACTTGCGATTGGCCTTTTCCCTCGTATCCTTCCATGTTCTTGTTTTCCTCTTACTAGGCTCTCTTGATTCACTCGACTCTGATTGCTTAGTTGGTTTAGTCTGTTGTTTTGCTTGTGCTCTAGTAACTGCCTGTATAGGAGCCACATTACTGTTACTTGAACTTGAATCCACCACTAAGCCTATCACGTTAATGGGTATAACCTTATGTGCACTAGAGGGGTTCCTTGGACAATCTCTTGGGACATGTTCTTTGCCAGAGTTTGGACAAACGCCCTGTATTGGGATGCTTTGTCCTTGTCTCAGAGATGGTGGGTGGGGACATTCACAAATGAAATGGTCACCCTGACATCTAAAACATGGTCCTCTAGAAGCTTGTGGTCTTATTTTTCTCAATTGGGGCCTAGGGTTAGGATTCCTATACATAACATTGGAGTATTCAGGCTCCCAATGCTCTATTAGGGTTTTCCTCTGCCATTGCATACTTAATTGGGATCACCTTGGTAGGAGTCGTCGCTGGTTTCCTAGGACCGGTTGTGGTCAAGACCAAACGTGCTATAATCTTTCATGGTAAATAACACTTAAGATTCTTTTGCATCAATATCTATAGTACTTGTAAAATGACTAGAACATTCAACATACTTCAAATGGTCCAAATATTATGATTTCTAGTGCAAATATAGCTCCCAAATATAGCTAAAGGATCTCCTTTGAATCATGCCAATTGTGATTAGGACCTGCAAGTTATGGTAAAAACAATAAATTTCTACACCTATATGTAGAGAAGCCTAGAAGTGCAATATGCGTACCAAAACCACATAGATAGATTCAAAAAATGAACTCCAAACTTAATGCATTTGGTTTATTTGAAAACTTGAGTATGCTAGTTATTGCATATTGAATGACATTGCATTCGCATGTAAGATATGAGAGAGATGCCCAAACCAGTCTTTCCAAGACCTGCACAACTAAGGTTACACGAAATGGAATTAGAGAGTTGAACATAGTTACTAGAAGTATGCAATAGTCCCTTTTCAACTTGAAATTTTTTAAACTACTATACACAAGACTAGATGCATGCTTAAAATCATTCATCTCAATTTGATAATGAACGCAAAAGAAATGTCTTATCTTCCATATCTCTATGAAGTTGTCTATGGACTCCTTGCCAAAGACACTAGAGAGCTACATATGTAATACGACCTTGAGCTCTCATCCAAATACAAAGAATCTTTGGTATATGAATTTCACCTATGCTCTCTATCACGTGTTGAACTTGCAACGTTTCCTCAAATATTAGCCTCCATATCCAATAGAACAAAATGATTTTTTCTCATAAACTCCAAATCCATTCATAATGGAATTCTATGCATGAGAACTCAAAAATATAGGCTCACCATGGAAATAGAAATCACATCAAGTGGAGCTTAAATGTGAGAAAAATTAACCTACAAAGAAACCCTTGTGGTCATCTTAGAAACTCAAATCTATGCTAGGGCTTCTAAAATAATGAACATTTTATCTATCCAATAAACTCCAAATTCTATGAACTTTGGTGACAATATTTTAATGCAAAATCAAAGTCATTTCCCAAGTAGAAGGCCCCAAATCTTGAAAATAAATTTAATCTTGTATATTGATTTATTTACATTTCAATGTTCAACAATACACGTTTGAATGTGTTATGGTGGTTGTTGAGCCATAAAAGTCATGATGGTCAAAGCAAACCGGTCAAAGTCAACAAGGGCAAGGTCAAGCCAACAGGTGCAAAGTCAAAGTGCCTAAGTGACAATTGATTGTCCCGCAAAGGGTAAATTACTTTTTCCTAAGGATCAGAATGTGTTTTAAAGTAATTGGGAAGGTTTAGGTGAACCCCCTTTAGTACACAAAGGAAGAATTAAAAGGGAATGTGAAGGCATGTGAAGCGGAAAAGTGTACGCATAAGTGAAAGTATGACCCCCATTAAAATTTTGGTTTTACACTAAAGTCACTACAGGACAAAGGGCAATTCATTGGCCTCCAACTAACAAGAGAATCTTGGGACATCAAAGGAAGCCCAAGAGCCCATGGCAGTTAGAAGTCACGGGACCGGCGGATTCAAGAGCAAGGACAAAGGCTATTCTTGGACACATTGAGAGCTAGGAGAGGGAGAGCTTCAGAGGAAGCAAGAAGAGCCACCAGTGTGCGACGACTCTCAAGAGTGCAAGAGGTGTCAAGAGGAAGGTGTGCAGAGAAGGCGGGTTGGATTCCAAGAGTCCCAAGGTCTATTGTGTGTGTGCGCCGTGATACCAATTCCTTAGCTTGGTGGAAGCTTAGTGCAAGGTGTGCACAAGGGAAGCGGGAAGCAAGTGAAGGATTGGTGCAGGAGAGGCCGCTGCCAGAGGACTTGAGATAATTGGTCTTCAGTAATTGATATTCTCTGAAGTTGTATTTAGTCATTGATTAGACTGTGTGCAGTCATTTTAATTGTTGAAAGATAATCAATATTCAAGGTTTCCAAGAGTATTCCTTTGCAGAAGTTCTCACTGTTATTGGGACTTCCAAGGAGATTTGAGCATAGGAGACTATATATTGCTATTGGAGAGCAATATTCCAGTGTCGACAACACTACTCCAGTGGGCCAAAAGGTACATACTTTTATCAAGTGTCTCATTTTAAGTGGACTATGAATAGCTCATGACCGCGACCCGGTCACAAACCTTGAGGATCAAGTGCAAGCAGACAAGAAGAAAGACGAACAGAAGATCATCGAGTCCACTTTCATCGACTTCATCGGTAGGAAGCATGGCAGGACAGGTGGACCTAGAAATCTTGCTCTCCAGATTAAACATAAAATTTCCCTCCTTCAGAGGTTTAGCCCATGAGGACCCAGATGAGCACATTCGAAGATTTCTTGCATTATGTAAGACTAGGGGGCTAATGGGTAGGGAAGATGCTTTCTTGATACTCTTCCCCGCCACATTGGAAGGTCTGGCAGACAAGTGGTTTAGCCAGTTTGCTGAAAATCACTTTACCTCTTGGGATTTGATGAAAGAGGCTTTTAAAAATCAATTTCAGCATGGCAACACGGCTGAGATCATTATAGAAGAATTGGAAAACTTGAAGTTGGGTCCAGGAGAGAAGTTCCCCGAGTTCGTGACCAGGGCCAAAGCACTAATGGCTAAACTACCGGATCCACCACACGACTTCTTTGTCAAGAAGTGGTTAGCCAAACCTCTACCTGTGGTCACCCAGTGCAAAATAAAAGAGTTAGTGCTACCTACTGCCTCTGTTGAGGAGTTCATCAATACGGCCACATGCTTGGAACAGATAAGGCACCAGTATGGTGCAACTTCTTCCCAACCATGATATGGTACAGAACTGGAGGACCCAGTGAGCCAGTTAAGAAGGGAACTGGAGGGCTTGAAAAGGAATAAGCCCTACACAAAGGAGGAGACTACTGTAGCTTAGCTGAGAAAAGAGATTGAAGCCCTCAAGCTCCAAAAGGAAGAGGAAGCCCAAGCAGAAGAACTAGCTCAACTGAGGCAGGAGTTGCAAGAACTCAAAGGAGGCGGCATTAAGAACGGACTCTGGTGCTCCATGTGCAGCAAGCAAGGGCACATAGTAAGTGAATGTCCTTTGCTAAATGTGACTTGTCAATTATGCAGGAAGATTGGACATGAGGCCCATGAATGCCAAGTAAGGGGAATGCCGACAACCACATACTGGACACAAGGAGGACTTTTGCCACCAGCAAATGTAATGGCAGCAGCAGCAAGCCAAGGTATCAACTATAATCCTAGACCAAGAACTAACTTTGCAAATGGGCCTAGACGGCCAATTATTTGCTTCAGATGTGGAGAATGTGGGCACCACCAATCTAGGTGCACCCTTCCAGAAAATGCACCTCCTTGCAGGAACTGTCCAGAGGCCAGGGATCACTATACAAACTGTTGTCCTAAGAATCAAGCCTCTACTTCCGGACCCCATCTCCAAATGATCTCTGTATTCAAGGAGGAAACACTCCTTGAGGTGAATGAACCCTCACCATCTACTAGAGTGGTACAATTAGAAGAACTCGAATCTTTTGCAATACAGACAAGAAGTAAGGGAATGGCAAAAGTGGTAGAAAATCAAGAATTGATAATTAAGGAATTGAACAAAGACAGAGTTGCAATTGAACACAAAGATACTACAAGGGCAGACACAAACCACAAGGAATGTCTCATAGGCACCAGTGATGCCATTGGGCATGAACACAAAGATACTACAAGTGCAGACACAAACCACAAGGAATGTCTCATAGGCACCAGTGATGCCATTGGGCATGCCTTCAACAGGGCTCAAGAAGAGTTTGGCAAAGCAAATGAAGCTCACTCTCTTAAAGAGTCAGAGGCCTCAAAACTACTCAAGTCAATGAAGAAGGAGGTTAGTATTTTTGACTTAATAAAGATGGATGGGAAATTCAGGTCAGAATTATTGCAGATAATTGATGAGGCTTCTACTACAAGCTTAGTGGCCAAGACTGTTATCTTACATAAAGGGATAATTAAGGGGGAAGCACCCCTTACAGATTATAAAAGTCCTCGGCTTACAATATCAATCAAGGGTCATGAATTTCAAGGTGTTATTGTAGATGGTGGTTCTGGCATTAACTTGATGCCTGAATATACCATGAAAAGGATTGGACTCCACCCTTCAAGACCTGCAAACTTCACGGTTACTTTGGCAGATGAGAGCAAAGTAAGGCCCTTGGGGGTAATCCCAAAAGTTCCACTTGAAGTACAAGGTAATCTATTCATTCTGGATTTTGTGGTTTTAAGATTGCCCCAGGTTGAAGGAGGATTTCCTCTCTTAATTGGAAGACCTTGGCTGAGGCATGCCAGTGTCATTCATGATTGGGGTAAGGACACTATGTGGGTACAAAAGAAAGGGCAGGAACTGACACAAATTCATTTAGAAGAAGGCCCAGACAATCAAGGAAACACTAGTATGATGCAAACAGTGAGCATTTGCATGGAAACAGAAGCAGAGGATCAACCCCAAATAGATTTTGAGGAAGAAGAGGATATTCTAAGTTGGCTCCATGCAGGCAACTCTTCTTCTTGTTTTGGAATTTTTCTTGATAATCCTGGCACGACTGAGGATTATGATGAAGACAAAGAAAAGGTCCAGGTTGATGGATTAGGAGAGCCCATCACTGACCACAGAAGAGGCAGGAAGATACCCCTCAAATACAAATTGGAGGAGGATGTGTCAACAACGGATAACGAAGTTTCTAAAGCTAAAAACAAGGTAAATAATTCTGAGGTTGAATGTTCGTTCCCAATTCAAGAAATCCCTGCAGGATGGATGCAGGACAAGGAGGAACACATCGTAGTCCAAAATACACCTGCTTATGAAGCAATGCACGAAAAGCTAGTAGAAGAAGACAAGGAAGCAGATGCACAGGGAGATAATATGGTAACAAGAAATCCGGTCCAAGAAATATACTTAGGCACTCAAAACAATAATCAACCAGTTCTGGTGGCCACTTGGTTGTGGAGCCACCCAGAGCTCCTGGAAAAGGTAAAATCATTCTTGACCCAGTATGCAGATGTTTTTGCCTGGCATTATAAAGACTTAGAAGGAGTGCCTGCATCTTATGGAGAGCACAAAATCCCTCTGGTTGATGGAGCCAGACCCATCAGAGGAAGGAGCTATAGACACAATCCAAAGTATGCCGAAGCCGTCTATGTGGAAATCCAAAAGATGGAGGATGCAGGAATCATCATTCCTGTGGAGCACTCAGAGTGGCTCTCACCTATGGTTATAGTACCGAAGAAGAATACAAATAAAATCAGAATTTGTGTTGACTTTAGAGCTCTCAACAAGGTGACCATTCCAGATGGGTTCCCTATGCCTTTTGCAGAATAGGTCATTGAAGAAGTGGCTGGGCATGCCTTATATAGTTTTATGGATGGATTCAGTGGCTATAATCAAATATCAATACATCCAAAGGATCGGGAAAAGACTGCTTTTATCACACCTTGGGGAACATATGTGTATGTAAAAATGCCATTTGGGCTCAGAAATGCTCCAGCCACCTTTAACAGAATGGTCAATCTCATTTTTGGCCCCCTATTGCTGGAATCACTTAGAATCTTCATGGATGACTTCTCTTCGTTTTCAGGATCTCACAAGGAAACTCCTCTAGATTGTTTGGACCAGCAATTGAGGCAGCTGCAGAATATTTTCCAAAGATGCAGAGAAACTAAGTTAAAGCTCAATCCCAATAAATGTCATTTCCTTGTGACAGAAGGAACCCTTTTAGGACATGTGGTGTCGGCTAAAGGTATGGCCCCAGATCCTGACAAAATTCTTTCCATATTAAAGTTACCTAAACCTAAATCTCCTAAAGAGATCCAGAGTTTCTTGGGGCATACCGGTTATCATAGAAGGTTCATAAAAATGTATGCAGAAATAGCTAGACCTCTGACTAGACTTACAGGTAAGGAAGTACCTTTTAAATGGGAAGAAGAGGAGGAAAAAGCATATCAGACATTACGGTCAAGGTTGGTGTGTGCTCCTATCCTGGTCACACCGGAGTGGTCAAAAATCTTTCATATACATGTCGATGCCAGTGCATATGCAGTGGGGGCGGTTTTGACCCAACCAAGTGAAGAATTTAAAATGGACATGCCAATTCAATATGCCAGTAGAATCTTGACCAAGGCCGAAAGGAATTACAGTACTACTGAAAGGGAAGCACTAGCAATGGTCTTTGCCGTCCAAAAATTCCGTCATTACTTACTGGGGGTAAAATTCATAATTATATCAGATCACCAACCACTAAAATACCTCCTCAACAAACCCCAGGCCACCGGCAGAATATGGAGATGGCTATTGTTGTTTCAAGAGTTTGATTTTTCTGTAGTCCATAAACCAGGAAAAGACAATGTTATGGCGGATCACTTATCCAGAATTAATATGATGAATCAATCTAGTGGAATCAATGATGACTTTCCAGATGCTCATCTGTTTGCTGTAAAAGCTCAAGGCTAGTATTACGACATTAAAAATTTCATTAAAACTGGATTGTATCCAGAAAAGGCTAGTGCTGTACAAAAGAAGAGCCTACTAATCAAGAGTAGACCATATACCTTCATCGAAGATAAATTGTACAGACAAGGCAAAGATGACCGGTTCAGGAAATGTTTGGAAGAAGAAGAAGTGAGAGAAGTCCCTCACTCTGCACATGAAGGTACAGGTGGTGGGCACCTCCCGGGACACATTATGAGTCAGAGGATACTGAATGCGGGTCTATGGTGGCCTACACTATTTAGGGATGCAGATGAATGGGGAAAAGCATGTGACATTTGCCAGAGGTGTGGACCTAAGCCAACAAAGCAGAGACATAACCCCTTGGTTATTTCCACCTCCTGGCAACCATTTGAGAAGTGGGGGTTAGATTTTGTAGGGCCAATCTACCCTCCAGCGTTTCCAAAAAGAGAAAAATATCTCCTGATAGCTACTGATTATGCCACAAAGTGGGCTGAAGCTATTGCCTCCTCCGATTGCACTGCCCAAACTGTTGCTGATTTCATTTATAGTCACATCATTTGCAGGTTTGGTTGTCCACTTGAAATTTGTACTGATCAAGGTACCCATTTTGTCAATAAAGTCCTGCAAGAAATCTTCGACAGGTATAGAATTCTTCATAGGACCTCTTGTGCTTACTATCCACGAGCAAATGGACAGGCTGAGTCCACGAATAAGGTTTTAATCGCAATGTTAAGAAAGGAGTGTATGTTGCAACCCACTTCATGGGGCATTGCGTACCTAGGTACACTTTGGGCATACAGGTTAGCCTACAAAGAGGCCACTGGATATTCCCCATTCCAATTAGTCTATGGCATTTTACCTATCGAGCCCTTTGAATTTTTACATGGATCACCTAAGATAGCATTTATGCATGGAAAGAAGGATTGTGATATCTCTCAGAGGCTAGGAGCACTACATAAAGTGGAGGAGATTCGTCTACTTGCGACCAAACAATTGATAGAGACTCAGATAAAAAGAAAGGAGGCTCATGACCGAAATTTATGGCAAAACAACTTGAAGCCCGGTGATTTAGCTCTATTACACCGACCACAACTGTCTAATCAAACTAAGGGGAAATGGATCCCTCACTGGGAAGGCCCTTTTCGCATTAGGAAAATGCTGCAGTGGGGTGCTGTGCAATTGGAAACACTGGATGGCGACACCCTACCCTTGGTAAACATCTCCAGGCTCAAGGGTTACCACCAAAAGTAATAAACATTGCATTTTCATTATTTTGTTCCTAAGTGTTTTGGAATGTTTTATAGGTATAAATAATAGGTTGTTTGTCCTAATAAGTAGAAATAACCACAAAATGCTCACGCATGTTCTGGTGGGACAATTTTTGGGCGCCAAATTTTTGTGGCTCATTTCTCCACTAAAAACTAGTTAATTTCATTGATCAATAAATTTTGCGCCAATTTCTTTTGGATGGTCATTGCTTCTACCCAATAACTTTCAATAAGGCCCTTTACTTTGTTAATCTCTTGAATGGAGGTAATTAAAGCTTGCTTCTCCACTCTTTTGGAAACTCTTTTATGCTGATCCATTCCCTTCTGAGAGGTCATTCTTCGTTTCCCCTTGTTATATAATGAGACTTCTCCTTCATCATCGCTCCCCGCGTATCTGCAATCCTGCATCCTCATCATTGCTGGAAGAGTTAAGTTGTCTGTGAAAGTGCCCGGCTCAGCCTTGGTCCAGGAATCCGTTGCGGTCTTTCCCCCCATCCAACCCGGCGGGCCTCCCTACCCATCCGCCACCCTCTCCTCCCTCGAAAGCCCAACAACCCACCACCCTCTCCTCCCTCACACGCCCAACCACCCGCCACCCCCTCCTCCCTCGAACGCCCAACCACCCCCCACCCCTCCCTCTTCCACCATCCTCCCCATCAGCCACTTCCGCACCCACAATTCCCCCGCCCTCCACTTCCCCTCCCTCTTCCACCATCATCCCTCATCGTCCCCATCGGCCACCCCCCTCATCCCCCTTCTAATGCCTCACCCACCCCCCTCCATCCCATCCGCCACCCCCCCTCATCAGCCTTCACATGCCCTCACCCCTCCTTCCTCGAACGCCCAACCACCCCCCACCCCTCCCTCTTCCACCATCCTCCCCCTCACCCCCTCCTCCCTCGAACGCCCAACCACCCCCCACCCCTCCCTCTTCCACCATCCTCCCCATCAGCCACTTCCGCACCCACCTCCGCGCCCCCGCAATTCCCCCGCCCTCCACTTCCCCTCCCTCTTCCACCATCATCCCTCATCGTCCCCATCCGCCACCCCCTACTCCACCCCTCGCCTCCACCCTCGCCCCCCTCCCTCCTCCAACCTCTCCGCCACCCCCTACTCCACCCCTCGCCTCCACCCAACCCCCCCTCCTCTACCAACTTCCGCCCAACCCACCCCTCACCTCCCAACCCCCACCCGCAGCCTCCTTCTCCCGCCGCCCAACCCCCACCCGCAGCCTCCTTCTCCACCACCCACGTAGCCCCGCGCCCTGCCTTCTTTCCCCGCCATAAGCCCTTCCTCTCCTCCCGCCTCCCTCTCCTCCCGCCTCCGCAGGCCCCACCACCTTCGACCTCCCCACCACTCCATACCTTCCGCACCCCACCCGCCCGCCTGCTGCCTTCCCCCTCCGCCGACCTCCCTTGCTCCGCCATCCGCATCCCCCCCCTCCGCATCCCCCCCTCCCGCCTGCCCTGCTATAAAGAAACTTTGGTATATGAATTTCACCTATGCTCTCTATCACGTGTTGAACTTGCAACGTTTCCTCAAATATTAGCATCCATATCCAATAGAACAAAATGATTTTTTCTCATAAACTCCAAATCCAATCATAATGGAATTCTATGCATGAGAACTCAAAAATATAGGCTCACCATGGAAATAGAAATCACATCAAGTGGAGCTTAAATGTGAGAAAAATTAACCTACAAAGAAACCCTTGTGGTCATCTTAGAAACTCAAATCTATGCTAGGGCTTCTAAAATAATGATCATTTTATCTATCCAATAAACTCCAAATTCTATGAACTTTGGTGACAATATTTTAATGCAAAATCAAAGTCATTTCCCAAGTAGAAGGCCCCAAATCTTGAAAATAAATTTAATCTTGTATATTGATTTATTTACATTTCATTGTTCAACAATACACGTTTGAATGTGTTATGGTGGTCTAAATGTATCATTCTTTTGAATCATTTAGAATGAATTTTACTCCTATTTGATGATCTGCTCCATGCTTGGAGATTTAGAATGTTGAACTTCTTGATGGGAAAAGGCTATTGGAAGTACATTGAAGGAGAGAATGAAAACGCTCTGCAGTTACCATAGAGGAATTGGACTATGGACTAGTTAAGAGCATATGAAGAGTGGAATCAAGGAGCACAAAAGGTAATGTATTGGCTGTCTCTTAGCATACATGATATCATGATTTGGCACATATAGGATGCAAAAAATTTGAAAGAGGCTTGGAATAGGTTGTTGACATTGTATGAGGCAAATACAAAGGCATGTGAATTGCATCTTAAGAATGAGCTTCATACAATAGAGAAAAAGAGCATGTTGGTAAGTGACTACACCCTAAAAATGAAAGGCATACGTGAGTCACTACATCTATTGTTGTGAATGTAGATGATGAAAATAAGGTGGAAGTATGCCTTTGTGGTTCAAGAAATGCATATAAGCAGTTCAAAACTCTTCTATCTAGAGGGAAACGATTATGAGTTTCGTTGAACTCGTATCCATGCTAATAATTGAAGAAAAGAATCTTAGTGAGGACTCAAACTCCCAAGGAAAACCTAGTTTTGAGGAGGTATTATACTTTGGCACAGGAAGAGCTAGAGGTAGAAGCTTCGAAAGTGGAAGAGGAATCAATAACCAAGACCAAAGTAAACATCACAACCATGAAGGAGGTAGAGGACCATTTCAAGGTGGGGGAGCCAAAGAGGCCATAGAAATTTCCAAAGAGAGTAGAATTGTGGTAAACATGGTCACTTTAAACATGATTGTAGGTTGAAGAATCCAAAGAAAAACAATTATGCATCAACAAGTGCACATGATCCAAAGAATCGGATCATGGTCCAGCATCACCTAATGAATAGGATGTCTCCTGATGTTTCAAAATTGAGTGGTAATTTCTATTATGTTGAATCAGGTGCTTCAAATCACATGACCAATCATGCCAAATGGTTTAATAGCTTGCAAAAATTATTAATTGATATATTTATTGAAATAGGTGATCATACATCACATCCTATCAAGCATACAGGAAACACATCACTATTCATAGAGGATGGAAAGGTTAAACATCTTGGCACTATATGTTCCAAAAAAAACAAATAATCCAATTTTTGTTGGAAAAATGGTTGATTACAAGTCAAGTTCAATGCTGATGGGTTATATGTAGAAGTTTAAAAAAGAAAAATGGAACATTGATCACCAAAGGAAGAAAAGTTTGTAGGATGATCACCTCAAATGTGAAAATTCCTCAAATGAATGCAGTCATGTTTCCAAAATGTGTAGGTATATTTATTGCTGACATAGTGATTTGGTACAAGCAAATCGGACATGAAAACTTGTAGAGGTTGAGGTTGATGTAGTCAAAGGAGGTTGTCATTGGCCTAGATATTTTCAAGGTTGTAAGGATACAAAAGGTATGTGAAGATGCCCAATTTGGTAAAAAATGAAGAGCATCTTTTTGCATGACAAGCATGTTAGTGAGAATGTGCTAGAAATAGTACATTCAAATGTTTGGGGTCCTACAAAGACCACATTTATGGGAGGTTGTGGGCTTTATGTAACTTTCATTGATGACAATACACAAAATGTATGGGTATTCATCATGAAAGAGAAGAGTTAGGTGTCATATCACTTCACATTGTTTGAATGTTATCGCGATGATGAAGTAGGCTTGGGCCATCATGCTTCTTCCCTTCCTTCCTGGAACTTCATACTTACTTGTGCCCAATATGTGTGCATCTTAAAATCATGGATGAGATATCATGAAAATTTAGAAGAAACTTATTGAAAGACTTATTTAGACCTCATTGTTTCTTCCTTCCTAGTGAGGAGCTTTTAAGAGCTTATGGTTGCCCCATAATGCATTGCTTTTTAGTACTCATGCATTGATGTATGCATTCTACTGGTGCAAACTCTATGCATAGCTAACGGATGTCATATACATGTACCCCTTATTATTGGAAAAGAAATTTTGCAAAAAGAGCCATGCTACTTAAATAGGTATGGTCAATTTGCACACAAGTGATTTTTTTTTGGTATAAGGAGTAACACACATGGAAATAAATATCCTAAGATCCCACCATGTTCCTTGTGTGCTCGTTGGAATGAATATCTCTTGTTTTTGTGCTTGCCTCGTAGTGCATAGCTTATGAAATGGACATTCTCTTCTAAAATTATTAAACGAAAATTTGGCATGATGGCGAATACCCTGGAGCTTGGTTATGGATTAAATATATATAAGAGTTGCAAGGTGTTGGTCATGCATTTACAACATTTCTAATGAAAAGAATGATGATAATGTGCGAAATAATGGAATTTTTCCATGAAAAATATTTCTTGTTAAAAGAGAAAGCACATAAAATCATTCTTTTGAATGCATGGATGCAAGAAAATGCTTGAATCTTGTTCCAAGGTCTTAATGTTTGCCTATTGATATGCATTAGCCTTATAGGTGTATTCAAATCATGTCAACTATTCAAACAATCTCTTACGTTTTAAATATGTTGCAAAGATAATGAGAACTAAAACACAAATGAAGCATGCACTTAGCTTTAACGCAAATGTTGTCCTTCCTTTTTCCATTGGAAGGATCCATCTCTAATACCATTGTTGTGTGAGAGCTCCATCCTGTTCTCACAACATGTGCGTTGAAAGCTTGGACAAAGAGGAAATCTTGAGATCATGAGTGGAGAGGAAGATAACCAAAAGCTCTCTCTCTTTCGGGCACACAAGAAGAAGATGCACACGAAAGGTGCCAGATCCTCTTTTTTGTTTCAATTGGGATCTTTAAATCCCATATAGGAAGTGCAATGGACACCCGCGATCTATAATAAGCCCATAAGATGTAATTTCGAATTCACTCCTGCGAAGAGATTTTAATATGGCAAGAAGCTCAGCTAAATGAGTGTGTTAAAACCTACAACTAAATCATTTGTATATATAGTGATGATTGGAGGCAAGATTTGAATTTGAATCTTGCTCACCTAAAACCTCTTATCCTAACTCTTAGTGATAGATTCTCAACTAACACAATCACAAATTTGTGGCTTTTCTTTCCCTTGTGATCAATTGGATTCAACCACTTTGATTCCTTCACTTTTACATCAACTAAATACTCAAAGAGTTACAAGGGTGAGTTTATAAGTGAACTCTTCAATGATTTAGCATTTGCTTCAACTTTCTATGACATTTGAAGACTCAAGCCTTTGGTTAGACTTGACATGAACTTGTTTCTACAACTCCCCCTCAAGTCAAGTAAGATTGGGTTCTTCAATCTTACAAGATTATCTGGAAACCAATCATACCTTTGAATTTATTGAGTTTTGTTCCATCTAATGCCTTGGTTAAAATGTCTGCACATTGTTGATGAGTTGACACATATGATAGCTGAATTGTCTTACTCACAATCTTCTCTCTTACATAGTGGTAATGTACTTCAATATGTTTAGTCCTTGCATGAAAGATTGGATTGGCAGCCAAGTGAATGGAACTCATGTTGTCACCAAAAATATTTAGAGTTCCAATCTCGAATCCAAGATATGTGAACAATTATTCTCATCAAATACTACATCTCTACTCACCAAGGATCCTTTGGTTGTTGGGTTGTATAGTCTGTAGCCTTTTTGGTTGTTGTTATATCCAATGAACACACATCTTTCAACTTTTGGATCCATCTTTCCTCTAACGTGTGAAGGAACATGAGCATAAGCAATACATCCAAAAATCTTAAAATGATCCAAGCTTGGTCTTCTTCCATCCCAAGCCTCATATGGTATCATGCCATCAAGTGGGTTTGAAGGTAACCTCTTAATCAAATAAGTGGTTGTGGATACAACCTCAACCCATAAATAATTAGGTAAATGTCTTTCATTTAACATAGACCTTGGAGCTTTAACAATTGTCCTATTCCTTCTCTTTGCCACTCCATTTTTCTCAGAAGTGTACCTTGTAGTAATCTCTCTTTTGATTCCCCTTTCCTAAAGAAAGGAGTCAAATTCATGGGAGAAGTACTCTCTCCCTCCATCTGAACTTAGTCTTTTTAGTGTTTTACCTGTTTGGTTCTCCACAAGAGATAAAAATATTTTCAAGCATGATGACCTTGGAACCACTGAGTCTTCATGTCTTACCAATATTGTGGGAGCTCTGATCTTAAGAGATTCAGATTCCCATGGGTGTGCGAATTGTGGCAACTCTTGTAAAGAATTAGATTCAACATCTAATCTTTCATCTTCTACTTTCTCTACGTCATCTCCATAAATAGATGGAATTTCTTGGGGAAAGTGATCTTGAAGATCATCAATTTCAGGAATAGGAGGGGGATTACCCTTCTCCTTGGCCCATTTTTCCTCTTGTATTTCTTGCAAGAACTCTTCAGAGTACTCTTGAATTGGAAGAGGTGTTCTAGCATCTGTGGAATTAGGAACATAAGCTTCCCTTGGTGGTGAGCTTTCTCTTTCAACAACTGGTTGAGCTTGTGGAGGTAAAGAAACTTTAGGTTTGTTTACCAACTGCTCTAATCTTTCTAGTAAGCTTTGAGAATTGCAAACCTCATTTGATAGAGTTTGTGTAATATGACTGACTGGTCTCTATCATCGCTTGAGCTAGCTCTACCATTTTCATGCACATTTTTGTCCGTTCAATATCTAAATCTGCTCTAGGATAACTCTTGTCTAGGTTTGCAACTGTTGGGCCTTCTTGAAGTTGAGCCTGTTAGGCCTTGAACATCATGTCCAAGCCTTCTGGGTTGGATATGCAAGATTAGATTCAGGTTGTGGTCTATTTACAATGGGTGTTGGGGTGGGATGAAGTGGTGTGGATGGAGTTTCTACATGTGAGGGGTTTTGAGATGTAATGTCTTCTGTTTTTGTTTTCACTTCTTTCACGCTTTCTTCTAGCTCATATAACTTTTTATTCCACTTGCGATTGGCCTTTTCCCTCGTATCCTTCCATGTTCTTGTTTTCCTCTTACTACGCTCTCTTGATTCACTCGACTCTGATTGCTTACTTGGTTTAGTCTGTTGTTTTGCTTGTGCTCTAGTAATTTCCTGTATAGGAGCATAATTACTGTTACTTGAACTTGAATCCACCACTAAGCCTATCATGTTAATGGGTATAACCTTATGCACACTAGAGGGGTTCCTTGGACAATCTCTTGGGACATGTTCTTTGCCAGAGTTTGGACAAACGCCCTGTATTGGGATGCTTTGTCCTTGTCTCAGAGATGGTGGGTGGGGACATTCACAAATGAAATGGTCACCCTGACATCTAAAACATGGTCCTCTAGAAGCTTGTGGTCTTATTTGTCTCAATTGGGGCCTAGGGTTAGGATTCGTATACATAACATTGGAGTATTCGGGCTCCCAATGCTCTATTAGGGTTTTCCTCTGCCATTGCATACTTAACTGGGATCACCTTGGTAGGAGTCGTCGCTGGTTTCCTAGGACCGGTTGTGGTCAAGACCAAACTTGCTATAATCTTTCATGGTAAATAACACTTAAGATTCTTTTGCATCAACATCTATAGTACTTGTAAAATGACTAGAACATTCAACATACTTCAAATGGTCCAAATATTATGATTTCTAGTGCAAATATAGCTCCCAAATATAGCTAAAGGATCTCCTTTGAATCATGCCAATTGTGATTAGGACCTACAAGTTATGGTAAAAACAATAAATTTCTACACCTATATGTAGAGAAGCCTAGAAGTGCAATATGCGTACCAAAACCACATAGATAGATTCAAAAAAACTGAACTCCAAACTTAATGCATTTGGTTTATTTGAAAACTTGAGTATGCTAGTTATTGCATATTGAATCACATTGCATTCGCATGTAAGATATGAGAGAGATGCCCAAACCAGTCTTTCCAAGACCTGCACAACTAAGGTTACAAGAAATGGAATTAGAGAGTTGAACATAGTTATTAGACGTATGCAATAGTCCCTTTTCAACTTGAAATTTTGTAAACTACTATACACAAGAGTAGATGTATGCTTAAAATCATTCATCTCAATTTGATAATGAACGCAAAAGAAATGGCTTATCTTCCATATCTCTATGAAGTTGTCTAGGGACTCCTCGCCAAAGACACTAGAGAGCTACATAATGTAATACGACCTTGAACTCTCATCCAAATACAAAGAAACTTTGGTATATGAATTTCACCTATGCTCTCTATCACGTGTTGAACTTGCAACGTTTCCTCAAATATTAGCCTCTATATCCAATAGACAAAATGATTTTTTCTCATAAACTCCAAATCCAATCATAATGGAATTCTATGCATGAGAACTCAAAAATATATGCTCACCATGGAAATAGAAATCACATCAAGTGGAGCTTAAATGTGAGAAAAATTAGCCTAGAAAGAAACCCTTGTGGTCATCTTAGAAACTCAAATCTATGCTAGGGCTTCTAAACTAATGATCATTTTATCTATCCAATAAACTCCAAATTCTATGAACTTTGGTGACAATATTTCAATGCAAAATCAAAGTCATTTCCCAAGTAGAAGGCCCCAAATCTTGAAAATAAATTTAATCTTGTATATTGATTTATTTACATTTCATTGTTCAACAATACACGTTTGAATGTGTTATGGTGGTCTAAATGTATCATTGTTTTGAATCATTTAGAATGAATTTTACTCCTATTTGATGATCGGATCCATGCTTGGAGATTTAGAATGTTGAACTTCCTGATGGGAAAAGGCTATTGGAAGTACATTGAAGGAGAGAATGAAAAGGCTCTGCAGTTACCATAGAGGAATTGGACTATGGACTAGTTAAGAGCATATGAAGAGTGGAATCAAGGAGCAGAAAAGGTAATGTATTGGCTGTCTCTTAGCATACATGATAGCATGATTTGTCACATATAGGATGCAAAAAATTTGAAAGACGCTTGGAATAGGTTGTTCACATTGTATGAGGCAAATATAAAGGCATATGAATTGCATCTTAAGAATGAGCTTCAACCAATAGAGAAAAAGGGCATGTTGGTAAGTGACTACACCCTAAAAATCAAAGGCATACGTGAGTCACTACATCTATTGTTGTGAATGTAGATGATGAAAATAAGGTGGAAGTATGCCTTTGTGGTTCAAGAAATGCATATAAGCAGTTCAAAACTCTTCTATCCAGAGGGAAAAGATTATGAATTTCGTTGAACTCGTATCCATGCTAATAATTGAAGAAAAGAATCTTAGTGAGGACTCAAACTCCCAAGGAAAACCTAGTTTTGAGGAGGTATTCTACTTTGGCAGAGGAAGAGCTAGAGGTAGGAGCTTCGAAAGTGGAAGAGAAATCAATAACCAAGACCAAAGTAAACATCACAACCATGCTGGAGGTAGAGGACCATTTCAAGGTAGGGGGAGCCAAAGAGGCCATAGAAATTTCCAAAGAAGTGATTCAGGTAATGATAGTAGAATTGTGGTAAACGTGGTCACTTTGAACATGATTGTAGGTTGAAGAATCCAAAGAAAAACAATTATGCATCAACAAGTGCACATGATCCAAAGAATCGGATCATGGTCCAACATCACCTAATGAATAGCATGTCTCCTGATGTTTCAAAATTGAGTGGTAATTTCTATTATGTTGAATCAGGTGCTTCAAATCACATGACCAATCATGCCAAATGGTTTAATGGCTTGCAAAAATTATCAATTGATATATTTGTTGAAATAGGTGATCATACATCACATCCTATCAAGCATACAGGAAACATATCGCTATTCATAGAGGATGGGAAGGTTAAACATCTTGGCACTATATGTTCCAAAAAAAACAAATAATCCAATTTTTGTTGGAAAAATGGTTGATTACAAGTCAAGTTCAATGCTGATGGGTTATATGTAGAAGTTTAAAAAAGAAAAATGGAACATTGATCACCAAAGGAAGAAAAGTTTGTAGGATGATCACCTCAAATGTGAAAATTCCTCAAATGAATGCAGTCATGTTTCCAAAATTTGTAGGTATATTTATTGCTGACATAGTGATTTGGTACAAGCAAATCGGACATGAAAATTTGTAGAGGTTGAGGTTGATGAAGTCAAAGGAGGTTGTCATTGGCCTAGATAATTTCAAGGTTGTAAGGATACAAAAGGTATGTGAAGATGCCCAATTTGGTAAAAAATGAAGAGCATCATTTTTGCATAACAAGCATGTTAGTGAGAATGTGCTAGAAATAGTACAGTCAAATGTTTGGGGTCCTACAAAGACCACATTTATGGGAGGTTGTGGCCTTTATGTAACTTTCATTGATGACAATACACAAAATGTATGGGTATACATCATGAAAGAGAAGAGTTAGGTATTATAACACTTCACATTGTTTGAAGGTTATCGTGATGATGAAGTAGGCTTGGGCCATCATGCTTCTTCCCTTCCTTCTTGGCACTTCATACTTACTTGTGCCCAATATGTGTGCATCTTAAAATCATGGATGCGATATCATGAAGATTGAGAAGAAACTTATTGAAAGACTTATTTAGACCTCATTGTTTCTTTCCTTCCTAGTGAGGAGCTTTTTAGAGCTTATGGTTGCCCCATAATGCATTGCTTTTTAGTACTCATGCATTGATGTATGCATTCTACTTGTGCAAACTCTATGCATAGCTAACAGATGTCATACACATGTACCCCTTATTATTGGAAAAGAAATTTTGCAAAAAGAGCCATGCTACTTAAATAGGTATTGTCATTTTGCACACAAGTGATTTTTTTTTGGTATAAGGAGCAACACACATGGGAATAAATATCCTAAGATCCCACCATGTTCCTTGTGTGCTCCTTGGAATGAATATCTCTTGTTTTTGTGCTTGCCTCGTAGTGCATAGCTTATGAAATGGATGTCCTCTTCTAAAATTATTAAATGAAAATTTGGCATGATGCCGAATACCCTAGAGCTTGGTTATCGATTAAATATATATAAGAGTTGCAAGGTGTTGGTCATGCATTTACAATATTTCTAATGAAAGGAATAATGATAATGTGCCAAATAATGGAATTTTTCCATGAAAATTATCTCTTGTCAAAAGAAAAAGCACATAAAATCATTCTTTTGAATGCATGGATGCAAGAAAATGCTTGAATCTTGTTCCAAGGTCTTAATGTTTGCCTATTGATAATTGAAATGCATAACCCTTATAGGTGTATTCAAATCATGTCAACTATTCAAACAATCTCTTACGTTTTAAATATGTTGCAAAGATAATGAGAGCTAAAACACAATTGAAGCATGCACTTAGCTTTAACGCAAATGTTGTCCTTCCTTTTTCCTTTGGAAGGATCCATCTCTAATACCATTGTTGTGTGAGAGCTCCATCCTGTTCTCACAACATGTGCGTTGAAAGCTTGGACAAAGAGGAAATCTTGAGATCATGAGTGGAGAGGAAGATAACCAAAAGCTCTCTCTCTTTCGGGCACACAAGAAGAAGATGCACACTAAAGGTGCCAGATCCTCCTTTTTGTTTCAACTGGGATCTTTAAATCCCATATAGCAAGTGCAATGGACACCCGTGATCTATAATAAGCCCATAAGATGTAATTTCAAATTCACTCCTGCGAAGAAATTTTAATATGGCAAGAAGCTCAGCTAAATGA
The DNA here is from genome assembly GCA_020310875.1 of Ceratopteris richardii. Classification (NCBI taxonomy): domain Eukaryota; kingdom Viridiplantae; phylum Streptophyta; class Polypodiopsida; order Polypodiales; family Pteridaceae; genus Ceratopteris; species Ceratopteris richardii. The sequence continues at coordinate 119,893,594 of CM035420.1, forward strand.
GTGTGTTAAAACCTACAACTAAATCATGTGTATATATAGTGATGATTGGAGCCAAGATTTGAATTTGAATCTTGCTCACCTAAAACCTCTTTTCCTAACTCTTAGTGATAGATTCTCAACTAACACAATCACGAGTTTGTGGCTTTTCTTTCCCTTCTGATCAAGTGGATTCAACCACTTTGATTACTTCACTTTTACATCAACTAAATACTCAAAGAGTTACAAGGGTGAGTTCATAAGTGAACTCTTCAATGATTTAGCATTTTCTTCAACTTTCTATGACATTTGAAGACTCAAGCCTTTGCTTAGACTTGACATGAACGTGTTTCTACAGCTCCCCCTCAAGTCAAGTAAGATTGAGTTCTTCAATCTTACAAGATTATCTGCGAACCAATCATACCTTTGAATTTATTGAGTTTTGTTCCATCTAATGCCTTGGTTAAAATGTCTGCACATTGTTGATGAGTTGACACATATGATAGCTGAATTTTCTTACTCACAATCTTCTCTCTTACATAGTGGTAATGTACTTCAATATGTTTAGTCCTTGCATGAAAGATTGGATTGGTAGCCAAGTGAATGGAACTCATGTTGTCACCAAAAATATTTAGAGTTCCAAAAATCCAATCCAAGATATGTGAATAGTGTCTTCATCCACATTGTTTCTTGAGTAGCTACAACAAGACCTCTGTATTCATCTTCTTTGGAAGAGAGAGAAACTGTGGGTTGCTTTCTAGATGACCATGAGACAAGTTTTGACCCTACAAAGGAAAGATATCTTAAGGTGCTCCTTTTGTCTTCCTTGGAGCCAACCCAATCTGCATCAGAGAACAACTTTAGACTTAAATCGGATACATAAGGGTAGTATAACCCTTCATTCATGGTCGCTTTGAGATTTCTCAGTATCCTCTTGGCAGCTTCCATGTGAGGTTTCTTGGGTGTGTGCATAAATTGACTTAGCACACTCACACTATAACATATATCTATTCTTGTCAATGTGGCATAGTTCAAACTACCCACAAGGCTTTGATAACCTGTGATGTCTTCTATGAGTTCATCCTCATGTGAGCTCAATTTATGATTAACCTTCATTGGAGTACCTGCAATCCTGCACTCTTGCATCTTGAACTTTTTCAACAACTCTTTAATGTATTTCGTTGGTGTAAGAAATAGACCATGATCTTTGTATACTACTTCCGTTCCTAGGAAGTATGTAAGTGAACGGAAGTCACTTATCTTGAACTCTTCTTGCATCTACTCCTTGATCTTATTTATCACATCTACATTATTTCCAATAAGTATAATATCGTCCACATACACACAAATAGATGACTTTAGAATTACTCTTGTTGATGAAGAGTGATGGATCTACTTTGCTAGGTTGAAATCCTTTATCTTGCAAGAATTTTAACTTTACCTTTAGACTTCCACATTTTGAGTTTTTCAATCTAAGTTGCTTCATCTTCTGAGGTATCCTGTTCTTCAATTTTAGAAGGCTTGTCCTTGACAAGTTTTGGAAAATCTTTTTCAAGTTCATAAGGTAACTTGATCTTACTGCATGAGTCTCCATACCAAGAATTATTCTCATCAAATACTACATCTCTACTCACCAAGGATCCTTTGGTTGTTGGGTTGTATAGCCTCTAGCCTTTTTGGTTGTTGTTATATCCAATGAACACACATCTTTCAACTTTTGGATCCATCTTTCCTCTAACCTGTGAAGGAATATGAGCATAAGGAATACATCCAAAAATCTTAAAATGATCGAAGCTTGGTCTTCTTCCATTCCAAGCCTCATATGGTATCATGCCATCAAGTGGTTTTGAAGGTAACCTCTTAATCAAATAAGTGGTTGTGGATACAACCTTAGCCCATAAATAATAAGGTAAATGTTTTTCATTTAACATAGACCTTGCAACATCAAAAATTGTCCTATTCCTTCTCTTTGCCACTCCATTTTTCTCAGGAGTGTACCTTGTAGTAATCTCTCTTTTGATTCCCCTTTCCTAAAGAAAGGAGTCAAATTCATGGGAGAAGTACTCTCTCCTCCATCTGAACTTAGTCTTTTTAGTGTTTTACCAATTTGGTTCTCCACAAGAGATAAATATATTTTGAAGCATGAAAAGACTTCATTCTTGTGTTTCATAAAGTATAGTATAGCCCATCTACTGCAATCATCAATGAAGGAGACATGATACCTTGATCCAAATATTGAAGCATCCAAGACATCTGTAAGAACCGAATCCAAGAGATATCCATGCATATATCCTTTCTTCATGAATGGTAACCTGTGAGACTTTCCAAATTGACATGCACTACACTTATAAATCATGTGTTGCTTTGATAGATTAGGGAGTCCAAGTACACTTTGGTCCGTGCAAATTTTCTTTAATGATCTTTCACCAATATGAGCTAGCCTTTTGTGCCATACTTCCAATTTTGTAAGTGTCTGACTACTATAATTAAAGAGAGCAATGTTGCTAGTGTCTTGCAATTCAAATGTGAATAATCTTTGTGTCTTTTTACCCTTTGCAATCCTCTTCAATCCTTGACTTGGATCTTCAACAAATGATCCTCCTTTTGTGAGCCTAGCTTGTCGACCTTTCTCCATAATTTGTCCTACACTTATCAAGTTCTTTGTGATGGTAGGAACTGTTGGAGCAAGTCTATGACAAGCCTAAGTATTGGCTTGAGTCTCACAAAGCCTTAGAAGAAGCTTTAAAAAGAAGACTATGTAAAGTTCACTTGTGAACTACCTCTTGTAACTTTTGAAGAGTTTACTTAATGTAAAAGTAAGAGAATCTTAAGTGGTTGAGTCCACTTGATCAAGAATGGAAAGAGGAGCCACGAATTCGTGATTTGTGGTAGGTAGAGAATCAAATCAATCATTGATTGATTGGAGAGTGATTGAGGGAAGTTAGCCTCCCAAACTCAACTATAAATAGATGGCAGTTTTAGTCGTGGTTAGAGAGACCTATGTGAAGACCTCCAAGAGCTGAGCTTTATGCCATATCAAGGTGTGATTACAAGGCACACATATGTATCAGTACGTCATTGTATTGTACAAGAAATATACTTTCATTTTCATGATTATTTGGTTTCATCTTTCCATGTTCTTGTGAAGTGTACTACTCACTACCATTACTCTCAGTTTTTTCAGTCAGCTTGCAGAGATGTTTTCTCTGAGCTTGGTGCATCATTTTCAGTGATTTAACTTGGTAAAGTTATCTCTATAAGTCTACTATATGCTCATAAATTTTCATGTCATTTGAATGTTGCAATCTTCAGTTATGTTCATTTGAAGTCAACAGGGTCTGTTCATCTTCACCTCTCTGTCAGGTACCCGACTTTTTTACTCATCTTGTCAGAGGTGTTTCGCAGTGGTTACTTATCCAAATGCAGTGATTTAAAGCTTGTTGGATTCAGCTTACTGCCTAGTATAACCATAAAAATTTTCATAATCATTGGATTTCTAAGTTTTGAGTTATGGTGATTTGTCTGCTCATTGGTCTATTTCTGTAGCAGCCCGTGAAAATCGGGATGATGTCATCACTTGTTAAAACTCATTCTCAGTGTGTGCTTTGTTATTTTTGATGAGATTACTCTTGAAAGTTAGCTCTTTAAGCTACCTAGACTTCCCCAGGAGGAATTAAGCTAATTGCTGCTGTGCTCAGAGAATTATGTAAAACACTGGACAGGTGTATGAACCAAGAATAGCAAGTTTTCACCTCTGAGCTAACTCCAACTTATCTGTTTTGATCTATCTTTTTGAGAGTGATCTTCCAAGGTACATAGGGTGTCTAATACATCCATTGGCAAGCTAAAAGGGCCCAACATCTACTCCTGGAGTTCATTTGGCTGGTGTAGATCAAGGATTTTGCAACACCTCTTCATCTTCACACACATACTTATCCATCTCTTCACAGTGGTATGAGAGCAAGGTTGGACAACATGGCAGATGGATTTCCTTCATCAATTGACAAACTCGACAGAGGTAACTACTCAGCTTGGTCATTAAGGATGGAAGCTTATCTCCAAGGTAGAAGTTTATATGGTTATGTGGCTGGAGATGAAGTTATGCCAAGTTTCAGGAACAAAAGTCAACCAACACAAGAAGAGCAAGAAAGATTGAGCACATGGTGCTCCAAGGATGCACTTGCAAGGTCTTATCTCCTCAAGTCTATCTCAGATTTTTTGTTGCCTCACATTAGAAGTTGTAAGACATCTCAGGAAGTGTGGGATGCACTTGAAGCTTTCTTTTCTTCAAGTACCAAAGCTAGGAAGCATCAACTATGGCTGGATTTCACAACTCTCAAGAAGGCTCCCAATCAAAATGTGACTGATTTTGTCACAAAGCTCAAGGACATAGCGGATCAGTTGGGAAGCATTGGAGAGGTAATAGATGAAGAGCAAATTGTAAGGCAGTTCATCAATGGCTTGAAGGCAGATGATAAGTGGGAAGCATTCACCACAGCATCACTTAAAGATGCATAATTGTTGAACGCATGCCATCCACGTGAGAAATACAAATCAAAAGCATAAGAAAAAATCATTTCTTGAATTGAACGAATTCCAATAGCAAAAATATTATGTAGAAAAATTGAATGCAATTGTAATGAGGAAAATTACTAAAAGCATCTACTAGAACATTAGCTTTCTGAGTTCATACAAGATATTAGGCTTAAAGGTTTGAATTAATGAATCCCATTTAAGGTGTCGATTAGAGATTAATGGTTTATTGAAAAAGTGCTTGATCACTGGTTGATCAGTTACTATTAATACCTCAGATCCTATAAGGAGTGTTTCCAAAATTCTAAAGCATGTAGAACTCATAATATGTCGTTATCATACTATCACATCAGCCTAAGGTCTGAAACACATCTTGCAAGGAGTTTCCACATGGCAATCTAGGAGACAACTTACCATCTTCATGAGGTAGAAGATATCAGGACTCATTTTTTGTGACTATTAGATGGATGCACATCAAATGTGGCTGTGAGATTTGACAAAGTCATATCTCTCTGTGTTTTGTGGATTATATGAGTTTTAATGGAAATTTTAGCCACTGAGATATATTAATTTATCATTGGTATCGGATCCAAGCCATAGAAAGGACATGGAGGCTCTTCATGTTGGAACTTTCACCTGAGTAGATGCCTTTAGAGAGGGAGAGAGAGTGTAATGAAATGGTCATCCCCCCACACGAGAGGCAGAGCCCATCAAGTACACGAGGAGGGGAATAAAAAAGTTCCCCTCTCCATCTTCCACTTAGGTTTTGCTCTAGATGTCCTTAGTAGTCCAATAAAGAATGCATAGCTTTAGTCCAAATTATGGAATTCGAGAGACAAATCACACACAAAGGAAATGTCACATTAGCTTAAGGTGTGAATCACCTCTTGAGACAATTTGCCACATGGCATTCTAGGATACCACTTACAACCTTGATGAGGTAGAAGAGAGAAGGAGGATTCATTTTCTTTGACCATAAGACATCTGACATGGCTCGGAAGTTAGGAAAAGTCATATCTTTGTGTGTTTTAGAGGTTAAGTAAGTTTTAATGGAGGTTTTAGCTGGTAAGATAGAATAATTTATTTTGGTATCATAGTTGGCATAAGCATTTACCTTGTTGCATAGCCATTTTCTAAGCTTCAGTAGAAGCTCAAATTACTCAGAGAGAGTAGTAAAATCTCTCTCTCTCCTCTCCCCCCCCCGGTGGAGCATAGTTGTGAGAAAGAAATATGCAACGTTTCCATTTCCATAATAAAGGTATCAAGTGGGATGTCAACTTGACTAGAACATGCCCTTGCAACACAATAATTTATGTCCATCAGGATTCTCACTTGATTCCATTAGCTTTTTTTGTTGAATCTTGGTTCTCAAAGCTCAAGATTCAATTACCGTATGAAAGATAGGAATCATCCATAGGTCGAGGATTCTGATGACATGCATAGCTAGTAACAAATCTTTGGTAGCGTTTCTAGCTAAAGAGGAAGGCCAAGCTTGCCTTACTAGAATAAAAGCAACACTTGATTCTATTCTGAAGAGGATTAGGAGTGATGCAATTTCAAAGGATCATTACGAACTTCAACTTGAGAAGGAAAGTGGAAGATCAAGAGGGGAAAGGTTATGTTCCCCTCCTCATGCACCTAATGGGCTTTGCATCTGTCCTCAGGGGTTTGATCATGCCGTTACACCCTCTTTCTCTCTAAGGGCACCTACTCATGTTGAAAGTTCCAACATGAATAGCCTCCATGTCCTATATATGGTGTAGATTACATTGTAGTGATAAATTATTATATTTTACGAGTTGAAACCTCCATTAAAACTCACGTAATCCACAAAACAAATAGAGATATGAGTTTTTCTAACCTCCCAGTCACGTGTGATGTGCAGACATCTAAAAGCCACAAAAAATGACTCCTCCTCATTTCTAGCTCATCAAGATGGTAAGAGGTCTCCTAGAGTGCCATGTGGCAACTCCTCTCAAGAGGTGCTTCAAACCTTAAGATAATGTTACATATATGTACTACAAATCGTTTTTTGAGGAGTTACACTTTGAGCTTTCAAAAAAAATAGGATGATGATTTTGCATTATAATTGCACTTATATCGGAGCCATTGGCATCATTAACTACATGAAAATGTTGTGAAAATTTACGTAGTTACAAAATAGGTGCATGTTGGAGTTTCTCAAATGATTGTTGTTGTGCTAACGTCCATGCAAAGTTTATTTTCTTTTTCAATAATAAATTAAGGGGCAATTATAAATGAGAAAAACTTCAAGAAAACTTCGTATAGAAGCAAGCTAACCTAATAAAATAATGTACATCATTGATTGATTGAGGTATATGCCATTCTACAATGACATTAATCTTCTTCGGATCTACATGCACTCCCTCACTACAAATAATATGCACAAAATATTATATTTTACTTTGAAGTAAAAAGGTCTTTTTAGGAGTAGCATAAAGTGTGTCTTGTCATAAAAAAGTAGAAACTATTGCTAGATAGTTCTCATGCTCACTTTCATTCTTACTATAAACAAGTATATCATCAAAGAAAACTAGAATGAAAGCTTGATAATCAAGAAAAAGGTTTTCAATCATATGTGCAAATATAACATGAGCATTTATATGTCGAAAAGGCATTAACATAAGTTCAAAATGGCCCATTTGAGTCCTAAAACAAATCTTGTAGATAGTGGTATGCATCATATGTATCTAATGCTAACCCAATTTAAGATCAATCTTACTAAAGATATGGGATCCAATTTATCTAGCAAAGTTTTTATCAGAGGATTAGTGTATCTATTCTTAATTGTGATCTTGTTGAAGGCTTTATAATAAGTGCATATCCTATAAGGTTTATTCTTTGTCTCTATTAAGAGAACTTGTGCTCCAAATGGGGAAGACCCAGACCTTATAAGTCCTTGATGGAGTAAATATTAAACTTGGTTTTCTATTTGTTTTTTGGTGAATAAGTCCATGCCTATAAGGTGATTTATGAGGAGAGAAACCACCAAGAATAAGATCATACTATGGCCAAAGGATCCTCCATGTGGTGGTAGTTTAGAGGGATAACTGGAAATAAAAGAATCCTTATAAGAATTCAAAAAAGGCCAACACTACAAAATATGCGGGGCATACCAATGTTGTGTGTATCAATGGTCACCGCTCGACATTGGTATGACCATTGGAAAAATCTGATTAGGCATACTAGCAGTCACTTGACCATCGGTATGACCATTTAAAACGGATCATCAGTATGTGTTGCGACCACTAGTATAAACATTGGTATAAGCATCCATAATTTCCAATAATTTACCGACACTCATATCAACACTGAGACCGGTGCCTATACCAGCACCGTGTTTTAAACATATCGAGACCCGAGAGTAAAAATCAACATTTTGCACATCTTTTGCATTGAGTAGTGTTTGCTTCTGTCGAACTTGTGCACGTGAACCAAAACGTGGCCTCTATTGTCTTGCGCACACACACACATAGATCTCTCTTTGTAAGTGATGTGCATACTCTTACCCTTTGTCTTTCTCTATGCTTTATGTTTTATAATTTGTCTTCTCTTTGATTTTGCAGTAGTTTTTTGACATCCATTCTTTGGAATTCGACGAGAGACGACATACATTAGGCTTTGATGACAACGATCCAAAAGAGGGACATACCTATAAGTGATTGTTTTATTCTCTATTGATAGAGAGTGAGAGAGAGAGAGAGCGAGAGAGAGAGAGAGAGAGAGAGAGAGAGAGAGAGAGAGATAAAGAGAGATGAAAGAGAGAACGATAGAGAGAGATAAAGAGAGATAAAAGAGAGAAAGATAGATAAAGGGATAAAGAGAGATGAAAGAGAGAAAGATAGAGAGAGAGAGATAAGGAGAGATGAAAGAGAGAAAGATAGAGAGAGATAAAGAGAGATAGAAATACATACAAACATAGACACACATGCATACATACACAGACATATACACACATGCATACATACACACACACATATACACACATGATTATATACACACACACATGCATACATATACACACACATATACACACATGTGAACACTCACCCATTCTAACTTTATGAGGAATAGTCACATTATTAAAATCTTTCTTCCATAATCGAGTAAAGTGACGATACAACACATACTTTTCATTTCTACTTTCCATATCTTCTTTATATACTTGAAATACTTATAAACAAGTAAAGTTATCTGACAAGTGTAACCTTTGAGTTGTAAGCATAACCTCACAATGCAAGCTAAAATAGTTCATCATCCAATTCATTGCATGAAGTCCAATAGATCCTTTGCTCCCAATATGCTATGTATCCAAAATGGGATCTCCATTCATAAGCCCCTTTTGAACCTTATGTATTCTAAAATTTCCCACACCCATTACAATTTTAAATGCAGCCTTACAACACGGCATCCCTTGACCAAAGTAATATTCAAAATCAATATGTGTTATTGACATGTTATTCTCAATCATGTGCATGTGATAACACTCTTCTTGTATATATAGGCATATATGTACAAGATCACGATCAAAATTAAAGGTATATGTGTGCTAACTATAAGTTTAATGTACATATGTATACAAGTCTTCATTTCCTGAATATGCACTATCTTCAAGCTTCATTTGCTAGTCTTTTCTTCATTCTTTGACTTCAACCTTTCATCCAAAACTTCAATTGATGATTTTCATGCATCAATAGCTCCCCCTCAATCATCAATTGAGTTTTTCTCCATCTTCTTTATACCTGTCATGTCTTTGAATCTCTGTAGCTTTGGTCCATCCAAGCTTTTGGCTAGCATATCTGCAATCTGATCTTTTGTTGGAGTATGTATGACTTCAATCTCTTAATCAATCACCTTCTCTCTTAAGAAGTGATACTGAATCTCAATGTGTTTAGTCCTTGCATAAAAAATAGGGTTAGCAGCTAGATACAATGAACTCATATTATCTCCATGAATAGTGGGTGTACTCTGAATAATGTCAAAATTCTTCATGAGAGTTTTCAACCATATGACTTCCTTTGCAGCTTTAACCATACCTTTATACTCTGCTTCTGTAGATGATAAAGCAATTGTGTGTTGCTTCTTAGCACACCAAGATATTAACTTATCTCCCACATAACACAAGTATCCATATGTTGATCTCTTATGATCAGAATTACCTGCCCAATCTGTATCACTATATATCTTAATGTTTGTATCTGATGTGAAACCAAAATACAAACCTTCCTTGAGTGTACCCTTAATTTACCTCGACACTGTTTGTCGTGCAACCCAATGTTCTTTCCTAGGACAATGCAACACTCCAACTGCATATGACAAATCACGCCTTGTTAATGTAGCATAAATTAAGCTACCTCCCAAATTCTGATAATGCTCATGTCCTTGAATTCTTCTCCTCCATATCCCCTCAGCTTATGATTCACCTCCATTCGAGTATGTGCTACCCGACAATCTTCCATTTTAGACTTGATTAATAAGTTCTTCAAATACCTTTCTTGAGTTACATATACTCCATGTTGAGTATATAAAATTTCCATGCCCAAAAAATATGACAAATCTCCCAAGTCACTGATCTTGAACTCTTTCTCCATGTGTTTCTTGAGGCTTTGAATTCCCTTCTCATTTGTACTTGTAAGAATTATTTCATCAACATATATGCATATGTAAATGAAAACATCATCACTTGCTTTGACAAACAAGCTACTATCTGCTTTAGATACTTGAAAACCAAGTTCCTTCAAGAACTTCACAAGTCTATAATTCCATGCCCTTGGGGCCTGCTTCAAGCCATACAAAGCTCTCTTGATCTCACATACATAATCTGGAAACCTTCTATCTTTGAGCCCTTGTGGTTGTTCCATGAAAACATCATCTGAAATATAACCATTTAGAAAAGCATTTTTCACATCTAATTGACATAGTCTCCAACCTTTACATGCAGCAATGGCTATGAGTGTCCTGATAGTTGTCATCTTTGCCATAGGACTGTAAGTCACATCATAATCTATACCATATGTCTGAGCATACCCTTTCATAAAAAGTTTAGCTTTATACCTAGACACACTTCCATCTGCATACCTCTTTGTCTTGTAGACCCATTTGCATCCAATGATCTTCTGACTATTTGGTTTAGGATCCAAATCGCATGTCTCATTCTCCATTAATGCATCATACTCTTCCTGCATAGCTTTCTCCCAATTTTCCTTACCTTTTGCCTCTTCATATGTAGAAGGGTCTTCATCTGCTTTCACCATGTAGGCATAATCTTTAGTAGTTAAAAAAGAAGTGTCATAGCTATACCTTGTAGGTTGCCATTTATGTATTGATGATCTTCTAAGTTCTCCACTTCTTGAAGTTTCTGGTTCATCACATTCTGGATCAAATCTTGGCACTTCTTCAAATTCAACTTGTACTTCATTACTCTCTTCTTCATCAAATATTTGAACCTTTGATTTACCTTTCTTCTGATCCAAAACTTCTTCATCACTTGCATGAATGTTAATTGTACCTGCATACCAAGTACCTTGCTCATCAAATGTAACATCCTTTGATACAAGGAATTGCTTTGTGGATGGACTCAACAACCTATAACCCATCTGCTTATCATCATAACCAATGAACACATACTTTTCAGCTTTAGGTTCCAATTTATGTCTCAACTCAGATGGCACATATGCATAAGCCAAACATCCAAATACTTTGCAATGATCCAAGGTAGCTCTCTTACCCCACTAAGCTTCATATGATGTCTTATCCTACAAGGCTTTACATGGTAGCCTATTGACCAAGTATGTAGCTGTATTTATAACCTCAACCCACAAGTAATTTGGATAATTTTTCTCCTTCATCATTGATCTTGCAAACTCAACAAGAGTTATATTCCTCCTCTTTGCTACAACATTTTGTTGAGGAGAGTACCTTCAAGTAACTTCCCTTTTTATACCAGCATTCCATAAGTAATCACTGAATTCATTAGAGAAATACTCTCCCCCTCCATCTGACCTTATTCTCTTCAACTTTTGACCTTTGAATCTTTTTGCATACACATGATAATGTTTAAATGTATTGAATACCTCTGATTTATCTTTGATCATATATATGGTGATCCATTTGGTAGCATCATCAACATAAATCAAATAATTTCTTGAACCATTTATACTGAAATCCTTTGATGGTCCCCACACATCTGTGTGTACCAATTCAAGCTTCTCTAAATACATGAAACCATGCTTAGAATATGATTGCTTATGAGGTTTACCTAATTGACATGCTCTACATCTATATGTCATACGTTGACCTGCAACATTAGGAAATCCAAGCACTGAACCATTGTTAACCATATCCTTAATACCTCTTTCATTGAAATGTCCAAGCCTTTTATGCCAAAGATCTAACTCAGCTATCTTATGTCCTCCATAAGTGAACAAGGCATGACCAACATTACCTTGAATCTTCAATGTGAAGAGTCTTCCTTCTTTCTTCCCTGAAACAATTTGTTTATACCCATTGCTAGGGTATTCCACAAAAACTCCATCATTAGTAAACCTTACTTCATAACCTTTTTCAACAATTTTCCCTACACTTATCACATTCTTTGGAATTGTAGGAGCCTACAAGACCTTAGGCAGAAGAGTACTTCCATCCTTGGCCTTCACTGATCCAATTAACTTCACATTATGCCTTGTATTATCACTTGTTTGAACCACATGATTAATTACCTTATTCTCCAAGTCAGTCATCAAAGCTATGTTACCACTCAAGTGATTGGTAAACCCTGAGTCAATGTAGAAGACTCTTTGAGCTTCAATTTGTCTTTCACAAGTTGCATTCATGATTAAAGTTGAATCCTCCTTCTGATCTGAAGCATAATTGTAGTAGGTATTGTTGTAGGATTGACTTTGAAATCCTCTGCCTGCATTTCTTCCAAACTAACCTCTACTACCTCTACCTTTGAAGTTACCTCTTTGATTTCTACCACCTCTTCCTCTTGAATTAAAGTTCTGATAATATGCTCCATTATTCTGATTATTATGCCAACAATCATGAGGTAAATGATTTGTCTTACCAAAAATCCAGCAAGCTTTGGCTCCATCTTTATTGTTTCTGCCTCTTCCTCTACCTTTGCCACCTCCTCTTCCATTTAGGAAGTTGGCTTGTCTAGTTGTACCTTCTTCTGCATTTACTTGTTGCTTGCCTTTGCTATTCTTCTTCTTATCCTTCGAATACATTGGTTGACCTGCACTCTTATCACCATCACCTTTGACATCCTCCTCAAAAGTTAGCATGTGTCATAGCAACTGATTTAAATCGGAATTGAAAAGATCTAATGACAATTCAGTAGATAAGATGAATGGCTTCCATTTCTCATCTCCTCTCAAACTTGTGAGGATTTGCCTTACCAATTTATCCTCCTCAATATCTTCATCAACTGCTCCTAATGCATGATTCTGCAATATCCTTCATCCTTGTTACATAGTCAGAAATGGATTGAGAGGCTTTCTTTTTGAATGTGGTAAACTCTGCCCACAAGGATGCCTTCCTTGACTTTGTAGTGTTTTGGAAATGCTCCTTCAAAGCATTCCATATGTCACTTGCACTTTCAATGCCTCTTATATGAGGTAGCAAGTAGTCATTAACTCCCATGTAGATAATGCTCCTTGCTTGAGCATCCTTCTTCATCCAAGTCTTCAAATCTGAGAGTTCATCCCTAGTTGGAACAGTAGGATCTCTGAACTGTGGTTTTTCTTCTTCACCTATGATGTAACCTTTAAGGTCTTTGCTCATGAGATGAGCTTCCATCCTCATTGACCAAGCTGGATAGTTTTCTCTATCTGAAGAGAATCTCCCATCCTTTCTTCACTTGTGTATTAAATTCTTCAAACTTTATGAGGAGTAAGTGTACCCTTACTTTGAATGAAATTCCCTTTGATCTTGTTGATATTTTCTGGCCTCCTTCTCAAGCTTTCTCTTTAGACTTTCACTTTTAAAACCTTCAAATGTTGATTTTTGTATGACCGCAGTAGTCGGGGTCCTCTTTTCTTCTATTTTAATGATCGCTACTCTGATACCACTGATGGAGAGTGTTAATCTCCAAAAGAACAAGTTATACTTGATGTTAGAGAAACTCTATATCAAGAACAACTTAAAACCTTTAATTTGGAGGATCAATACCAGATTATCAAAATTTTGAACTAACTGTGATGAAAGTCATTTCTCAAAAAAGTCTCTTGCACATGACTCGTTTTCCAAGTTGAACCATCTCAAAAGATTCAGTAGATCTTGAGAAATGATCTAAACAGTTCACCTATGTCTAAAATCGTTCTCTTGTAGAGTCGATTTTGACACGTGCAACTGCTAACACATAGTTCTCCTAGATTAGAAACCATTTAAGCAAATGCTTTTAGCCATAGATGGCTTACCTTTCAACTTAGATTTTGACTCCTCATTTGTGCAAACCTTTTCACTGTGCACTAAGAACTGATCAATTCTTTGACCATCGAGATTGCCCATGTTTCAGAAGAGAGACTCAACACTTTTACACATACATATGTTCCTACTCATAATTCTCTCAGCCTCATTGCAATTAGGCTCTCAAATCTTATCCATAGATGCATTAACTATGGACTTAGATATCTACAAAAGGATTCTTGAAATGATCAAGCACAGAAGAGAACTCAAGAAAATATCGGGCGCAACTATTCTTCCTTTCCACAAAAAACTTCACAGCTAATGATGAGAGATATCTAATTCACTTTTAAAGTGTCTAATGGCTCTCACAACTTCTAATTCATCATCTCTCATACATACCCCAACATTCTTCTTGTATATATAGACATATATGTACAAGCTTATGATCAAAACTAAAGGTATATGTGTGCTAACTATAAGTTTAATGTACATATGTATGTTGATATATTTAGGTAGTGATGTGTGTGAACACTCTAGGACCGCCGGGGCACTTTTTTCCCTCTTTAGGAGGTTTTTTTCCCCCGGCTTGTATATACGCCTATTGCCCTAATGGGCGACTTATCTTTGTACATTCTCTAGTAATAGATTCAGTCTTGTGTGTTGTGCTCCAAGCTTCTTCCTCTTCCTTGTGCTGTTCCCGTGCTTCCGCAGACGTCTAACTCCAACAATTGGTATCAGAGCAGGTCGTTGATTCTTCTAGGGCGCCGTCGACACTCCTCCGTTTGCAGTCTCAGATTCGCACAAAATTTGGTGAGCATACTCTGAGCTCGTTTCGGCCTCCGAACGCACTATCGCAGTGCTTGTGCAGGCTATTTCGTCCTTTTGTGCCAAAGGTATATACCAGTTTCTGTTCGCCAGTTTAAGCGTCTCGAAGTCTGCTACAGGTCTAGCAGAACTCGTCTGGGCAGTTCTGTTCAACTTTTTGAGATACAGTCAATTTTCTGCATCAAGGTATTTTAGTCACCGGCCATGGCTGAAAGCAGTGATGTATTCCGTATGTTGGCTGTTGAGGATAAGCTGGATGGTACCAACTACCCATTATGGGCTTATATGATGCAACATGTACTGGTTGCAAAAGGATTGTGGAACATTGTGCAGGGTGTTGAAAGACGTCCTGTTACACCTGTAACGACAGGTACTGCAAATACAGGTGTTGGAGCTGATGAAGATGGTGTCGAAGATGATATTCCGCAGATTCCTGTTCGTGCTGCTGTTTCTGTTGCACCTACTGCAGAGCAGATTCGTTGGGATGGCAGAGATGCCCAGGCACATGCATTGATAGCTTTGTCTGTCAAACGTGCCATTATTCCTCACATTCGCTCTTGCAGAACAGCAAAGGATGCTTGGGATACACTTACCACTTTGTACCAGGCTAGGAATGAGGCTCGTGTTGCTTACCTCCGAAAACAGTTGGAGAGTGAGCACATGAATGAAGGTGATTCGATGGACAGTTTTCTTACAAAGATCAAAGACCTGAAGGAACAATTGATTTCTGCTGATGAGGTTATACCAGATAGCTCACTTGTGCAGACCGTTCTGAATGGCCTTCCTGATTCATATCAGAGTTTTGCCTCTACTCTTCGATTGATGATGAAAGGCAATCCGAATGCCTTGTCATTTGAGGAATTAGTCTCTGTTCTGTTGCAGGAAGATTAGTCCAGGCAGAACAGGTCCATTATGCGTGTTGCAGATCAAGCTTTCCTGGCTAGTCAGAAGGGCAAAGGAAAATGGAGCTCTTCTACTAGTAAGCAGAAATCTGCAAATGCTGCACAATCGAAGAACCAGGATAAAGATGAGAAGAAATCAGAAAAGCAAAAATTGTTCTGCAAGTACTGTAAAGGAAATGATCATATTAGAAAGAGCTGTCCAAAACTGGCTGCTAAAGAGGCAAAGAAGAAAGAGGCTGGAATGGTTGTTGCAGAGGCCTCTACACAAAAAACAGAGTCTGCAAATCTTGTGCAGGAAGAAGAATGGGCGTTTACTACTGTTTGTAGTTTTGACCCATCTTCTCATGATCAGTGCATGTCTGCAGTAGACTCAGATGTTTGGTACTTTGACAGTGGGGCAACCAAACATATTACCTCGCAGCACAGTTTCTTCTCTTCACTCGAGCCTGCCCCTACAGGGAATACTGTCACATGCGCCAATAACTCCTCTTATCCTGTTATGGGAGTTGGTAAGATCATTCTGACTACTGCTGATGGTAGTTCTTTCACTTTGTCAGATGCTTTATTTGTGCCAGGGATCAAAAAGAACCTGTTATCAGTTTCTGCATTAGCCAAGATTGGCTTGGTTGTGAAATTCGTTGATGACAGGTGTACAGTCCATGATCTCTCAAATGGCGATGTGATTATTGCTTCTGGCATTTTATGTCGTGGGCTGTATAAGCTCATAGACTATGAAAAATCTGTGAATGATTCGGCATGTGCAGTTCATGATTCTCAGGCTATGTCAGATGCAAAGCTTTGGCATGCACGCTTTGGTCATATGAATTTCGCTAGTTTGTTACGCCTGCAAAAATCTGAAATGGTGTCCTCTTTGCCCAAACTTGAGGCACCTGGAAAACATGTTTGTGAAGGCTGTATTTTGGGCAAAATGCAGCGTTCTTCCTTTCCAAAAGATGGTTCAGTTCGGGCTATGCAGAAATTGCAGCTTGTACATAGTGATGTCTGTGGTCCTATGCAGACACCCTCTTTTGGAAATTACCTTTACTTCGTGACTTTCATTGATGATTTTTCCAGGCATGCATGGGTATATCCACTCAAAGCAAAGTCCGAAGTGTTCATGTGCTTCAAACAGTTTTTGGTTTTGGCTGAAAAGCTGTCAGCATGTAAAATGGGCACCCTCCGTTCTGATCGAGGGGGGGAATATATGTCTTCAGATTTTAATGCATTTCTGGCTGAACGTGGGATAAAACACCAGTGTACAGTGCCGTATACACCTCAACAGAATGGAGTTGCTGAACGAAAGAACAGGTCACTCATGGAGATGGCGAGGTGCATGGTCAAAAGTCAGGCTTTACCACATAGTTTCTGGCTTGAGGCTGTCATGTGTGCAGCATGTGTACTGAACAGGTGTCCCACGAAAGCGTTGCAGTCTATCACTCCATATGAGGCTTGGCATGACCGCAAGTCATCTGTTGCTCATCTGCGTGTTTTTGGTTGTTTGGCATATGCATTAGTGCCTGAACAACATCGCAGAAAATTGGATGATAAGGCAGTAACATGTATTTTTGTTGGGTACAGTTCTGAAGGTAAAGGCTATCGTCTGTATCATCCACAGACTAAACGCATTCTGGTTAGCCGTGATGTTGTCTTTGTGGAAGATGCTATTCAGCCATTGCTTTCATGTACTAAGGAGACATCTGTTAGCTCCAAAGACATGTATGATACTTTGATGCCTCTTTTTACAGGTGGACAGGCTAGCGCTGGTCCTAATGAGGCAACTTCTCAGCCTTTGCAGGTTTCATATGATGATGCAGATCATGCCATTTCTGATGCAGATTTACATGATGCACTTGTTGATGAGAGAGCTGATATTGAACAGGCAAAAACTATGCCAAAATGGCTGGTGCAGACTTTGCGTGACAGCAAATTAGATGCACCTTTGTCATATCGTACTCGTTCAGGCTCTCATAGTACCTCCTTTGCATCAGATTGCTATGCTATGGCTGCATCTAGTCTCTGTGATGAGAATGAGCCTGTTTCTTTTGATGAAGCACAAAATTCAGAAAATTGGATGGCTGCTATGCAATCTGAATATGATGCTATAATGAAGAATGGTACATGGTCTTTATGTGACTTGCCTCCTGGCAAGAAGGCCATTGGCACTAAGTGGGTATACAAGCTGAAGCGTAAACCTGATGGTATAGTTGATAGGTATAAGGCTAGGCTTGTTGCAAAGGGTTATGCGCAGGAAAGAGGCATTGATTTTGATGAGACCTTTGCACCTACATGCCGTATGACTACTGTTCGGAGCATTTGTGCACTTGCAACCCATCATGGTTGGAATGTACATCAGTTGGACATTAAAACAGCATTTCTGAATGGTGACTTGCATGAAGAAGTGTATGTTTTTCAGCCCCGTGGCTTTGTGCAGAAAGGGCATGAAAACCAGGTGTGAAGGTTAAAGAAGGCGTTATATGGTTTAAAGCAAGCACCACGTGCTTGGTATGAGAAAATACATGCCTATCTGATTGCACATGGTTTTGAGAACAGTCCAACTGAAAGCACCTTATATGTTAAGTGTGCTAATGATGTGCTTTTGATCATTGTTGTCTATGTAGATGACATGCTGCTCACTGGTCCTCTTGAGAAGCATATTGCTGATTTCAAGGCTGATTTGCATGCCTCATTTGAGATGTCTGATTTGGGGCATTTGCATCACTATTTGGGCATTCAGTTTATGCAAGTTGATGGTGGAATGGCTTTGTGTCAAACGAAATATATTGACACATTATTGCAGCGTTTTGGCCTTGAAGACTGTAAGCCTATTGCCACTCCTATGGAGACAGGTTTACGATTGAGTCTTCATGATGCTGGAGATGCATTTGATGCTGTTCTCTATCAGCAGGCTGTTGGATGCTTGATTTACTTATGCATTACTCGGCCAGATATTCAGTTTGCTGTCTCACAGATGAGCAGGTTTATGCATTGCCCATGAGTCACGCATTGGAAAGCGGTTAAGCGCATCTTTCGCTACTTGAGTGGTACTCGGCTACTTGGGTTGTTTTATCCCAAGGGGGGATCACTACCGCCAGATTTGCATGCTTTCTCTGACTCAGATTGGGCTGGTTGCTATGACACTCGTGTGTCCACCAGTGGTTTTTGCTTCATGCTTGGTAGCTCATGTATATCTTGGTTGAGCAAGAAGCAGCCTACTGTGGCCACTTCTAGTTGTGAGGCTGAGTATAGGGCAGCTTTCACAGCGACTGTTGAGTGTGTGTGGCTCAGACGCCTTATGGCTGATTTGGGTGTTGGCCAGTCTTCTGCCACCACCATCTTCACTAACAGTCAGAGCGCATTGGCAGTTGCGAGGAACCCTGTGTTCCATGCTCGCACTAAGCACATTGAGGTGCATTATCACTATGTCAGGGAGAGGTTCTCTGCTGGGGAGATCAGCTTGGCATATGTGCCCACGCAGGAGAACATTGCAGACCTTTTCACGAAGGCTCTGCCTAGGGAGAAGTTTGAAGCTTTCCGCAAAGCTTTGGGCTTACTTCCTTTTGTGGAGTGATTTCCACATAGCTCGGCACTTCCTTATACATGGGTGCCAGCTCCTTGTTCACCGCATCACTCCGAGGGGGGATTTGTTGATATATTTAGGTAGTGATGTGTGTGAACACTCTAGGACCGCCGGGGCACTTTTTTCCCTCTTTAGGAGGTTTTTTTCCCCCGGCTTGTATATACGCCTATTGCCCTAATGGGCTACTTATCTTTGTACATTCTCTAGTAATACATTCAGTCTTGTGTGTTGTGCTCCAAGCTTCTTCCTCTTCCTTGTGCTGTTCGCGTGCTTCCGCAGACGTCTAACTCCAACAATGTATACAAGTCTTCATTTCGTGAATATGCACTATCTTCAAGCTTAATTTTCTGGTCTTTTCTTCATTCTTTGACTTCAACCTTCCATCCAAACTTCAATTGATGGTTGTCATGCACCAAGAGGAATGAGGTCACACTCTACACTTCACTTTCATATGTCAATGTTTACGATATTTCCAACAAGTATTACATGGTCGCTTATGTTGAACATCTATCATTGAAGTTCAAAATGTAGGAGTTTTAGTAGGTTGGAGGGATCACGTGACATATGATGTTGAGTAGTTGGATTGAGGTGTAGTACAATTTTGTATTTGGCTCATATATGGTAGTGGTGCACCAAAGCTTTGTATTTGATTCTTATATGGTAGTGCTTTGCCACATTTTGTATTTGGCTCATATATGATAGTGGTTTGCCACACTCTTGTAAATGCTTCACTTATGAAATATATAACTTCTTTTGTACATGGTTCATGCTTCATTCTGCTCATCCCTTTTGTGTCTGATAGTATTTTGCTTTATGAAATCATGTTTCAGTTGCCATCAGAGTACACATCGCATGTACTCAGTTTTTTTTTTCTGGCAACGTGTATTGTCTTTTGCTAAACAACATCATGGTAATGTTGTTGTAGCAAGAGACAACACACTCTGCCCAAAAACAATTTTGCGGATATGGTCATTGGTATGCACGAGGGTACTCCCAACATGGTCACTGGTATGGTTGATGGTATGCCCAGGATTCATCGGTATAGGTGTCAGTATGCTCATCCATATGACCGTCAATAGTTTTGGCACTTATACTGAGGCTTATACCAACAATCATACCAACAATCATACTAACACCTATACCAGAGATTTGGTTCCGACGTCTATCCTAACCTTTACACTACCATTGGGGCAAAAATGCACCCGTGCATTTGCCCTCATAAAAGCCTCTATACACTTTTGATATGTTGTAGTGTAATGTGCTTGAGAAAGGATATAAGTATAATCATTTATGAAATTTACAAAAAACAATGCATGAATTGTAACCTTTACAGAATGCCCATTTTACTTGAGTATAAGTAATCAAAGGAAATGGTTGGAAATCATGCCTTGTAAACAAAGAAATGAGGACCTCTAAATTAAATATGTTTATGATAATCAATGTGTGGGTTATAATGATGATGAAAGGCATACCAAGTATAACATCCTAAGATTGCAAAGGTTCAATTAAGAAAGTTCATTAACGTGATGCACTTCTCTTCTTACATTATATCAACTTACTTTAAATGAAGTTCTCACTTTATACAAGGAACCAAAAATCTTTAATTTGATTTCCTACACTAGAGAACTTGAAATAAAATCATGCGAAGTACCATCACCATATTAAAAATTAAGAATTTTATTATTAATAGTATCACGCATGCCAAGTAAAGAATGAATAGAAATTTCTCTACCCAATGTACTTGAATCTTTTTTTTTTTATTGCTTCCTCCGTTGAAACTAGAGGAAAATAATCACTCATGGCCTCCATGTTTTGCACTTGTGATGCAATTGGATTCATGTGAAGAGGTCACAATCTCCATTTCACTTTCATATGTCGAGGGATACCATATTTCCAACAAGTTATATGTGGCCGCTTATGTTGAGCATCTATCATTGAAGTTTGAAATGTAGGGGGTTTAGTAAGTTAGAGGAATGAGGCTACACGTGATGTTGGGTAGTTGGATTGAGGAGCTCATGGAAAAATAGGAGAACAAGAAGTAATAAAATTGCACTTACAAGGTTGTTATAATCTAGTTGTTGCAAAAGGACCCCCTTGATAATCCATAGAAACTCTTTCTCTGTATCATGAGCAAACAAAATAGCTTCTTACAGTTTTGTAGGATGGAGTGTGTGAAGCTTTGGCTTGGATCTCACCTCCAAAACATCTTCATACCTTCTCTGCAAAATATATTTAGGAACATCTTCAAGCATGCAAACAAGTAAAATACTTTGCTAGAACTACTCTCTGTAAGTTATAGTGGTGTCACATCCTCCCAAGTGACCATGGTCTATGAATGTAAAACATGTAGACTGAATTGAACAGAAAGAAAAGACTCCTTAACCAACTCTTGAAAGGCCTTCCATGTCATGGGATGATTTGCACTATGCTGTAACACATTCCACCAGACATGGACCTTCCCTACTAAATAATCACTAGCTTACTTTTTCACATTTGAGGTAGGATTCATCTGAGTAAAAATAATCAAACTAGGATAACCATGATAAAATAAGCTTGCAATCATTTTGAACATCAAACCATGAAAATGTTGAAGTTCTTGATTCCATTCTTGCAATGCAATGCATTAGACTATGTGGAAACAATGTCGTTCACTAAAAGAAGTTGGAGAAATTTGGAAGTAGAGTTTTCAAGTGGTGAAATTGGTCCAAAAATCCTCCATAGGACCAACCCTAGATCTTTCAATATCTAAAATAGATCTTGTAGGGTTGTGCTTAGTTCAATAAAACCCAATAGGTACTTTGGAAGATCAACAATAATAAGTTGATGCAAAATAGATAACGTGAACCTTGACTAGCTCACAAAGAACCTTCTGGATATGGATGGAAGTGATGACTTCAAACACTCAAAGAAGTCGACACAGTTACAATTGGACAAATTTCCCTTGAAAGAAGTGTCATACATAGGGATGCATTGCGATAATCCATAAAAGCCATAACTTGTAACAACTTGTTGGCCTTTTAATCTTTTTATTTACAAAGATAGATGCTATGGTAATTACATGAAAAGGTGATCCTATGATCAAACTTTCAATACAATAAATGAATGCACATAAGTGCTTAAGAAATGTACTCTCTCCACCATTCATATGATGTTTTGAGGTTGAATATGCTAATCTCAAGGAAATGAAAGCTTGATGTTCCAAACACCCAACCTCAGGCTAAAGTATGCTAGATTCTTCATTCTCTCATAGGTTGAGTAACTACCATAGATTTGAACCTTCGTAGCTTTATCCCATCAAGTGCCTTTGTCATCATGTTTGCGATTTGCTCCTCACTAGGAACAAATGAAATGTCAATTCCGTTGCAATAAGCTTCTCTCTAAAAAAGTGGTAATGGACTTTTATATGATTTATCCTTTAATGGAAAATTTGACTTGTAGCTAGATGCATGCATTGCAATAGTTAGACCTCTATACTCTTCTTTCGTAGAAAATAAAGCAATTATTGGTTGCTTCTTGGAACTCCAGGAAACGAATTGTGAACCTGCAAATGCTAAGTATCTAGAGGTACGTTTTCTATCATCCTTTGCTCCTACCCAATCTACATTTGAAAATATATTGATGTCCAAATCTAAAGAGTAAGGATAGAAGATACCTTCATAAAGTGTTCACTTTGATGTACTTGAGTACTCTCTTTGCCACAAGCATGTGTGATCAGCTAGGTGAGTGCATGAACTAACTAAGCACTCCCACACTATAGGATATATCTATTCTTGTGTGAGTATTATATATCAAGCTAGCAACTAAGATTTGATACTCTTTAGGATGATCAATATGCTCACCTTCATAAACACTTATTTTATGGTTCAGTTCCAAAGGTGTACTTGCAAGAATTGTGTTCTCCATTTTGAATTTGTGAAGTCACGATCATGAATGTATGTTCTCTTAGTTAGATACATCCTTGATTAGGATAATTCACTTGCATACGTAGGAAATATGTGAGCTCACATAAGTCACTAATTTTGAAATGTTCTTGCATGCATCTCTTGATCCTTTGAATGTTATTCAAATGATCACCTATCACAATAAGGTCATGTACATATAGAAATAGGTAGATAACCTCATTGTGATCCCTTTTGATGAACAAAGAAAGATCTCCATTGCTAGGTCTGAACCCTTGATCTTGAAGGTATGCAATCACCATATAATTGCAAGCTCTAGGAGCTTGTTTCAATCCATACAATATTTTCTTAGATTTGCAAACATATGATGTATGATTAGGGTTTTCAAAACATAGGGGTTGTGACATGTATACCTCTTCACTTATCCAATGGTTTAGAAATGCATTTTTTTAGATCAAGTTGGAGGAGTCTCGAATTTCTTACAATAGCTACACTTAATGTTCTGATTATAGTCATCTTTGCCACTAGTGAGAATGTTTCTTCATAGTCTATAACATGCATTTGTGAGCATCCTTTGGCAACTAATCCTTCCTTCTACCTGAAAATTAACTCATCTGAGTTTCTTTTAGGTATATATACGGACTTGCAACTAATTAGCTGTTTATTGGGTGAAATTGGAACCAAATCCCAAGTGTCCATGTCCTTCAACACAACTAGTTCTTCTTTCATGGCCTTTTCCCAAATAGGGTTTTCCTTTAAATCTTCATAGGTTGAGAGTTCTTGGGAAATTGAGACCTTTACCAAATAGATTGAATGCATTGTAACAAATACGCAATCATATCCATACCTTTCTGGTTGTCTTTTCTCCCTTGTTGACCTTCTAGGTGTTTGCTTGGTGCATTCTCCACAATCTTGCATTTTGTCTTTGTCTCTTGACTTCCATAGCTTGTAATACTTTTCCTTTTCATCTTGTTCATCATCTATACCACTTCTTGGATCTTGGGCCTATGTTTCATGTTTGCTTCCTAATTGATGGAAATTAGAAGCAAGGTAATATGGTAGAGCTACCTTTTGTTCATCTTCATCATACCAAGACCTATGTTCTTCAAACACAATATCCCTACTTGCAATGATTTTCTTGGTTCGAGGATACAACGTGTAGTCCATCTAAGTTGAATCATATCCAATAAAAACCAACTTTGTTGCCCTTTTCATATATCTTACCTCTTATTTTTGAAGGTTCATGAACATAAGCTAAACAAACAAACATAGTGGAATGTCCAAAACTAGGTTTTCTTGCATACCATACTTCATAAGGATTCATAGCTTGGAGTGATTTGGATAGTAGTTTATTGAAAAGGTACACAAAAATTGAAATAAACTCTACCCTAGATAATGCAATAACCTCGTTTCTTCAAGCATGGTTCGGGTTGATCCAATCAATGTCTTGTTTCTTCTCTTTGCAATTCCATTCAATTGAGGAGAGTACCTAGTAGTCACTTTGCTTTGATACATTTACCTTAGGATCCTAGCATGTAGGGAAGATCATTTTACATCGAATGAAAGATACATATTCATTAAACTTTTCAGCTATCATCAAAATCATATCTTTATGGGATGAAGTCATAGGAAGAAGAGTGATGAAATCCATAGAAATCTATTCCTATGGTTCCTTCAGAATGGGAAGTGGCATTAAGAATCCAAATCATTTACCATGATGACATTTTGCACGTTGAAATATAATGCATTGGTAAACATAATGTGCAATAAGTATTCCCATATGGAGTCAAAAGAAGAAATATTTGTAAGCACATGTGCTTTGAATCCCTCTATGTTGCATATAATATCTTTCATGCATTTCTTTCATTACAAATTCTTTAGTAAGCATGAGTTATACATAATATATGTTGAAAATCTAGAAACCCATTATGAAATGTATAATGTTCACCAGTTAAAGATGCATAATTGTTGTGCTCATGCCATGCAAGTGAGACATACAAATCAGAAGCATAAGGGAAAATCATTTCTTGAAATGAATGAGTTCAAATACCTAAAATATTATGTACAAAAACAGAATGTAAGTGCAATTAGGAAAAATTACTAAGAGCATCTACTATCACATTAGCTTTTCAAAGTTGATACTCAAGATTAGGCTTAAACTTTTGAATAAATGAAGCTCATTTAACATGTCAATTAGAGATTAATGTTTGATTGAAAAGTTATTAATCGATTGTTGATCCATTTTTATTAATGCCTCAGATCCCATTAGGTAGTGTTTCCAAAATTGTCAAGCATGTAGAACCGCTAATATATCCTTATCATACTATAACATTAGCTTAAGGTGTGAACCACCTTTTGCAAGGAGTCTCCCCATGGCACTCAAGGAGTTGACTCACCATCTTCATGAGGTAGAAGAGATGAGGAATCATTTTTTGTGACTCTTAGATGTATGCACATCAGATGTGGTTGTGAGGTTAGACAAAGTCATATATCTATGTATTTTGCAGATTATTTGAGCTTTAATGCAGATTTTAGTTGATAAGATAGATTAACTTATCATTAATATCAAATCCAAGCCATACAAAGGTCATGAAGGCTCTTCAGCTTGGAACTTTCACGATGAGTAGGTGCCCTTAGAGAGAGAGAGAGAGAGGTACTGAAATGGTCAACCCCCCATAAGAGAGGAAAATCCCATCAAGTACACATGGAGAGGAATAACAAAATTCTCCTTCTCCATCTTCCACTTAGGTTCTACTCTAGAGATCCTTAGTGATCCAATAAAGAATGCAAAGCTACAACTTAAATTATGGAATGTGGGAGACAAGCCACACACAAAGGAAGTGTCACATTAGCTGAAGGTGTGAACCAAGTCTTGAGAGAAGTAGCCATATGGCATTCTTGGAAACCACTTACCATCTTGATGAGGTACAAGAGAGGAGGAGGATTCATTTTCTTTGACTCTCAAAATTATGCACATCCGACATGGCTAGGAGGTTAGAAAAAGTCATATGCTTGTGTGTTTTGTGATCATGTGAGTTTTAATGGAGGTTTTAGCTAGTTAGGTAGAATAATTTATTTTGGTACCGGAGTTGGCATAGTCATGTACGATGTGGCATAGCCATTAATAAAGCTTCAATGGAAGCTTAATTAGTCAAGAGAGTAGTGCAATCTCTCTCACCTCTCCCCCACGGTGAAGCGTAGTTATGTGGAAAACATATGCAACTTTTCCATTTCCATAATAAACGTATCGAGTGGGACCTCAACTTGAATAGACCATGCCCCTCAAACGCAGCTATCTATGTCTATCATGCTTCTCACTTGATTCCATTAGCTTATTTTGTTCAATCAGGGTTCTCAAAGGTCAAGCTTCAAGCACTCTTTGATAGATGGGAACCGTCCATAGGTCCAAGATTCTTATGACCTACATTGCTAGAAACGAATCATCGGTAGCATTTCGTGTCGAAGAGGAGCGTCAAGCCTACCTTACTAGAATAAAAGCCACACCCGATGCTAGAGTGAAGAGGAATAGGAGTGATGCATTTTCAAATGATCATTATTTCCTTAAACTTGAGAACGAAAGTAGAAGATGGAGAAGGGAATGTTGTTGTCCTTCCTTGTGCACTTGATGGGCTTTGCCTCTATCTTGCGGGGGTTGATCATGCCATTACACATACTCTCTCTATGCGCACATATTCATGGTGCCCTTAGAGAGATAGGGCATCATGAGAGGGTACTCTAAGAGCCCCCAGGTCTTGTGTATGGCTTGGCTCTGATTCTAGTGATAAATTATTACATCTTATCAGCTGAAAACTCCATTAAAACACACGTAATCCACAAAAGAAACAAAGGTATGACTTTCTCTAACCTGCCAGTCATGTCCGATGTGCACGTGTCTAAGAATCACAAAAAATGACTCCTTCTCTTTTCTACCTCATCAAGATGGTAAGTGGGATCCTAGAGTGCTATGTGGCAACTCCTCTCAGGAGCTAGTTCACATCTTAAGCTAATGTTAGATATATGTAGTATAATTCTTTTATGAGGGCTTAAGCTTTGTACTTTCAAACAAAGTAGGATGGTCATTTTGGATTACAATTGCACTTATATCGGAGCTAGTAGCATCATTAACTACATGAAAACGTTGTGAAAATTAGGTAACTACAAAACAGGTGCATGTTTAAGTTTCTCAGATGATTGTTGTTGTGCTAACTTCCATGAGAACTTTATTTTCTTTCTCAATAATAAAGTAAAGGGCAATGATAAATGCGAGAACCTTAAAAAAATTTCCTATATAAGCTAGCTAACCTAAGAAAAGAATGTACATCATGGACTGATTGAGGTATATGCGATTTTATGATGACCTTAATCATCTTCGGATCTACATGCACTCCCTTAATAGAAATAATATGCACTAAATATTCTATTTTACTTTGGAAAAAGTAACTCTGTTTTGCATTAGCCTAAAGTGTGTTTTGTCGTAACAAACTAAAAACTATTGCTAGATGCTTCTCATGCTCACTTTCATTCTTACTATAAACAAGTATATCATCAAAGAAAACTAGATTGGAAGCTTGATAATCAAGGAAAATGTTTTCAATCTTATGTGCAAATGTAAAAAGGAGCATTTCTAAGTCCAAGGGGCATTACCATAAATTCATGATGGCCCATTGGCGTTCTAAACAAAATCTTGTAAATTGCAATATGTACCATATGTATCCGATGCTAACCCGATATAAGATCAACCTTACTAAGGACATGGGATCCTTAATGTTTATCTAGCAAATAATTTATCAGAGGAGTAGTGTATCTATTCTTAGGTGTGATCTTGTTGAAGGCTCTATAATCAATGCACATCCTATAAGCTTTATTATTTTTCTCCATTAAGAGAGCCGGTGTTCCAAATGGGGAAGAGCTAGACCTTATAAGTCCTTGATGGAGTACTTGTTTAATTTTGTTTTCCATTTCCTTTTGGTTCATAATTCCATGCCTATAAGATGCTTTATGAGGAGAAAAACTACATGGAATAAGATCTATACTATGGTCAAAGGATCCTCCATATGGTGGTAGTTTAGAGGGCTAATTGATAATAAAAAAAATCCTTATTAGAAGTCATAAAAGGCTTATGTGCATGAGAAAGGATTTACGTATAATCATTTATGACATTTATAAAAACAATGCATGAACTCTAACCTTTTGTGAATGACCATTTTTCTTGAGTATAAGTAATCAATGGAAATGGTCAGAAATCATGCCTTGCAAACAAGGAAATGAGTTGAAGTCTAAATTCAAAATTAAAGGTATGCATATGATAATCAATGTGTGGGTTATAATGATGACGAAAAGGCATACCAAGTATAACATCCTAAGATTTCAAATGTGCAATTAAAAATGTTCATGGATCTACATATGAACTTATACAAATGGTAACATCATGCACTTCTCTTGTTACATTATATCGACTTCCTTGAAATGTCGCTTTTGTTGGAGTTTGAGGTCTATGGAAGCACACTAACAACACAAGGGAGAAGAAGAGGAAGATTGGAGCGCAGCACACAATACTGAATGTATTACCACTAGAATACAAAGATAAGTAACCCATTAGGGGCATATGTGCATATACAAGCAGTAGGAAAAAAAACTCCTAAAGGGGGAGAAAAGTGCGCCGGCAATCCTAGTGTGTTCACACACATCACTACCTAAATATATCAACAAATCCTACCTGGGAGTGATGCAGTTAACAAGGAGCTCGCACTGATGTATAGGAAGTGCCAAGCTATGTGGAATAAATCCACAAAAGGAAGTAAGCCCAAATCTTTGTAGAAAGCTTCAAAGTTCTCCCTAGACAGAGCCTTCCTGAAAATTTCTGCAATGTTCTCCTGTGTGAGCACATATGCCAAGATGATCTCCCAAACAAAGAACCTCTCCCTGACATAATGATAATGCACCTCAATGTGCTTAGTTTGATTATGGAACAAAGGGTTGCTTGCAACTTCCAATGCGTTGTGGAGGTGATTGCAATTCGTGTGGATTGGGTCTAGTTGCAGCATAGGCAAAGCGTATGAAGCTAGTGAGTGTTGGAAGGTTTATGTAATAAAAAATGTGAAGGTGAAGATGAAGTTGGGTATGGGGGCAAGAGATGTCATGATTTGAGTAGAGAAAGGGGAACATATGAACACAAGATAAATGCATGATTATGAATGACGAGGACAAAAGAAACCATTCACATGAATCAATTCGAAAAGGAAGAATGGTCCAAAAATATGGAGCTTCTTAAACACTTTCCAAATTTAATTCATATTCATATGTTCTTTTGGATGGAATGAATGAGAAAAAAACAAACTAAAAGCACACACATGAATAAGTCTTGAAAGGATGAATGGTCCAAGAATGGAGCTTCTTATACACTTTCAAAATTAAACATATGCATGGGTGTTTGTGGGTGGTATGAATGCACGTGGGTCATGATTTATGAATGAATAGAAAATTATTCTCTCAACCTTAATGGATCATCCTCACTAGTTCAATGCAATACCAAAGCCTTCTCATAGATAGAAAGAGATAGGAGACATGTAAAAACATATAAGAGACTAAGAGACAAGAGACATGAATAAGAAGATATTGTTATGACAAACACATGAATTTTATGAAATATTAAGCTAAGTATTCTATTGGTCAAAGGTGGTCTGCATGACCCTCTCACCATGACGGTTCAATCGAATGTCACACGTAAGAGGATAGATTCCACTTCATTGACCCTATGTCTTTCTAAGATCGTAATGTGTTTCTAAAGAAGCCTAAGACTCAAAAAACCAGCTCTAACTCACTCACACGCTCCACTGAGGGTGAGCAAAGAAAGAGAAACTAGGTTTATGAGCCTATCCTAGAGTGGAAGTCTAAATGAACTATGCTCTTACTAGCCCACCTTGGATCCTCACACACTCAATTGAGGGTGATCATCTCAAGGAAACCATGTGCTAGCAAGGGCCCTATGGATGCCTAAGAATGATGCTCTAGGAGTTTGGAGGGGGTTTTATATAGTTTTCTGAATCAATTTGAGCCCTTGGATCTATAGAAATCACCTCTAAATCCTAAGATCAACTGCTTTTCATTACAACCGTTGGATTTATCAAATGGATGGCCAAATACCTTGATGCAAAAAAGTGACTATATTTGAAAAAGCTGAACACAACTACCCTGACAAGTTCTCCTAAACATGTAGCAGACTTTGAGATGTTTATACAGACTTTGAGATGTTTATACTGGAAAACCAAAATTGGTATACATCTTTGGCAGAAAAAGATGGAATATCTTCCACAAGCACTCCGATAGTGTGTTCGGAAGCCAAATCGAGCTCAGATCGTGATCTCGACACCACAAAGCAAAGCTATTTTGATCTCCTAATCATTTTGAGTATGCATACCAAATCTCATGCGATTCTGAGACTATGACTAGAGGAGTATCGACGATGCCCTAGATGAAGTAGTGACCTGCTCTCATACCAATTGTTGGAGTTTGAGGTCTACGGAAGCACGCGAACAACACAAGGGAGAAGGAGAAGAAGCTTGGAGCACAACACACAATACTGAATGTATGACCACTAGAATCTACAAAGATAAGTAACTCGTTAGAGCTATAGGGGCATATATAGGGGGGGACCTCCTAAAGAGGGGAAAAAAGTGCCACGACGGTCCTAGTGTGTTCACACACATCACTACCTAAATATATCAATATCTTTCAATTTATACAACAAAGGAAACATCTTTAATCTGAGTTCCTACACTAGCAAATGTTAATTAAAATTATGGGAACAACCATCATCATATGAAATGTGAACAACTTTAATATTATTTTTTTTATCCAAGGTACTTGAGTATTTTTATATTGCTTCCTCCATAGAAATTTGAGGAAATTCAATATTGACGGCTTCCATGTTCTTGATTTGGGATGTAATAGCATTCATGGAATGCGGTCACACTCCACACTTCACTTTCATATGTCAAGGTTTACGATAGTTCCAACAAGTATTACGTGGTTGCTTACGTTGAGCATCTATCGTTGAAGTTCAAAATGTAGGAGGTTTAGTAGGTCGGAGGATTGAGGAGCTCATGGAAAAGTAGGATAAGAAGAAGTACCAAAATTCCAATCCAAAGGGAAATTAGGCTTGAGAAAAGGTGGTTGTTGAAAAATAACCAACTTTGATAATCCATTGAAGCTCCTTCTTTGCATCATGAGCAAACAAAATAGCTTCTTCAAGTATTGTAGATTGGGTGTGCGAAGCTTGGCTTGGATCTCATCTCCAAAGTGTCTTTATACTTCCTCCACAAAATATATTTAGGAACAACTTTAAGCATGCAAACATGGTCTACGAATGTCAAACATGTATTGAACTTAGTAGAAATAAAAGACTCCTTAAACAACTCTTGATAGGCATTCTATATCATGGGATGATCCACACTATATCGTAACACATTCCACTAGAGCTCGACTTTCCCTACTAAATAATTATTAGGAAACTTTACTTTATCACTTTCAAGGTAGGATTCATGTAAAAAAAACCATCAAACTAGGATAACCATGATAAAATAAGTTTGCGATGCTTTTGACTATAAAACCATGGAAGTTGGATGTTTTTTATGTTGATCTTGCAATGTATTCCACCAGATTGTGTGGAAACAATGGTGTTCATTGAAAGAAGTTGGAGAAGCTTGGAGATGCTTGGAAGAAGAGTTCTCAAGTGGTGAAGTTGGTCCAAACACCCACCATAGGACCAGCCCTAGCTCTTTGCATATCTAGAATAGACCTTGTAGGCTTGTGGTTAGTGCAGTAAAACCTAATAGGTAAATCAACAAGAGAAAGTTGATGCAAAATAGATAACTTGCACCTTGACTCGCTCATAAAAAACCTTCTAAATATGCATGAATGTTATGACTTCAAACACTTAGAGTAGTCAACACAATTAGAATTGAAAAAAAACTCCTCTTAATGGAGTATCAACCAAAGAGTTTGATTTATATAATTCATAAAAGCACTTATAACAACCAATGAAGAAGAAATAACCTTAGCAATGATCAGATGTCATCCCGAGTTTTTAGGGATGTGTAGAAGATGACCCGGAGACTGTAGAATTACAATTTATATTAATCTATTAAATCAAATGACTTGAGTATTTGTAGACATAAAAATTAGCTAGTGATAGATTTCCAATGAATGCTTAATATTTTTATTTAGAGCTTGATCAAGAGAGAAACAACCTCTCCACATTGAGTGCATCTGATGAAGGAGCAGAGAAATGAAGGAGCATGATAATGATGGTGAAAAGTGTATGTATATTGCTTCAATTGTCTTATAGCATAGTGTACAATGTTTGCAAGTCACTATATAGATTCTTGGGTATCAACCACCTTTAATTCGAACTCAAACTGACGAGAATAAGTTGTTGTGATTGATTGAACATACTTTTCCTATAATCTCAGAAAACAAAAACTTGGAGCTACATATACTTCTTAATTGATTGATTGAGAATCAATCTCAACGAATCCAAAATCATGGTTTGTTGGCATTTTACTCTTCTCTCATATGAAGATAAATGCTTTGATAATTACATAAAAAGGTGATCCTAAGATCAAACTTTCAATACAATAAATCAATGCACATAAGTGCTTAAGAAATGTATTCTCTCCAACATACATATGATGTTTTGAAATAGAATAGGGTCATCTCAAGGAAATGAAGGCTTGATGTTCAAAGAGCTCCCTCTGAAGCTAAAGTATCCTTGAGTCTTCATTCTCTAATAGGTTGAATATCTACCATCGCTTTGAACCTACATGGCTTTATCCCATCAAGTGCCTTTGTAATCATGTTTGCTATTTGCTTCTCAGTAGGAACGAATGAAATGCCAATTTCCATTGCCATAAGCATCTCTGTGACAAAGTGATAATAGACTTTTATGTGCTTTTCCTTGTATGGAAAATTGGCTTTGTAGCTAGATGCATGGAACTTCCATAATCTCCAAGTATGTGAGGTTTGGAACTTACAAGTCCCAAATATGATTACAACACATTGAACCACATTACTCCTTGAGTTGCATAGTCAGACCTCTATACTTTGCTTTAGCTGAAGATAAAGCAACTATTGGTTTCTTGTTGGAACTCCAAGAAACCAATTTTGAACCTAAAATGCTAAGTATCGAGAGTTACTTTTTCTATCGCCGTTTTCTCCTACCCAATTTGCATCTCGATACAATTTGATATCCAAATATAAAGAGTAAGAATAGAAGATACATTCATTAAGTGTCCCCGTGAGGTACTTGAGTACTCTCTTTGCAACATCCATGTGTGGTCTTCTAGGTGAGTGCATGAGCTGACTTAGCACTCCCACACTATAGGATATGCTTGGTCTTTTGAGAGTAGCATATATCAAGCTACTAACTAAGCTTTGATACTCCTTAGGATCATCAATCCACTCACTTTCATAAACACTTACTTTATGGTTCAATTCCAAATGTGTTCCTACAAGCTTTGTGTTATCCATTCTAAATATGTGAAGTAGATATTGAATGTATCTTATCTGAGTTAGATACATTACTTCATTAGTATAATTCACTTGCATACCTAGGAAATATGTGAGCTCACCTAAGTCATTGATTTTGAACTCATTTTGCATGTGTCTCTTGATCCTTTGAATGCCATTCAGATCATATCGTTTCACAATAATCTCATCTACATATACACATGAATAGATAATCTCATGGGGATCCCTTTTGATGAGCAAAGAAGGTTCACAGTTTCTAGCTTTGAACCCTTGATCTTGAAGGTATGCAACCACCCTATATATCCAAGCTCCAGGAGCTTGTTTCAATTTATATAATGTTTTCTTAAGTCTACAAGAATAAGATGTATGATTAGAGTTTTCAAAACCATGGGGTTGAGAAATGTACACCTCTTCACTTATCCAACCATTTAGAAATGCATTTTTCACAAGAAGTTGGAGTAGTCTCTGATTTTGTAGAAAAGTTACACTTATCAATGTTCTAGTTGTAGTCATCTTTGTTACTAGTGAGAATGTTTCCTCATAGTCTTTAACATGAGTTTGTGGCCATCCTTTGGCGAATAATCTTGCCTTCTACCAGCAAATTGAGCCATTTGAGTTTTTTTTCCTATATCAAGCCATCTGCAACCAATTAACTTTTGATTGAGTGACATTGAGTGAGAATCCTAGGTCTCCATCTCCTTCAATGCATCTAGTTCTTCTTTCATGGCCTTTTCGCAATCAACATTTTCCTTTGCCACTTCATAGGTTGAGGGTTCTTTTTGAATTGAGTCCTTTTCCAAATAGATTGAATGCTTTGTAACAAATGTGGAATCATATCCATACCTATTTGGTTGTCTTTTCTCCCTTGTCAACCTTCTAGGTTCTTGCTTAGAGCATTCTCCACACTCTTGGATTTTTGGTTTGCCTCTTGACCTTTATATCTTGTAATATGTTTCCCTTTCATCTTTTTCATCATCTTTATCACTTCTTGGATCCTGGCCATGTGTACATGCTTGTTTCCTAATTGATGAAAATTAGAATCAAGATCATGTGGTAAAGATACCTTTTGTTTATCTTCATCATACAAAGACCTCTGTTCTTCAAACACAACATCCCTACTTGTAGTGAATTTCTTGGTTGAAGGATTATAGAGCTTGTAACCCATATGAGTTGAATCATATCCAATAAATATTGCATTTCGTTCCCTTTCATCTATCTTATCTATTATTTGCGAAGGTACATGAACATAAGCTAAACAACCAAAAACCTTGCAATGTCCAAGACTAGGTCTTCTTCCATACCATGCTTCATATGAATTCATACCTTGGAGTGATTTGGATTTTAGTCTTTTGACAAGGTACAAAGAAGCCGGAATAGCCTCTACCCATAGATAACATGGAAACCTCGTTTCTTCAAGCATTGTTCTGGCTTATCCAAACAATGTTATGTTTCCTCTCTCTAAAATTCCATTCAATTGACTAGAGTACATAGTAGTCACTTCCCTCTTCATAGCTATATCTTAGGAGGATAATGTATAGAGAAGTTCTTTTCACATCAAATGAAATATCCATATTCACTAAAACTATCAACTATCATCCAAATCATATTGCTATGGGATGAATTCATAGCAAGACGAGTGCTAAAATCCACGGAAATCTGTTCATATGTCTTGTTCAAAATGGGAAGTCCCAATAAGAATCCAAATGCTTTACCATGGTGACATTTTACACGTTGACATATAATTCATTGAGAAACATAATGAGCAATATCTTTTCCCCTATGGAGCCAAAAGAAGAAATATTTGCAAGGAGATGTTGTGCTTTGTATCTTCCTATGTCCCATATAAAAATATTTCATGCATTTCTTTCATTAGAAATTCTTTAAAAGCATGAGTAATACATAATTTATGCTAAAAATACAGAAACCCATTATGAAAGTATAATGTTCATCACTTCCATATGCATAATTGTTGAACTCATACCCTGCACATGAAAAATAAAAATAAGAAGCGTAAGTGAAAATAATTTCTTGAAATGTATGAATTCAAATAGGAGAAATAGTATGTAGAGAAACAAAATGTAAGTGCAATGAGTGAAAAAATTACTAAGAGTATCTACTACAACATTAGCTTTTCCAAGTTGATACTAGATATTAGGCTTACATGTTTGAACGAATGAAGCCCATTTAAGATGTGAATGAGAGATTAAATGGTTTATTGAAAAAGTGGTTACACTTGTTGATCATTTTTATTAATACCCCAGATCCCATAAGCTACTGTCTCCAAAACTATAAAGCAGAACTGCCAATATGTCCATATGATAGTATCACATTAGCTTAAGGTGTGAAGAACCTCTTGCCAGGAGTTTCCACATGGCACTCTAGGAGCCCACTTACCATCTTCATGAGATAGAAGAGGTGAGGACTCATTTTCTGTGACTCTTAGTTGTTTCCACATTAGATGTGGGTGTGAGGTTAGGAAAAGTCATATCTCTGTGTATTTTGCGGATTATGTGAGTTTTAATGGAGATGTCAAATAGTAGGCTAGATTAATTTATCACAAGTATCCTATCCAAGCCATACAAAGGACATGGAGGCTATTCATGTTGGCATTTTCACCATTAGTAGGTACCCTTAGAGAGAGAAAAGGTAATGACATGGTCATCCCCCCGCAAGAGAGGTAGATCTCATCAAGAACATGACGAGGGGAATAACAAAATTCCATTGTCTAGCTTGCACTTAGGTTTTGCTATAGATGTCCTTAGTAATCCAATAAAGAATGTAGAGCTCGAATCTAAATTATGGAATTCGAGACACAAATCACACAAAAAGTAAATGTCAAATTATCTTAAGATGTGAACCAACTCTTAAGAGAAGTTTCCACATGGAATTCTAGGAGAAAACTTCCATCTTGATGAGGTAGAAAAGAGGAATCTGCATGCAAAGTAAAGAATGAATAGAAATTTCTTTACGCAAGGTTCATGAATCTTTTTTTATTGCTTTCTCCATCAAAATAGAAGGAAATTCATTGTTGATGGCCTCCATGTTGTGCATTTGAGATGCAATAGGATTTATAAGAAGAGCTCATAATCTACACTTCACTTTCATATGTTGAAGTTTACCATATTTCCAACAAGTTATATGCCATCACTTATGTTGAGCATCTATCAAACATGAAGATTGAATTGAGCGAAAAGAAAATAATCCTTAACCAAATCTTGAAAGGCCTTCCATATTGTGGGTTGATGTGACCTATGTTGTAACAAATTCCACCAGACTTGGACCTTCCCTACTATATAAGTAGTAGCAAAGTTTACTTTTTCACTTTGGAGAAAGGATTTATCTGAATAAAAATCATCAAATGGGATAACCTTGATGAAATAAGTTGATGATCCTTTTGACCATCAAAACATGAAAATTTGAAGTCTTCAATGCTGATCTTGCAATGCATCCCATCAACATGAGTAGAAACAATGACGGTCATTGAAAGAATTTGGAGAAGCTTAGAGAGTCTTAGAAGTAGAGCTATCAAGTGGTGAAGTTGGTCTGAAAAACCAGCATATGAACAGACCAAGTTCTTTGAATATCTAAAATAGACATTGTGAGGTTGTGGTTAGTGCAATAAGACCCAATAGGTACTTTGGAACATCAACACCAACAAGTTGATGCAAAATAGATAACTTGCACCTTCATTAGTTCACACAAAACCTTCTAAATATGGATGGAAGTTATGACTTCAAACACTCAAAGCAAACACTAGAGTTACAATTGGAAAAATTCCTCTTAAAGTGTTGTCATACATAGGGTTGGATTGCTATATTGGATAAAAGCCCTAATTTATAACAACCAGTGAAGGATCAATAAACTTAACACTGATTGGATATCATCCCAAATTTTAAGGGATGTGTAGAAGATGACCTCGAGACTTTAAAACTAGGATTGCTTTGAATGTACTAACCCAAACGACTTGAATATTTGTAAAATTAATTAAGAAGGGATAATTTTCCAATGAATTCTTAATCACTTGATTTGGAGCTCTGTTGAGAGAACAACAACCTCTCCACATTGATTGCATTTGAGGAAGAAAGAGAAAAGAAATGAAGGAGCCTGACAATGATGGCCAAAATTGTATGTATATTTCTTGGAATGTCTTCCAACATAGTGTACAATGTTTTAGTGTCATTACATAAAATCTTGGGTATCTCTCCATGACCCAATCCCCTTTAGATTGAGCCCAAACTTAGCAAGATACATTGTTGTGATTGATTGAATCCACATTTGCTATAATCTAGGAAAAGAGAAAGTTGGAGTTACATTTACTTCTTAATTGATTGATTGAGAATCAGTCTCCACCACTCCAAGCTCATTGATTTTTTCCTTTTACTCTTCTCTTGGATGAAGATAAATCTTTGATCCTATGATCAAACTTTCAATACAATAAATGAATGCACATAAGTGCTTAAGAAATGTATTCTCTCCAACATCCATATGATATTTTGAGATAGAATAGGGTCATCTCAAGGAAATAAAAGCTTGATGTTCCAACAACTCCCCTCAAGCTAGATTATGCTTGAGTCTTTATTCTCCCATAGGTTGAATTCCTACAAAAGATTTGAACTTGCATAGCCTTATCTCTTCAAGTGCCTTTATTGTCATGTGTGCTATTTGCTTCTCAGTAGGAACAAATGAAATGTCAATTTCCTTTGCCATAACTTTATCTCTAACAAAGTGATAATGGAATTTTATGTGCTTAAAATTGGATTTGTAGCTAGATGCATGGAACTTACATTATCTCCAAGTATGTGAGGTTTGGAGTTTACAAGTCCCAAATCTGAGTACAACTCATTGAGCCATATTGCTTCTTGAGTTGCAATAGTTAGACTCTATACTTTGCTTTTGTTGAAGATAAAGAAACTACTAGTTGCTTCTTGGAACTCCAAGAAACCAATTTTGAACCTGCAAATGCTAAATATCCAGAGCCACTCTTTCTATCATCCTTTGCTCTTACCGAACCACCATCTGAATATATTGTGATATGGAAATCTAAAAAGTAAGGATAGAAGATACCTTCATTAAGTGTCCCTTTAAGGTACTTGAGTACTCGCTATGCAGCATCCATGTGTGGTCTTCAAGGTGAGTGCATGAAAAGACTAAGCACTCCCACACTATAGTATATGAGTGGTTTTGTGTGAGTAGCATATATTAAGCTACCGACTAAGCTTTAATACTCCTTAGGATCATCAATCTACTCACCTTCATAAAAACATAGTTTATGGCTCAATTCTAAAGGTGTACTTGCAAGATTGTTGATCTTCATTCTGAATTTGCAAAGTAGACCTTGAATGTATCTTATTTGAGTTAGATACATCCCTTCATTATTGATATATTTTCAATAGTGATGTGTAAGAACACATTAGGACTGTCGAAACACTTTTTACCCTCTTTAGGAGGCTTTCCACCCCCGCTTGTATATATGCCTATAACCCTAACGGGCCAAATATCTTTGTACATTTCTCTTTGTAATACATTCATTATTGCGTGTTGTGCTCCAAGCATCTTCTTCTTCCTTGTGTTGTTTGTGTGCTTCTGTAGACCTCAAACTGCAACAGTTGGTATCAGAGTAGGTTGCCCCTTCATCTTGAGGGCATCATCAACACTCCTATGGTCACAATCTCAAAATCACATGAAATTTGATGAGCATACTCAAGGTGATTAGGAGTTCAAAATAGATTTGTTGTGTGGTGTCAAAATCATGATCTAAGCTCATTTGGGCCTAGGAATGCACTATTGCAATGCTTGTGCAAGAATTTTTTTCTTTTTGTGCCAAAGATATATACACATTTTAATTTGTTAGTATAAGCACCTCGAAGTCTACTACAGATTTAGAAGAACTCGATAGGGAAGTTTTGTTGAAATTTTTGAGATATAATCATTTTTCTACATCAAGGTATTTTAGTCAATGTCCATGGCTCAAAGTAGTGATGTATTTTGTATGTTGGTTATTGAGGGTAAGTTGGATGGTACCAATTACTCATTATGGGCTTACATGATGCGTCAAGTATTGGTTGCAAAAAGAGTTTGGAATATTGTGTAGGGTGTTGAAAAACTGTCTATTACACTTGCAAACATAGATATTGAAGGCGATGCGGATGGCATTGAAGATGGTGAGATTCTTCAGGTTTCTATTGGTGCTACGGTTTCTCCTGCAGCTACTATGGAGCAACTTTTTTGGGATGGCAAAGATGTTCATGCACATGCATTGATAGCCTTGTCTCTCAAATGTGCCTTTATTCCTCACATTCGCTCCTGGAGAACAACAAGGATGCTTGGGATACACTTACCACTTTATACCAGGCAATGAATGAGGCTCACATTGCTCATCTCCAAAAATAGTTGGAGAGTGAGCACATGAATGAAGGAGACTCCATCGATATTTTTTTCACAAAGATCAAAGATTTGAATGAGTAGTTGATTTTTGCTCATGAAATCTTGCGTGATAGTTCACTTCTGCAGACTATTCTGAATTGACTTCTGGATTCATATGAGAATTTTGCTTCTACTCTTTGATTGATGGTGAAAGGTAATCCGAATGCTTTAACATTCAAGGATTTAGTCTTTGTTCTATTGGAGGAAGATCAATCTAGGTAGAACAAGTCCTTTATGCTTGTTGCAGATCAAACTTTCCTGGTTAGTCAAAAGGGCAAAGGCAAATGGAGCTCATCTACTAGTAAGCAAAATTATTCTAATTCTACACAATCAAAAAAAGATGAAAGAGATGAGAAGAAAATAGAAAAGTAAAAATTGTTTTGCAAATACTCTAAAGGAAATGATAATGTCATAAAGAGTTGTCCAAAACTGGTTGCAAAAGAGGCAAAGAAGAAAGAGGTTAGAATGGTTTTTGCAAAGACCTCTACACCCAAATTAGAGTCTGCTAATCTTGTGCAGAATGAAGATTGGGCATTTACCACTCTTTGTAGACCCATGTTCTTATCAATAGTGTATGTCTATAGTAGACTCACATGTTTGGTACTTTGATAGTGGAGCAACCAAACATAGTAGCTTGTAGCATAGTTTCTTCACTTCACTTGAGCTTCACCCTATAGGAAATATTGTCACATGCACCCACAACTCCTCTTATCCTGTTATGGGAGTTGGAAATATCATTTTAACAACTGTTGATGGTAGTTCTTTTACATTATTAGATGCGTTATTTGTGCTAGGGATCAAGAAAAATCTGTTATCAGTTTCAACATTAGCCAAGATCAGCTTGATTGTGAAAATGTTTCATGATAGATGTACAATTTATAATCTATCAAATGGTGATATCATTTTTGAATCTAACATTTCATATTGGGGGTTGTATAAGCTCATAGATAATGAAAAACTTGTGAATGATTCAACATGTGCAACACCTGATTCTCAGGCAATGCCAATTCCAAAGCTTTGGCATGCACGCTTTGGTCATCTGAATTTTGTTAGTTTGCTATGCTTGTAGAAATCTGAAATGGTGTCCTCTCTACCCAAACTTGACACACATAGTAAACATGTTTGTGAAGGCTGTATTTTGGGCAAAATGTAACGTTCCTCCTTCCCAAAAAGATGGTTCAGTTATAACTACTGAAAACTTGCAGCTTATTCATAGTGATGTATGTGGTCCTATGTAGATACGTTCTTTTGGCATTTATCTTTACTTCATGACTTTACTTGATGATTTTTCCAGACATGCATGGGTATATCCATTGAAAGAAAGGTCTGAAGTGTTTATGTGCTTCAAATAGTTTCTGATTTTGGTTGAAAATGTGTCAACATGTAAAATGGGGACCCTCCATTCTAATCAAGGGAGGGAATATATATCTTCTCACTTTAATGCATTTTTGGTTGAACATGGGATAAAACATTAGTGTAAACTGCCATATACACCTCAATAGAATGGAGTTGTTGAAAGGAAGAACATGTCACTCATGGAGATGGTGAGGTGTATGGTCAAGAGACATGATTTATCACATATTTTCTTGCTTGAGGCGGTTATGTGTGCAACATATATACTTAATGGGTTTTCCACTAGAGCATTGCATTCTATCACTATATACGAGGCTTGGCATGGTCGCGAGCCATCTATTGCTCATCAGTGTGTTTTTGGTTGTTTGGCATATGCATTAGTGCCTGAATAGCAGCACACAAAATTGGATGATAAAGTAGTGAAATGTATTTTTGTTGGATACAATTATGAAAGCAAAGGCTATCATCTGTATCATCCATAGAATAAACACATTTTGGCTAGTTGTGATGTTTTTTCTGTGGAAGATGCTATTCAGCCATTACTTTCATGTACTAAGGACACATCAGTTAGCTCCAAAGATATGTAGGATACTTTGCTGCCTCTTTTTGTAGGCAGACAACTAGTGCTAGTCCAAATGAGGCAATTTCTCAACCTTTATAGGTTTCATGTGATGATGTAGATCATTTCATTTCTGATGCAGATATACATGTAGCAGTTATTGATGAGAGAATTGATATAGAGGAGGCAAAAGCTATGCCTAAATGGTTGATGCATACTTTATGAGATAGCAAATGAGATGCACCTCTATCATATCATATTGGTTCACACTCTCATAGTGTTTCTTTTTCATCCGATTGATATGGTATGGCTACCTCTAATCTTTGTGATGAGAATGAGCGTGTTTCATTTGATGAAGCACAAAATTTGAAAATTTGGATGGATGCTATGCGATCAAAGTATGATGCTATTATGAAAAATGATACCTAGTCTTTATGTGACTTACCTCCTGGAAAGAGGGCCATTGGCATTAAGTGTGTATAGAAGATGAAGCGTAAGCCTGATGGATCACTTGACAAGTACAAGGCTAGCTTGTTGCAAAGGGTTATTCTCAAGAAAGAGGCATTGATTTTGATGAGACCTTTGCTCCTACATGCCGAATGACTAATGTTCATAGCGCCTGTGCACTTGCATCTCATCATGATTGGAATGTACATCAGTTGGACATTAAAACTGCATTTCTCAATGGTGACTTACATGAGCATGCATATGTTTTTCAGCCCCGTGGTTTTGTGTAGAAAGGACATGAAAATAAAGTGTGCAGGCTAGAAAAGGTGTTATATGGTTTGAAGCAAGCACCACATGCTTGGTATGAAAAGATACATGCTTACTGATTGAACATGGTTTTGAGAACAATCCAACTAAGAGCACATTATATGTTAAGCATGCAAATGATGTGCTTCTAATCATTATTGTCTATGTTGATGACATGCTGCTCCGTGGTCATCATGTCAAACATATTGATGATTATAATGCTGATTTGCATGCCTCATTTGAGATGTCGAATTCGGGGAATTTGCATTATTATTTGAGCTTTCATTTTATGCAAGCTGATGGTCCAATAGCTTTGTGTCAAACAAAATATATTGACACATTATTGTAGTGTTTTGGCCTTGAAGATTGCAAACCTATTGCCACTCCTATGGAAACATGTTTATGATTGAGGCTTCATGATGCTAGAGATGCATTTGATACTATTGTCTATCAAGAGGCCATTGGATGCTTGATTTAGTTATGCATTACTCAGCCAAATATTTAGTTTTTTGTCTCACATATGAGCAAGTTTATGCATTTCCAAGGTGTCAAGCACTGGTAGGTGATAAAGTGCATCTTTTGATACTTGAGTGGTAGCCAACTACTTGGATTGTTTCATTCCAAGGGGGATCAATATCGCCAAATTTACATGCTTCTTTTTTAACTCTAACTAGGTTGGTTGCTATGCGACTCGTGTGTCCACCACTAGCTTTTGCTTCATGCTTGGTAGCTCATGCACATCTTGGTTGAGTAAGAAGTAGCCTATTGTGGCCACTTCTAGTTGTGAGGCTGAGCATAGGGCATCTTTTCACAATGACTGTTAAGTGTGTGTGGCTGAGATGCCTTATGGCTGATTTGGGTGTTGGTCAATCTTCTGCTACCACCAACTTTACTAATAGTGAGAGTGCTTTGGAAGTTGTGAGGAACCTTGTGTTCCATG